>BLKR01001103.1:0-339415 GCA_011170035.1 Teleogryllus occipitalis
ACAAGGTATCTCATTTATTTTTTAAAGTGGCAGTAAACTGTTTGTTTCCCTCGTCACTGCCATCATATCTCCCCTCCTATGATTTAGATCTGACTTCTGTCCTACATTCGGAAATGTGAGGTACATTATATGAACGAGTTAGAAATGCAATATTTTATAGAACTCTCTCTCATTCTATTGCACTAAGCCGAATATGACAATGGAAACAATATTTTTACACGTAAGTTCAAAATGTAAGCTAAATTTTATTTCTTTTTTCACATTTATGAAAATTTAAGATAGGTATTTACGCAATGCAATTTTTATACATAAAAAAATTATAAATTTTTATAAACAAAGAAATTATTTTATACTAATGTTTCTGAAATTACTTCAGTCAGGGTATTTAAACACAAGAACAATGTAATTCAAAACAAATATTTGTTAATAAAATGTAACAACTTAAGCAACATATATTTTAAAACAGTGAATTACTTTGTTATGTAATGAACATTTACTACTTCACTTAGAGAATATTTCGTAAATGAAGAGTTGAAATTTAAATAAACAATGAAGTCGTTTTACATGCGCAAACACATGCATATGAGCGCATACGTTTGCCCTCTTACACATGGGCGCTTGTGGGGACGAGTCATAAACTGTTTGAGCAAACACTCTAAAAGCGGACTGTGATTTCTCTAGAGTTCCTCCTGGGACCACCGTGAGTCTACATTCCCTTTACATTGCACATTAGGAAACTTTTCACGGCCTTTACAAAAACGTCCTTGAAAGCTACAAACTCGGAACATGAAGCATGTTAGCCCACACCTGTGAAATGAAGTTTAAGCTCATCAACAGGCTCCAGTTCCAATGTTCAGTAACCTACGATGGTTTCCAGATTGCATTTTGTTTCATATGAAGAAACATTTTTGAGTTCTCTAAACCAATAATATATTCTTCAGTCAATCCCTATACTAATTTACGGTACTATATAATATATTTTATGAATCATTACAAAAACATCCTTTCAGAAATAAAAAGTTGAGTGTATTGTAACGGAAATTTAAAAAAAGATGTAATTATCTTATGAGGAATCATGCGCAATACCAATCTTTACATTTGACACTTTGAAACGAATCATTGTGAATAAATCTTGTGAAAAGATTTTTATCTTCTGAGAATCGACGCACTCTAGTTCTTCTACAAATGTGATAATTAACTATGCTAATCGTTATCGTAAGTAATTCAAGAGTTGTGAAGTATCCAAATATGATGCCTTTATCGTCATCTTGTGTTTGATACGAGTCAGATGACACATGTCCTTAGCAATTTTTCTGATTGTCATAAAATCAATTCGTCTTCGTAGGATGCTACAAGCAAATTTGAGTCATGGTTAAGATGACTAGGAGTCCCATATTAGCCGAGACAGTATCGTTGTTTTAGTCCATGTCCCATATTTTTTTAAAGCAAAACCGGACGTCAAAATGTCCCCTCTTGGGGACCATGACTAGTAGGCATAAAATGCCATCAGCAATTTTAAATTTATCATCATGCATTCCGTTGGTTTTCCATTAGTGAATAGAAATGTAAGCGCCAGTAGATCATACGTTCATGTGCCATGTAACAAGAATGTTTCTCAGACTATTGAAATCAAGAAGGGAGAGATTCAGTGGAAGGAAAAATTAGCTATTGCATAGCTTGAGCTTCAGTATGTTTTATTGCTATTGATTACGTTACCAAGAAATTCAATAATACGAACCTTCTGCTTCTGTGAGTTTCTATACGTCTTACCTAGCAATCTTAAATGAGGAATACAGGTAAACTTTATAATGAATGAAAATGCAAATGAAACAAGAGAGCATATTTTTGTCATATGCAATTGTCCCATTTTGTAGTGAAGAAATAGTCAGAATATCCCATTTTTGGTTTTTAATATCTGGTCACCTTAGTCTTGACCTTGCCTCTTTGTTATTACATTACTGACAAATCTTTCTAGCACGTCAACCGGGGAATTTCACTTCGCATCGAGCCTCGGTCGGGAACAGTCGTCCCCAGTGGAGCTCCGAGCAGCGCGGCTAACGGAAATTCTGCCAGTGTCGAGCTGTGTTTTCACTCTCTACTCTCGCGGTCTTCCAGTCTGGCAGTGTGTTACGAATTAACAGTGCTTCTTAACTAGTTCAGTACTTTCTATAGTGATTTAGTAATAATTCTTTTCTTCAAGTGTTAGTACCTAAAACATAAACAGTGAAGTCACTTCGGCAGGCCTTGGCCTCGGCCAAGCCGTAGCAGAATCAATGGCACTTCTCTACAACCCAGAGAGCGCCATGGAGGTAAACTCCACTCATCAACTTCAAAACCTACCCCCGGCATCGACAGCATGGGACTCCAACACCATAACAGCCATCCCAACGTGCAGTTTCACGGCAGCAGCATAGTCGGTACAAACGTTTCATACCTTGACTTGGCCACAGGTGGCCCCCATCAGGTTAGTAACCAACCTCCGTGCAATGGCGCAGTGAACGTGTGAATTTGAATTCCCAGTGAAAGTGAATTTGTGTTTGTAAACGGAAACTTCGGTAAGAGAGGTCATGCAGACTGTAACCAAACAGAACAACCTCTTAAAAAGCCCACCAAAGACGCTGATTACCAATATTCAGTACCAGTTGACAACCCATTCGGACCCCTTGAAAATATGGAGGACCGTGACAATAGGTTTTCGTTTGTCGATGCCAACCACCCGGAAAACTCGGAAAATGTGAAAATCCCCCAATTTATGTGAAATTCGTCTCAAATGTAGCTGAGTTTAATAGGGAAATAAAAAATAACATAACTCCACAATTCACCTCTGATTACAACGACAACAAACTTAAAATTAAGTTTACAACCGTTGCAGACTTTAGAACAGCCATAAAATACCTCATCAAAACAAAAAGGAACTTTCATTCATACAAGGATCCGGGGAACAAGAAATTCTCGGTAATATTCAAGAACGTGCATGTATCTATTACCCAAGAGGAACTATACCAAGACCTCAAATCACAACACCCCTCCCTGCTAAGTGTCACCAGACTTTACAAAAACAATTGTGCAATACCGGTGATTGCCGCGGAATTCAGTGGCTCTCAGAACATAGAATCTATTCTACAAACCAAACAAATCTGTAACCTGTGCGTAAAGCCGGAAAAAAGGAACAAAACTAAGGGCCCGATTCAATGCCTGCGTTGCCTTGATTTCGGGCACACAAAAAATAATTGTAATCACGAACTAGCTTGCATTTACTGTGCAGAAGGTCATTATTCAGTTAACTGTCCGAATAAGGAGAATGCTCATAAATGCAAACTGTGTAAGGGCGCTCATCGGGCCGACCTACGTACTCCAGAATGTTCTTACTACAAGAACTTAATAGAGTCGGCAACCAAAAGCCGTCAAACCAGAACAAAAAAAACTAGCGAAACCAATGATCCTCCTCCCACACTCTCAAACCAAGGCTTTCCATCTCTCCCTCTCACAGGAAATATTGCACACTTCAACCCCGCCCCTCCTAACCCCAACAATAGATATACTTCTGCTCGAGAAAATAATGGAAACACACGTAGATCCCCCACCCCCAACACTACAAATTCAAACAATCACAACTCCCCTCTCATCAACTCAATTGTAAATTCCATCTCTAGCTTTATTATTAACTTACTAAATTCAATCATCCCCTCTTTAATCAGTAATATTCAAAATTCAATTTCGTCAGCGTTGATCAATAACTTTGGTAATGCACCAACACAACAATAACTTTGTCCTCATGAATTGGAATGCCAATGGAATCTCAAACAAGAAAACTGAACTATTCTATTTCTTAAGAGCCAACAATGTAAAAATAGCCGCAATCACCGAAACGCATCTAAATCCTAAAGACAGCTTTAAAATATCCGGATACAGCACACAAAGACAGGATAGACTGTCAACTACAGGCGGAGGTGTACTACTCCTAATACATAATTCGATCCCATATATCAAAACGAACCTGCCTCCTAGCCCAGGTCTCGAGTGCACAGCGATAAACCTACCAATAAACAATCAAATTCACACTCTAATAGCTCTATATAAGCCACCTAAAATAAAGCTTCATACAACAAATTTCATCGATTTAATTAACCAATCAGTCCCCACTATTATATTAGGTGACTTCAACGCTAAAAACACATCCTGGGGCTGTAGAACTTCCAATCCAGCCGGTAGGTTTCTTCAAAAAACCATCTCGGATCTTAATTTGCAAATAATAGCACCAGTCGAAGCAACGCACATCCCGAAGGACATAAATAAGCTTCCGGATATCCTCGACATAGCAATATGCAACTCTCAAATTAAATTTTTCACAAACACGCTTTGGGAACTCGACTCTGACCATCTCCCCGTAATAATCTCGACACAGCAACTCCCAGCTTCTCACTCACCCTCACATACTTTAAATACAAAAAATATCAATTGGAAAACCTTCAAAACCATACTAAGCAAGTCTATGCCAAAATTTAAAATTCTAAACAAAAAAATAGAAATAGAACAATCGATAATCGTACTAAACAACTTAATTTCAAACACAATCAGTTCAATAATAAAAGAAAACCCGCCGGCTAAATACAAAAAACCTCGCAACGATCTACCGAAATCCATCTTAAACATAATCGAAACAAGAAACAGAACCAGAAGACTTTGGATTAAAACCAAAAGTCCTTTAATTAAAAAAGAACTAAATACATTGACGAATATTTCCAAAAAAGCTATTAAGAACTATTACCACACTTCGTACGATAACATGATCCAATCGTTAAACACTCATAATAATTCACTCTGGCAATTTACCAAACGAATTCTAAAGAAACGAACAATCATACCTCCATTAAATTCGCCCACAGGCAAGTGTTACGTCCCGTTAGCAAAAGCCGAAATATTAGCAGATCACTTTGCTCAATCGTTCTCATCGCACTCGGCTCTCAATCAGCTCGACCACAACTCTATAAAACAATCAGCCCTCGCACCCAATTTTAATGTTCCGAACAGAATCAAATTTTCCACCCCTCAAGAAATCAAGGCCCTGATTAGGTTGCTACCAAATAAAAAGGCCCCGGGACATGACAAAATTTCTAACATCATCCTCAAAAATCTCCCAGAAAACACTATAGCTTTCTTAAACAATATTTACAATTCAATTTTCAGATTAGGCTACTATCCACTAAACTGGAAGTACTCTATCATCATTCCGATACCCAAACCCAACAAAAATCTTAACAATCCGGAAAGTTACAGACCGATCAGTCTCCTACCCACACTAGCTAAATTACTAGATAAAATTATCCTTAAAAGATTAAAACATTACACTAATAACACTAAGGCTATTCCCCTCCATCAATTTGGATTCACCAATTCCATCTCAACCTCGCATCAATTACTAAGGATCAATGAATACATTCAAGAAGCCTTCCAGAAAAAGCACCACACAATCGTCACATGTCTAGATCTAACACAGGCCTTCGACAGAGTCTGGCACATTGGTCTCGTTCACAAATTAAAATCTATAGGCACCCCAGTATATCTACTCAACACAATATCTAGTTTTCTATCAGACAGAACCTTTGCGGTCACAATAGATAATCACACTTCAAACCCCAGAAACATACAAGCAGGCCTTCCCCAAGGTTCTCCGTTATCTCCCATCCTTTTTAATATCTATGTAGCTGACATCCCAGTTGCACCCAACACAAACATCGGGCAATTCGCAGATGACACCATCATATACGGGTCCAGTTATTCATGCAACATCATAAGAAATAAGATTCAAAGACATCTTGACAAAATAGATGAATGGGCTTCAAAATGGAAACTCAAACTCAATGCCGTAAAATCTAACGCAAAAATTTTCACACTCAGACAAATGTTCACCCCTCCCCCTGCAAATTAATAACTCACCAATTCCCTGGACGCCACGTAATCAAAACATCAAATATCTAGGATTAAATCTGGATACTAAGCTCCTCTGGAAAGACCATATTAATGCAAAAACACACCAAGCAAAAGTAAAGATTCTTCAACTAAAACCACTCATCAATCACAAAAGCAAACTCTCTCTAAACAACGCAATAGCCCTGTACAAGAATTACATACGTCCTATTATGACCTATGCGTGTCCCATCTGGTTAAGTGCCTCAAGAACCAATTTAAACAAAATCCAAATAGTTCAAAATAAATACCTCAGAGCAATCACTCAAGCCCCATGGTTCGTTTCAAATCATCAGTTGCACAAAGAACTAAATATTCCGTACATTAACCCGTTCATTACCAAGATATCCAAAAAATTCTACTCTTACATCAACCAAATCGACCACCTTTCCCACTTCAACCTCGCCCATATCCCTGATTCCCGTACCAGAGTTAAAAACAGGTTCCCATTCCAAGCTTTCTTAAATATGCAGTCAGAATTCGATAATAAGTAAGGCGCTTCATGAGCTCCCTTACCCTATGTAGCTAGTTTTTAGAATTAAGTTAATTTTTAAGGTTTAATTTAAGCCATCAAAATTCTTATGTAAAAGTACCATTGTACTGATCTAAGTAATTCAAGGCCAATAAAAAGTAAATGAAATGAAATGAAAATGAAACTGCAAGACTTAAAATTAAACACACTGGCGAGACTAAAAATAAAATTAAACCAACATAGATATGCAAACTTTCAGACTTTTGTAAAAGAAATTCACCCATCACCTCGGCATATGTGGTTCACCATACTGCAAAAACAAGATTTCCACAAATTAAACTAGGTGTAGAAGTGACAAATTCCGATTTTGAGAAAGCATCTCTTACAGCTGACTACCTAGAAGATTCGGTCAATCCAAACACAATCGAGAAGGAACATTTTAAAAAAAAAGTAGACGAATTTAAACACCACTGTATTCTGCACTAGTTAATACAAAATATATATTCCCATCAGAAGTTAAACTAAAATCAAAAAATGAGAAATCAGCTAGATACTTTTCTATTTCCAATAAAATACTATAATAATTAAGTAAAAACGTAATAGCAGGCATTATATCAAATTTTAACGCAGCACTTAGACTAGGTTACTTTCCCAACGATTGGAAAATTGCAAGTTTTGCCACATCCGAAAACCAGGAAAAAATCCAAAAATCCATTAAACTATAGACCAATAAACCTTCTCCCTTCATTGTGAAACTATTAGAGAAACTGATATTAAAAAGATTAATAAAATTTCTCGTAAACACACAGTAATTCCCAGATACCAGATTTATATTGCGACCTAACCACTCCATAACACATTAGATATTAGGATTAACCGAATATATAGCGCAAGGAGTCCATACCAAACAGAACGGTATCGCAATATTCCTAGATATAACCAAAGCCTTCGACAAAATATGGCATCAAAGCCTTCTTTACAAATTAAGACGAATAGGCACTCCAGACTACTTATACAAAATTCTTAAACGTTTTTTAAATCAAAGAAAGTTCCATGTCAAAATTAACTATGTCATATCATCCTTACGCCAGATTTCAGCCGGAGTGCCTCAAGGTTCCCTGCAGAATAATGCTGAATCATAATAATAATAATAATAATAATAATAATAATAATAATAATAATAATAATTATTATTATTATTATTATTATTATTATTATTATTATTATGTAAACGTTGTTCAAGGCAAAGTTAAACAATATAAATTCAAAAATTAAAAATATTTTTGTAAATGATAAACTTATTGAAGCATTTGTTTTAATACTTTTAAAAATTTATAATTGTTATTTTAAAATTGTATGTTTTAAATATTTGTACAGAGTTTACACCCAAGCTGTTTCTGGACAAAGATGTGACACTAGTACATTTAAAAATATCTAAAGATTAGAAGATTAAATTTACTCGTTTATACATTAAAAAATAAAAAGTATTAAAGTAATGATAAATGTATAAATTAAATAGTATTGTAAATTGATTTTTAAATTGTTTCCTTTAATTTTTACAAATTACTTCAAATATCCACTCTAAATCTGCCATTGAATGTGGAATGAAAGGAGACGCGGTCTAACCCGATATAACGATCCGAAAACCTGTTTTACCTTACACTTTCACAGAGAGCTACCACGATTTGAAGACTGGAATCTAGACGAAGAAAACCAGTTTCAAATTTCATCATTAGAGTACTTTGAGTTTGAATGCAGCGTGTCGTGACTTTATATCTTCCGAGGTTATATACTTTCTCAACCCACCCGCGTTGTGCTTCCGGTGCCAGACAATCTCATGTATGTCTCTACTTGTAGGATGCGCCGTCGTATCTCCGCCACGTCAGCTCCTGAGACGTGGGGTCGACGGGGCGAGGGTTTTTGTCCTGTCCACGCAGCGATTCGGTCGGATAGCGGCGCGGCGCTGCCGCCGCCGTTGCCGACCTCACCCCATACAGCCGCCGCAGTCACCCATAACCATCACCCCCCTCGCGTGGTCTGGACCTCCACTGCCGAAACGACATCTCCTCGCTTCCGCCGCTCTGACAGTCACCGAGAGGCCGACCGCCACCATTCGCGCCCCTCCTCCCCCAGCCATCTCTGTCATCGTCGCCACATCATGCAATGTCTTTGTCATCCAATGAATCCAGCCGCTGTCTGAAGAATTCTAGCGGCTGGATGCTCTGATCGGTGTTTTTCCGTGGTTTCACCAATCAATAACAGTCAAATGCCGGAGCAGTACCCAAACAAGCGGGCTGCGGACCACGCGCAATCTTTCCCTCTTTCTTGTCCGAACTTACATGTATTACACTACCACACTTGTCGGGAGCCTAGATACTGTTCTTGCTGGAGCGATACCCCACTAGGGGAACACTGGATGGGAAGACCCTGCAAGCCGATATGCAGATCGGTGACGATGACCATGAACAAGCAGTGAAGGAACACCGCCACCTCCTAGGATATAACGTGCAGTACATTTACTGCACAACTAGACAAAGTACTTCACGCTTTCTCAAACACCAAATACTCATTTACTGACTTCGTCACCCAAATACGTTGCCAACCCTCAATGCCTCCGTCGCGTCGTGTCGCCATCTTCGTCCGGCATCATCTCCTCTCGCAAATTTACTTGTTTGTTTGTTAGTAAAGCTTGGAGTTTGGTCCGTTGTCTTAAATTGCTAAGATTATTTTTTCTGCAATCATACAGGCTCCTAGCGTACTCAGTCAAATTGGACTCCGATAGTTTCCGCCGGGCACAACAATCAGCGATATATATCCGTTTTTGGGCGCATTCTCTGGCTAAGCGAATACAGGGTTTGATTCGGATACGAATTGTGGATTAATTTAGTCATGGTTCATGGAGCTGCCGCGATTCCCACAGGGCCACTCTGGATTTTCCGCCCTTCGATAACGGTATGCACCTCAGCCGGGATCGAAGCCCTTACTCTGAGGGATGGCAGCCACTCACCCATTGAGGTGCGCAACCCGCAACGTTATGGCCACCAGTATTACCTTTGCCCTGTTCTTCCGCTGGCTTGCCGCCGACCCCTTTCCATCCTGGCCCACTGACCTCCGCCGTCCTAACTACAGAAATTAAGATAGAATTTTTTTCCTTAATGAAATCTCTTCATCAAAAACAGCTATAAATAAAATCATGTTCATTGTTTCGAAAACATAAATAATTTTTACATGAAACATAGGCAATTTTTAAACAATTATTATTTTCTCGCAAACGGCTTTTAACTTTTTCTTGATTTTTTCGTCGTTTATAGCAAAGAACGTTAAAGAGAAAAGTGCTGGTCACATTTACACAACTCTGTATTTTCGAAAATTTGCCAAAATTTAACATGGCAAAATTCCATTATTGATGATAGAGATTTTTTGTTAAATGAAATCTTTTGTTAAAAAATCAGGTTCTTTAAAAGGTCTTGCACAGTTTTAAAAGAATATGAGTAAGAGTAATTTTTGTAAATATTTGAAATTTGCAAATCTGAATTTGCTGCGATTCATTTGCCAGTCACAGGCCGCGCCGCGACTCCGCAGTTTAAAAATTTGAGAATTTGTGCTCATTGTTGGGAGAGGATGACAGTTTTAATTGTCGAATTTTTATCGATGTGTTTAGTTTTCTCACCTAGTGTTCTACGATTTGCAATGAGTTAGACAAGTAATGATTGATTGATTTTTTCGTGTTTCCGTGCGCGTCAACTGCTGTGGTCACTAGTCCCGTTAGTGTAGTACATGTTTTTTCTCGGGAGATGGCGGGGATCTTCCCCCGCTGGATGGCGAGATCCGGCGCCGACCTACTGTCGGCTAGTGGGATTTTTCCCTAACCAGGTCTCTTGCACCAGCGGGGCACCGCCTCAGCCGGGACAAGCTCTAAGCTCCCGTCTGGTCTCCCGGAATATGTGGTAGTGTAGTGCATGTTAGTGTAAGTGTGTGTGTAAGGGGAGAGGATAGGACAAGGAAGAGGAAGGACAGATCGCGCGCGGTCCGTGACCCGTTTGTTAGGGTACTGCTCCGGCATTCGCCTGGTGTTGATCGGAGAAACCTCGGAAAACTACCGATCAGAGCAGCCGGCCGCTAGAATTCTCCTCCAGACAGCGACTGAATTCGACCTAGCTGAAAGCTAGTGTCGAAAATCCTGCCGCCGTCAGGACTCAAACCTAGGACCTCCCGGTCAGAGGCGCTGCAGTGACATCGCTGGATGCACACCGGAGCTACCAGCCCCGTACAAGTAATGACTGAGATGTGTTGATCGGAGAGAACACCACGGAAAACTACTGATCAGAGCAAAGCCGGCCGCTAGAATTCTCCCCTCCAGACAAGCGATCGAATTCGACCCAGCTGAAAAGCTAGTGTCGAAAATCCTGCCGCCGTCAGGACTCGAACCTAGGACCTCCCGGTCAGAGGCGCTGCAGTGACATCAGTTGATGCACTGAGCTACCGCTCCCGGTACAAGTAATGACTGAGATGTGTTGATCGAAGAGACCACGGAAAACTACCGATCAGAGCAGCCGGCCGCTAGAATTCTCCTGGGAGAAGACTGAATTCGACCTAGCTGAAAAGCTAGTGTCGAAAATCCTGCCGCCGTCAGGACTCGAACCTAGGACCTCCCGGTCAGAGGCGCTGCAGTGACATCAGTTGATGCACTGAGCTACCGCTCCCGGTACAAGTAATGACTGAGATGTGTTGATAAGGAGAGAAATTAATATTACGTAATCGTTTCTGTGGTGAGACAGTACGATCTGTTATAGCACATCTAAGTACATCTTAATTTTGGTTTCATTACTCAATATACAGGTGAGTCATTTTAGGTAGTAAAACATGCACTTCGTATTCTCGTCAGTGAGACAAACAAGGGATTTTCCTGAGAAGAACTTCGATTCTGCACAGCAATTTCCTAACGATTTCTGTTTTTCTGTAACGTTCAAATGGTTGTGTTTTTTTAGTGAATCCAAACAAGATCCTCGAATTGCCCGTAACTCGATCCCCTACGTATTGCCGATGAAAAAATTACATTTTTTCTAATATAAACATCATGAAACGAATATGTATGAATCCACGGAATTATGGTTTAAATTACAAGTCTCTGTCGCGTTCAGGGTTGCCATCAGTCATGGAAATGCGTTTGTATAAAGTTCCGGTGATATTCACGCTGTGATGAAATTTAAAAATTTCGCACAGCGCGAAAATGTTTTTACACAAAACGTTTTTGCAGTGTATGTCTCTGAGGCAGTGGCGGCTCGTGGGTATTCGCACGTTCGCATGTGCACACCCAAATTAATTCGGTGCCATTTCTCTTAAACATCTCTTAACAAGAGGGGAATACAAGTCCTCTCAGAGCATTTACGAAACATGGTATTTCAAAACACGCTGCGATTGCCGGTCCGTCCGCCTTTCTTTCGTGACAGCCTGCGGGAGCACACTCCGGAAAATGCGACCGAGGAAACGGCGTCCTAGGCTGCCGCGGGGCTGCAGGGGAAGGAGGGGGAACAACGGTGGCTTATGAAGGACTGGAGCATTCCCCGCGCGGTGCTCCTTCTACGGTGCAGGCGCAGTGGCGATCTCGGGAAAAGCCTTGGCGTGTCTCGAAGATATAACACTCGATTAGCACAAGTTTTTAACAGAAGTAAGTATGACCTTGAACGAAGAAAGTGTGAGATACCTCTCCACTTAAATGAGCTTTAGCACTAGCGCGCGAAACGTGAACGCATTTCTGGGCAGTGTTGCATTCATAAAAATGTTAATTGTATATAATATGTGTATTCTCTTGTGTTTTAAAGTGAGTTGCAA
Organism: Teleogryllus occipitalis; assembly: GCA_011170035.1. Classification (NCBI taxonomy): domain Eukaryota; kingdom Metazoa; phylum Arthropoda; class Insecta; order Orthoptera; family Gryllidae; genus Teleogryllus; species Teleogryllus occipitalis. The sequence goes on from BLKR01001103.1 coordinate 12,272, forward strand.
TTACAGAACCATTCCGAAGTATTCAAACCCCTAGTGTATTTTGTAAACGTAAGTATTAGGCTACGTTTCAATGTGTTTTGAGAAACCGAAATCAGAGAGTTCTTTTTCTGTCAAGGGTGTTTGTGCAGCTAATGAATAGCGTTGAAAATATGAAACGTAAGAAATCAATGATTTCAATGAAAAAGCCACAGAAAAAAATTGCTGAAAAGAAACAATGGAATGGAATTGTTCGGCATGTTATCAGACGTCATAAGATGATTTGTGTTTAATTGTCATTACTAATGTTAATGTGTGTAAATGCATGCATGTAATGTATGTGTGTGTGTGAGAGAGAGAGAGAGAGAGAGAGAGAGAGAGAGACAGAGGGAGAGAAAGAGTGTGGGAAAAAGAAGAAAAATGTTGCACACCCTAATGGCATGACTACGAGCCGCCACTGCTCTGAGGCCAAAAAGATAAACGAATGATTTATTGCTAATATTTTAAGGGGAGAGGGTAGCATGTATACTGCCCGTATTAAATTTGCTACTGTTGATGTACGTACCTTTTCTCGAAAAAGATTAACGAGAAAATTTTGATATTTCGCTCACTTAAATATAGTCTTTGTTATTATTTTGACATTTTTGAGTTGATTAAAAAATAATTAGTATTTTTTCAATTACAACTTTTGTTCTAATGTTTTCAGCATTTTTGGACAAACATTTTTAATATTTTTTATTGAATTTAAATTTTAATAAATTGTGAAATATAGTTTCTGGGAAAAGGTACATTAATTGCAAAATAAGTTCATTTTCGCAAACGTTATTTGGAAAAAGTCTGTACTTGCCACTGCTCTATTACAATATTCCTACTCTGAATTCTGAATCTTCAGCGGAAAAGTCCAATCTACTATCAAAACCATCTACTAATCTACAAGAGATTTTTTCATTAACTCATTTACTTTTCAACATGCGTTCAAACTTGCGAAAAAATAGCCATACTTGTACGCATTGTCAAAAAGGGGGCGTGACTCATTGGCCACTAGGATATTAAAAAAAATATATTAAAGAGACTTCCAGACATCCTAAAAGAAAAATGTTAATAGTATATTTGGAAAGAGGAAGATTTGAACCATTTATTGAACAAACAAATAACAACCGAAAATCGATCATTTGACCAATTTTATGGTACCCTCCCCTTAAGAGGATTAGGCTGATGTTTTCACCTTAAATGACTCATGCCGTATAAATATTACCGGGCGGCTCATAGTTCGGAGATGCTCAGGGCTCCTGAAGAAACTAATCCGCCTTTGTGCCCGCGCGTCTTCCTCCCCGCCTCCGCCTCCGCCCCCACCGGCGCTGCAGTCTCTCCCGGCGTCGTTGATGTCGGCGTCGGCGTCGGCGTCGGCGTCGGCGTCTCCGAGGCGAGCGACAACGGGCGGCAGTGAGCGCAAGAGCAAAGCCGCGTTCCGGCTGGGTGGGCGGGCCGTCTCGTTGGGCCGGGGCGCTCTTTGGGAAGACGGCGCGGAGGTCGCTGACACGGTGATGACCTGTGCGATTACGTGCACTTGGAGGCGAGCGACGAACGACGCGACGGCGCCGCCCCAAGGACTGTGGACGAGAAAAAAAATCAGAGGAGAAAAACTGGACAAGGAAGATGCTAACTGGGCGTTTGCTTGATTCTCAGTTGGGGAGGTTATCCACTTTTATGTGGGTCTAGGCATAATCTCAGAATATTTTACTTTGTTGGTCAATAAAGTACATTTTTACCAATTGTCGACCTGGAAATAAATGTTAAATTATTACACTTTATCAATATACTAAAATCTCTCCCAAATGAAAAACAAACAAACAAACAAACAAAAAAAACAAAAAAACCCGCAGAATATCCTCGAGCCTCCGTTTTTAATATTTGATTAACTCCTTCGAGCAGACTGAAATTAAGTAAAATTTGAGTAATCTATTGGATCCATTTTCAAATTGTATTCTCTTAAATATTATACAATTATTTGTTGCAGTACTCCTCAACATTTCAATTTCATGAGCTCATTTGTTTCCTTTCCCACCCAACGGATGTCTGAAGAACTCGAACGCGGAAAACAACAAGGAAAATTACTTCAATTCCCCCTTGAGTTTGAACGACCCCGGCGAGTCACCGCGAGACATGCGGCGTGCGGCGCAGGGGTCGCCTTCAACGCGGCACCTGGCGGCTCTCCGGCGACAAATCAGCGCGCGGCGGCGACGGAGGCGGAGCAGGCTGAGGCGACGGCCCGCCCGGGTCGTTACATTCGCGGCCGCCCCGGTATTTATAGCGCATTTCAATTCGCGGTGGCGGCGGCGGCGGGGCAAACGGCTGGGGCGGCGGCGGTAAGAGCCCCCCGGGAAATTAATGAGTAGAAAATACTCGTTGGCAGGTCCGGGGGCGGCGCGGAGCGGGTGGCGCGCCGCCAGCGCCGCTGCAGCCGCCTCCGCCGCGCCGCGCCGCGCCGCTTTGATGGCCCGCCGAGGTGGCGTCCCTCAAGGCTCCCTCGCCGGGCCCGGACGGATTCTCCGCAGGACGCGCCCGCGAGATGGCTTTATTCCTCGCAGAAGATTCAGAGACTCGGTCTAAGTTCCAAGTCGCATCGGGGGTGGATTTTTCGACACTTGATTAATATGTCGAATGCCGCAGCGCACTGTCTGGAGGAGAATTCTAGCGTCCGGCTGGCTTGGTCGGTAGTTTTTCGTGATATCTCCGAAGTATATCAGGCGAATGACGGAACAGCAGATTAACAAACGGGCCATGGACAGGATGCGATCTTTCCTTTCTCACTCTTGTCCCATCGTCCCCCCTTTCAATTGCACACACAGACGCTTACATGCCCTAGACTACCACACATGTCTAAAGAACTGTCGGGATCTTAGCCGGAGCGGTACCTTGCTGGGAGAAATACCTGGGGGTGGGAAGCCCGAAAGCCGACGTACAGATGGGCACCGGATCTGTCCTTGTGGGGAAGGAACCAACTCTTGGGATATAGCATGCATCGCACTTACGGGACTAATGACTAAAGCAGTTTCCGCGCCGTATGGCTATAGTTCTCGGCGGAATATTCGTTCACCGGACGTCTCTGCCCGGTAAATGTTTCCTCAACAAAATTCAAGTTTTCCAAACTAAAGTCCTCTGAATTGCAGTAAACGTCTCTCGGTATGCATGAAAAAAGTACAAAAACGTAGCTAATAAACCTGTTTTCACGTATCGTTCGTGGGCTGCAATAGTGGCAAACTCAAACGCCGGCGGCGCTAGCCGAATGCGTTTACTACGCTCCGTGAAGTCACGAAGGTTAAGCGCATTCGAGACTCGCGAGTTCGTGGTTGGGTGACCGGCCAGGAACCCCGGGATCCAACGCCGTCGAGCCCCTGGCCGAAGGGATAAAAGGCACTGCCTGACTGCGACGTGACGAGACATGACTAATATTAAATAGTAAAGCACGTTAATGGATGATTACCCCTTAAGGGGCTTGGATGGCCCCTTAAGGGGCTTGGAGACGCGTTGCGTCAAGGTGTAGACGCAACAAATTAAAAAAACAAAACAAAAAAAAACAGGTGTTAAGTGAGTTTGAAGTTTTCATCGTGTATTGAAGTCCATGTTTCTTACACTCACTCTTCTGCCATTTGTTGGTGGAAAACTGTTTTGTAAGATATGATGCAGTTTCTGCTGGAAAGTAGACCAATCTGCAATACTGAAGAGTGCATTAACTCAAAATTCCTATTTTTTTCTTAATTTTTGCTACTATTGTAGCCCATGAGCGATATTATGTTGCGAAAATTCCTTATAATTTATTTTCAAAACCCAGAATTTCCAACACTTCCCATTCCAACCTCCATCTAGAATCCAGACCAGATGTCACTGAACTTACAAAGCTTTTGAGCAAACGTAGGTCATAAGTAGTTTGAAATCTTACTATGAGCTACCAAATGAAAACTGAACAGAAAAGGAACTTTCATGAAACTGTCCATAATAACAAATGTCTGATGCACACACGCAAAACGAAACTGCGTAACTCCAAAATCACACAATTCACTATGAGTCAGTTACGCGGGAGTTTGCAAGAAGCTACTTTCGTGAGTCATCCGTTTGAGCTCAGTGGGGCAACTCCAGGTTAGGCAACTATAGAGCGCGATACAATTACGCCTCCACGGTGACACTGCGTTCTACCCGACATTTCCCTTCGAGTTACTAGTAGCTCACGATCGACATTTTGGCAATCCAGACTATAGATCAACCCGCAGAATCTCGAATACGTAATGGACTCTATTTCCACACCTTCCGTAGCCAATATAGAAGACATAAGATAATATGCAAATATACACTCGTTCTATTTATCATCCGCGTTCTTTTTATTTATTTATTTAACATTATTATTTATTATATTTATTATTATTATTATTATTATTATTATTATTATTATTATTATTATTATTATTATTATTATTATTTAACATTATTATTACATATCTCGTATTCTTTCAATTCTAATGTTTAAGGGATGTTGCCACAGCTGGAATTCCTTCGTATTATCTAGTATGAAATTACTCGCTAACAACTGAAAGGCCACATGGCTGAGTGTTGTATTGTGCCATCATATTTTGCAATGAAGAAAAGTGCTGTTGCTGACATTTAAAGGGAAGTTTCTGGCTTGACAAAGTAGGAAGACGAATAATAGACACTTAATACGTAAGTTTAATTTTACTCTGACACGTATTGCATGTGTATTCTAAATACCTCGTAGTTTCGGCATGTGTCACATCTTCGAGTCTTTAGCGTGATTGGACTCTTAGAAGAAAAAATTGTTTTAGACTTTTTAAATTACATTTTTTATTTTCCGATTTAAGATACTTTTATAATCTGTAAATCAGACACGTCAAACCGCGCCTGCACGAGCTACTTGCCCGCCTGGAAAGCCCGGCGCTCCTACAAGCATGGGCAACTTCCCCTGACTTCCCCCCTCCAAATCCAGAAAGGGGTGTACACGCGCAAGCTGAAGCGGCGTGCGGAAGGGAATAGTGGCTTCATACAAAATGTGTTTACCAGATTTGTTCTATCAAACGACCGGGATTTGAATTATGATTATATTCTTTACTATTTATTACTAGATCATGTTTATTTTCTTTTTAATTTCTGCATTTTATAAACATTTGGGCCTAGGGACAAGAATATGTTGGGATGATGAGCCATTTCCTTGCTTTCGTTTTGTTTTGTGTTTTTTAAATCCTTCAATTATTTATTATATTTAACAATAATGTGGAATAAATTAACAACTCTCTATAAGTTAACAATTCTCACTGCGGACGGACTGCGCTATTAACAAGAATATATGTCCTAAACTGAACGTTAATGCTATTATATCACTCTTTAAGTAAACACGGTTACAAAATCAACATATTTTCGATTCTAAATGTTTAATTTTACTCTCAATTAAGAGTTTGAACCTGACTGATGCATTATTTCATTTTAATGAATAATTTCTTTGCTTTAAAGAGAAAATGAGAATTAATAAAGCAAAATCTGTGTCAATAACTATCAAGTAACTTCTCCCAAGGACTGTCATGGGCCAGGTACCCAGTGACCGCCACTCCGGAGGAATTTTTACAACCCTTACTTTTAAATCTCGTGCCAATTTTTCTGGCCGCAGTGCCCGCGATCTCTAGTAAACGTGCTACCTTGCCCGCGACCTTGACATGTCTGCTCTAAATAGTGCTCAGTTGAAGAAAGACATTGCTAATAGAAGTCAAGTTGTCCTCAGTTGCGTCACTATTGCGTTTATGTTTCACGAAGACTACTATCAGAGCTCAGCGAGTTTCTTGCCTTCAAACATTGAAATTTTGGCATTGTGTGTAACATTAGGGTTACTTCAACTAAATGGAAATATTACCAATGGAAATATTACCTCTTCTGGAAATATTACTAATATTTTAGTTTAAAATAACGATTTTTAATAACCATATTTTTATGCGTATACCGTATTTTATGCGTATTTAATAACCATATAAGTCACCACTCTTGCAGATTGCCTAGGAATTTAAATAAAACAATAAATTAATTTCAAACTTCATTTTATGACTTACTCCGACTCGGTGTGAACAAGTTATTGCTTAATCTTTTATTGAAGTGACCTAAACTCATGGGCAAATGTCAAATGTATACAATTAAACAAAGTAAACATACGTTGAGGATTCAATGGCACCTCATACGTATTGCACACGTGCTTTGCTTTATTGGCTTCTGAATCACTCCAGAATCTTATAAATATCGAATGTGTTTTAGGTCTGTATTTAGAATTTACAATTATCCCTGTAGACCTTTGACTCAATTATCCCTACTCAATTAGTGAGATGGTGGTGACCAAATATCAGAGAACCGTGACTTCGTTTGCTTTATAACTTATTAATGAAATATTGAATGCTGATTTAGAGATGGGATGGAAAGCGATTTGCCTTTTGTGAACATACTGCAATTAGAAGGTCCATCATGAACGCAGGAATTAATTAGAATCCAGAGCAGTAGGTCTACTCTTCGCAGAGAACAGGGCAATCGGGACCTGAATCTGGATCTAAAAGAAACTGAGGAGAAAAGTCAATTAAAATGCAACATCCTTTAAATTTTAAGTATGATATTAGAAGACTCGAGAAAGAATCGAACAAACTTCCCTCTTATTAAAAAAATTAGGAAAGTATGTTTACAAGAGTTGAAATGTCATTTAATCGATAGGTTTAAAAAGTAGTTACCAATTATTTGTTCCTTTACTAGTTTCTCTTCCAGTGTAAAAAAGTTTTGTGACGAAAACTGACAATTATTAATTTTAAATGTTAAAATCTTATATATTATTATATTAAATACACAAAATTGTGTAATTTATTTTTAATATAAAATGAAATGAAGTAATAGATGTTTGCAAGCGATCATTAACCAACTAATAAGCGTGTAATATTCATTTACAGGGAAGGTTTGAGAGCCTCTGCATATTTTAAATTAAATTACCTGTAAATATAAATTACTTTATTACTCAATAAAACTGGTGATTCTATCACTGAAAGAATGAGATGAAGGCGCGCTTGTTCGCGCAGTATTGCTGATATTTTGTACATTATTCAGTACTAGTATTTACTCACAAAACATCACTATTTTGTAGCGACTTGAACATTTTTTCATGAGGTCTGGGGTTGAAAATAGGTGACATGCGTTTTTTTTCCTTTTTTCTAATCCTACCCCTTCAGAAATATTAGCAATTATATTTTCCATAGAATCATGCGCGCGCTAATGTTGAATTTTTTATCAAATAACATTTCCTAAAACATTAAATCACTCTTCAATTTCACTTTAAAAAATGTTCTTTCATGTGATGTAAATATTTTTTTAAACATTTTATTTTAATACTTAAAATAAATTTTTAAAATGGAAATTTTTATATTAGATCGACACTTCAATAAATTGTAAAAAATACTCATGTATTTTTACCCTAATGCTGTATAGATGTGCCAAATTTCAAAGTGGGACACACATAAATAACATTTAAAAAAATTAGTTCACCAGAGCACGTACGCAGCCTGCTGCCCGACGGACTCGTTGCTTGAATTACGAGGCGTCAATGACATGATCACGAAGCATCGTGACGTCAAAACGTAAAGCAACTTAACTTTTGTCATATTATGAATCGCTGAAACACACATACGGTCTCAAATGGAAGTCTTCTGACGAAATGCGATCATTACGTTTATTTATAAGCAACTGACACTTCTAATGTCTGTCTGACACAGAGGAGCCTTCTTTCTCAGGTATACTGAGTCAATTGTGCAAATAGACGAATCCGCCAAACATGTGCGTAGATCTCTGAAGTTAGTAACTACAGATAGCCTTACAATAATAGTAATATCATTGTTAATTGCATTTTCTTAATATGAAAATCTTTAATTCCAGAAGAAGTGTACGTTTAGGCTATACAACCAGTATTCTTGAGAAGTTAAAAATTGACTGTCGCCGAAGAAGTTTTATGTATTGGAAAAACTGGTTTTCAAAATTACTTCTCGTGACGAGTCAAGTGAAGTTTTTTTAAGGAAGTGAGAATAGTTAATAAGTTAATAAGAATAGTAATAGTTAATAAGGAAGTGAAAATGTGTATTTGTCGCAAATATATTGGGCAGTAACCACGATGAATAAACGTGCACCGTTGGTCCTACTCACCCTTACGTATCACCTGATACGAGTAATAAAGAAACTGACCGAGAAAGTTCGTGTCTGTTTCTTCTGCTGTCTTCGGCCATCGTCTGCTGTCTTCTACTCTCTTCATAACACGAAAATAAAATTTGACGCTAGGAGTTTTCACTGTCAGTGTGATTTTTTTATAAAATTATTCTTTAGTACTTGAATACGGAATTCAGAGACTGTGCATTAATGTCTTAGCTACTCCGCATCCTTGTGTGCCATACTTCACAGAAAGAAAAGCATTTGAAAACAAAAATAAAAAAATATTTTTCCGGATGCCTGAAACACGACACGAATTCAATTCACCCTTTTCAATGTTAACTCGTAACACTTCTCAAGTAAGCTTGTGATAATGTTAACAGATATATTTTGAGTGCCTAGTAATACAAAACAATGTCCTTATGCTTCCACAAAGATGTCTTCAGTGTGAGTGCTGAATGGCATTTCTTCGCTTCGCAACTTCTCATGGAAAGAGACCTTGCGACGCAGTGAGGAGGGAGTATAATATTCTCAATAAAATCTAGCCTTCAATCCTGTCAGGAAACTATTCATTTACCTAGGAAGTGGACTGATAATTTGAAGAACATTATCTTTATATATTTAGCAACGCTGAACAATACTTAGAAAGGGGACTATTGCAACAATGATATAATAAAACAACAGTAGAAGGCAAAAAGAAAATACATAGTTTCATTTTCTTACGAAAAGTTCAATTAACGATATTCTCTGTACAGTGAAGTAAAAGAAATATCGATAATTAACTGTATCACTCTTATTCGTGTAAATATTCTTCCCGTTCAATACTAAATTGAATCCTTTTGACACTTATTCATTTGAATTTAATCAGCTATGAAGGCCATATGTGTATATGTGTTACATAGTAAGATGTGAAGAGATACTTCTATATATTGCTCTGTGAAAGTATATAGATGTAATCGTCCACTGCTGATTGGCACGTGCTTGAGGGGTGACGCTCTAGCAGACGCTGCAGCAAAACAGCAAGTAGACATTTCTATTGTATTTAATTCTGATAGATTTATCAGAATCATCTCAGTGTCCCACTTTGCTGATGTCCCATCAGTCCCATCTCAGTGTCCTACCACGCTTATGTAGAACGTTTCAGAGATTACAATGGTATATTTTTCAAATTTTTAAACTGTCGAGATGTGAGAGAAATTTAAAAAAATAAAATAGGTCAAAATAGTATTTTTTTAATTTAGTGAATTAAATACACACATAAAATAAAAGAATCTTTTGTTTTTTAATGTCGCAAATTATTAAATTTCTGTCACAATTACAGCACGAGTTCAAAATGATTAACTTTAGGGATGCGAGCATTTTTTTCGAAAATTTTGAAAATTAATATAATGAAAAATAATATTTGGGAAGAAATGAAAAACACGTGTTTCATATTTTTGCTCATACTCTTCACAGAAAAAAGGTTTAAAAATCTGGAATATCAAGGTCAAATGTTCCTTAAATTTGTGCGAGTTGGCGTAGAATAATGCCTATATCATTTGTGGAAGTGCTATTAAAAGTGAAATACGTATTGGAAAATTAAATGTGTCCCGAGCGTTTCTGTTGATTCCAACGAACCCGCAGATGCGTCCAGTGTATGATCTGAAAAACATCTCTCAAGATAGTGTGTTAAACCAGTATTTGCCGGAAACTCAAAAATAAAAAATGCATATTTTCGATGCACAGGGAGAATGACAGCAATAAATTCTCATTTTAGGATCCCCATTTTTTAGAAAGTATGACATTTTTACTAGTAAATATTTCATGTAGATACAAGAGAGACGGTATTTAGAGTAAATCACTTCCTCTTTGGCCGTAAACTGAATGCCTCTCTCAGGATAAAACCCGTTCTCGTTCAAGTGACGATGTTTGAGCCGTGTCACTTTTTTCTGGAGCACTGACGGTATGTCGTTGCCGAAGCCTGAAAAAAGTTGGTGGTGAAATTCAGTGGGTTGTTTTGCCATATACTCGTGCGAGGCTGTATATATGACTGTCCTGTAGCCTTCAGCACCTCCATCCGCAGCCGAAGACGCTGACGGATGCCCGCGTTGAAAACCCGCGTGGTTATTATTCCTGCGGCGCTAATTTGGCCCCGACGGGCGACAGCGACAGAAACAGGGGCGGCGGCGGCGGCGGCGACGGCGACGGCAGTGGTGGTGGCGGATGGAGTGATTTACGACTGCCTCTGCGGACGACGCCGACGCCAAAAAATAACCGTTGTATCCCCGCCGTGTTGCTGTCACTACTACATACGCGAAATTGCCACTTGTTCAAGAAACATGCTGGAATAAGTATATCAAACCCGACCGGCTGGATTCAGAAGCGAACATCCAAATGTGTTGTCGTCGGTAGTTCTTCAAGACTTTTTTTCTGAACTGAATGTTATGACTATATAAACATGTATTTTTCAGATCATGCAAAGTTTCTCTTAGAAAACGACTAAACTTCTTGGTCAGACAATGCTACAACTTGATTACGCGTAGACACACACTTTAATTAATTAATTAATTTAAAAACGGCGAATTTCCTTTCAAGTGTAACTCAAATTAAGATATAAGAAACTTGACTCTTTGTAAGTTGTTACTGTGAATCTTTTTGTTTATTTTTTAATCAGGGAACTTTCCTCAAACAAACTATATAATTTAATTAAATTTAACTTAAATTACACAAATGGTCATACGTTCATTGCGATAAAATGTATAAACGATTTTCTTATTTTTTATGACCCAACGCAATGATATACTATTATCTTTTGAAAGTAATAATTCTTTTCTCTCAATTCAGGCGTGTTTTCAAAAACCTACAATGGAACTACACGCAAAATATATTCGGGCATTCATGCTTAGTTTTCATAGGAAGTTGTGTGAGACGTCTCTGGTTTTAAAGGTCATAACATTACGAAAGAGAATACGATGTGGAAGAGTCGAGTGCGATGTTTGTTTTTCCCAGTTAGTTTACTGTGATCGAAATGGCAGAATTAGGAGTCTTATCTAATTAGAGAACGTATTTCAAATATTTTTTTTCATACTAACCTAAAAGAAAATTTACATAAACATTGTAAAGGTCTTTTTAAATGATGAAATCACGACAATAGTTCATCATAAAATTTCATCGTAAAACTGGTCTGTATTTCAGCTTCAGCTCGATTGTTGATTACTAAGAAATCACTTAAATTGGTAATGAAATTTATTAAATGTTGTAAATTGCCTGTTGATTTTTATATGAGTAAACCACGCAAAATTATTTTCTCTCATGTCTATAAAACTCTTTTCTGTTGGAAACTATATCATCTTCCTATGATCCGTTAGTGTTTCTACAATCACTCTTAACATTCTACGAGAGAGTGCGTTTCTGTTCTTTCTTTTCTTAGAGTTCGTCATTTCATATTCGATGTCGACCTCCGGTCGTTGTGTTTGAAGAGGTCTTTGCTGATCCTGTTCTTTGTACACTCTTTGAAGAGGATTACTCAGAGCAAGAAAAACTATCAAACTCAGGCGTTATTCTATGTACAATGGTTTTAGCAGTTTAACCAATAAAATATTTTGTCATTTTGTTTCAATTCTTCTAATATCCAGGAATTTATTATTCGTTGTATTTAGCAATAATGGGAAATAAATTAACAAGTCTCTTGTGGGCAAACAACTCTTAACAGACAAGAATCCTTTTCTGTTAAACCTTGTGAGCATAGTAAATTAATGGAATTATTGCACTCACAAACGATTTCGAAATTCAGATCCTTTAGATCTGAAATTTTTAATTTACTTCCAATTGAAAATTTCAAACTTGAATGCTGCATTATCGCCTTTTTATGGATCATTTCTTTGCTTTAGTGTATGAAATGGGAGTTAATACCGCTATCGGGACAGTAACTGGCAACCGACTTCTTTGAAAGACTGTCATGAATCGCGTTCCAGATCGTACCATCACCCCGGAGCAATTTGTTCATCCTTTAGGGCCAGTTGTTCTGGCCGTACTGCCCTCGAACTCTAGAAAGCTAATTATATTGCCTAGGACTTTAACATTAAATAATAGAAAACTTACAAATAAAGGTATTCCGAAGTCATTGTCATTTTTTTAAGCGACAGTGAGTGCGCTGAGAATTTTTTTTCCTCGATATTTATTGAAGATGTATAATTTTACCCATCCATGGAAAGTCGCATCGTATGCACCATGCGTAGACGGGCCAGCGTGTATTTTATTGGCGCCGACTACTTAATAACAATGCTCAAAACACGATTTACGTGGCCGCCGCGGCATACATAAACATTACACCAGGTTATACCGGGACTCGATGGGCCGCACACCACACCGAGGTACCAGAGTGATTCCGCGATAACGAAACACATATTTTTCGATGCTTGCTAGTGGTTCGAGTAGTGGTGTTACACAGTGCGCCAGGAAAATTTCTGGACTGTGGCACTGTACTAATGAGAGTGCTATCAACACACACTATGCTAGTATACAAGCACCAGACAGGGCTGGGACCATCCTTGTGGGGGAGGGGAGTAGAAGCAGCGGGGAGAGGAGGGGGCGAGGCAACGGCACGCACATATCACTAGCGCCGCACAGGGCGGCGAAGCTGACGTCGGAAGCGGTGGCGGCAGTGGCTGCACCTGACTCACCTCGGTGCGGGGAGACTTTCCTGGCGCGCTGATTTGTTAGGGCTTCTTCACGCTTGCGGCTGAACCCTGCCGCTGGCCGCTAGGCGCGCTTCAAACAGCGTTTGTTCGTGCGGTTGCATTGCGGCGGCTAGTGCGACGACTACTGATGGCAAATTTTCCCCAAACATCGAAATATCGATGTTTCCGTACATCCCTAAAGGGTTTTCGATGTCGATGAAAACATCGACGAAAAAACATCGATGTTTAAAACATATATAGTAAAGAGTATGTTAGTAGTATGTTAATAAAAATTATTATTGAATATTATGAATAAAATTAACAATAAAGAACATCGTGTTTCGCGACTTTACCCTTTAGTCACTTCCATTCATACACAGTTGACAGCAGTTGATGCTGTCAGAATCACTTCAGCCAGAATTTCAGAATAGTTAGAGAACTTTTAAATAGAGCATTCACAATAAAGATAACAGTAATTACATCCGTATGACTGCAAATATTTCACATCGTCGACTACATCGTAATTGGGGATTGAACCTCTGTCCTTGAATTCGAATGTGCTCACTTCAACATCATTACAATGTCAACGACATTTCTCGAACGATGTATATTTTTAATCTTACTTTTTAGCACATCAAACTGGGCATATAAAAGCCGTCCTTCTGGGAACCAAACAAAAAGAAAAACAGCAAGTGCAGCAAGGTACCAGCCGCACCAGGTCGGGGAGAAACGGGCCATAAGCGGTGCACAGCAGAGATCCATGATGCAGTACCGAATAAAAAGAGCACCTCGGAGATCATATTAGAATCGTAACTCCGCCCGTAACGCTGTTCGTGCGGCAACAGGAGACCTGATTTGGGATGCGAATCGTAACTGCAACGCCGGATGCGCCATAAAGCTCGCAATAGCGACGGCAACTCGGCTCCGCTGGAGGAACAGGATGCTTCGGGTGAAGGTCACACCTCGGTCGAGTCCCCGAGTCTTCCCAAGAGTGCAGTGCGCATCTGTGTTCGTCATTGTCAGGAAGCGGTTGGCACGATGGAACTGCGGCGGCTGATAGATTTGACGGGCAGGTACTTGGAGATCGCGTATTTTCTTCTGGAACAACAGGTTTATGGCGGGAAGTCGTCACAGTTGAAACAAGATAAAGTTCCTGCGTCTGCCGAGAAGATTGATGATCAGGCTCCAAGTCACTTTTCGAAGAAACGGGGTAAGTTAAGAAGGGAATTGTAGGAGATTTAAATAGAGACTATGACGCCATTAAACATTCTGTTCTCCCTACCACCTACTTAAATTGAAATTCTTGTGTAATGAAAATGGTCCCGGAAGTTCTGACAGTTTATATTGCTCTATATTTCGTGGAAATCCATGCTTTCGAACTTGCTTACTACAGTCCTGGCGGAGAGCAGCACAACTGCGGTTACGGTAAAACGCGTACTATTTTCTGATGATGTGCATGGTAAATAGAAAAACAGAAATGACGAACACGCGATGAAATTCGCAATGCTGAAGATTATATATGTGAGATATATAATTTGTTTTTACGATTATTTCTTTTAACTTTTACTTCTTCAACTACATGTTGGTCGGTACAAGAAAAATAAGATCTAAATGCGTAATTTCTTGGGATAAGTGAAGAAATATATTTAGAAAATGGTATATTTTTACAAGGGAAAGGTTATGAAGATATTTCAGAAAACAGTCAGTATGACAAATCACTTTATGTTTTGGCGAGAGTTTGTGTTCCTTTCGGGATAAATAGTCTCTTGCCAAATGGAAGTAGTTTTTTAGATATGTCACTTTTCTATTGTACCGACTCATGTAGTTTCTGTAGAAGCAACAAAATGTTTTCAAAATTACTTGAAACACATGACATCTTGTAATGATTCTACTTGAGTACTTGCAACTTCTGTCAAACTATTTCTACAATGAATATGTTGTGTAAGATATAATGACGAGAGGATTAGAAATGACGCATCTCCATTGGTGAGCATCGCCTAGTATTTCGATACATGATTATGTTTCAGAATATTTAGATCACATTCAGATGAATGGCTTACTTGCGTCCAAGTTTATGTTAGAAGATAGAATCATGGTATTGTCCTACGGAATACAAACTGGGAAGGATCGAGACCGTTTTCGATTCTACGATGTTGAGTTCGTCTCGTAAAGTAATGATATACCAATATCAAATAAACATTAAAACGTATTTTTATTTTAAACCTGAATGGGACTTGTTTGGAAACATTGAAAGTGTGTACATACTGCTATTGCTGTTTCAAACCAAGGCAAAAAAATGAACTACGGTACTTAAAAAGTGATTCAATAAGCGAGGTCGGTGATTTACGGCATGTTCTGAAGAAAGAGAGCAGAGTAAAATTCGGTATGACAATTGATTTCCTAGGGGAATTCGAAAATAAATTAGCGTGACCCTAATGACCGCGTCTCCATTCTCTTTCAATTGAGCATTCTAGGCTCATTCTCTAGTTTCTCTGTTCTGATTACGTTCGTTTAAAACCCAACATGTATTACGTATAATGGCCGGTATATTTTACTAAAACATTTAGAACTCTCTCTCTCGTCTCATTAGAAACTAAACTGAATCTCCTTGAGAAAAATATTTTCCTGTGATGTGACATTCTAATGCTTTTGTCTTATTTGGTACCAATCATTTTATTTTTGTAGAATATTTGTTTAATTAAATTAACCCGTGTCTAGGAAATGGTGTCATTATACAGTACGTGTAAATCATAAATCTGAATTAGTGACATTATTTTATTACATTATCCATTTGAAAATTGTTTATATAATTTTATGTTGATGTGATGTTGTGAATAAAACGTACTTAGAGGAGTAACAATGGTAATAATACTCCTTAACAATTTTTTACCGACTCAAGAGTAATCGCTGAAAACATTTTGAAGTTTTATGAAGTTATAAAATATATTGATAGTTGGATTTAATGAAATAGTAAAGGCGGATTTAATTAAAGCATGAAGGTGTAGCGTAAAGTGTATTTGAGCAGACGATAAAAACATTTTTTGAACTTTGACATTTGACGTTTTGGCAGTGAAAATTACACTTTTTTTAAAAACTATTTTCTTGTTGATTGTAAGGAATAAATATTGTTTGCATAGATGTGGCATAACTTTTACTAGTAATAAAATATTTCCGTTCGCATCAATGAATATCACAATTAAATTCACAATTCTCTCGCTCGCATTAGAATGCGATACAAAACTTGTATACTGATTTTGACTAGGAGTTTGTAATGAAAGATGCAAATTGAGATGTTAAAACTTCTCTGAATTTTAAAGCTTTGATATGAAAGTCAAATTTAAAACACATTTTTGTATTAAATGCTAATATTCTAAATTAAGTAACGCATTCCCACAATCAATAATTCAATCCTGCAATTTATCTTGTGGCTAAAAGAACAGAATGAATTCATGGCAGATGCTTTACAGAAACGCAACATTGAGATGTCGACTTTTAAATGAATAGTGAACATACGTGTGCAATTTTTATCTACGACACGCAATGAATGCGCTCCGGCTAAAAATTCCGACACAATCGCCATTTCCTAAACTGAACCAGTCGGTTCATTTGCTGGGAAGTTTTTAGACGCCAAAGTAAACGCAAAGTCATTCGCCCTTCCTCTGCAAAACAAGATCACCACGAGTTTCCCACTGGCGTGAGAAACGTGCGAAGATAAAGCGGCCCCACATATGCCACCGAAGTGGATTGCGGTGATCTGCGATGAGCCGAAGTTGCGCTAGAAATTAAGCGCATCAGACGGTGAACCGCGCAGGTCTTTTCGGGTTCCATGAGTTGGCTTCGAATATCGTAAAAAAACCATACCACGGCGTGGAAAGTGCCAAAACATACCAAACTGCCGAGCCAGTAAGTTTTATTATACCGTTTTCTCTGCTTCTTTCACATCTTATAGATAATTCTGTCACTAAATTGTAGCCTCTAGCATTGTATTTGAACATAAATAATAGGAAAGAAAAATAATTACTATATTTCAAGAATTTATCTATTGCACTTCCGTTTACTCTATGACATAATTCATCATCCTCAAGCCATCACGGACAGTGCAGCTTCGAGGATTAAATCACTTTCTACTCCGCGTCACTAATTCCGACTAGCTATCATGGAAAAAACGTTGGCGGCATAAATATTATTGCCGAGAACGTGTGGAGAGGAGTTGGGGGCGATTCTCCACGTGCGCCCACGTGCACTGAAGACGCCAGGGCACGCAGGTGCACGGAGGCGGCGACGGCAGCGGCGGGGCCCGACGTAGCGGTCACGCAACATTAGGTGCCTTCATCTGGCGGCGGCGGGGGCGGAGGAGACGGCGGCGGCGACACGGGCCGCTGGGGCGGAAAATGGGGCGGTTGTGGGAGCGAGGAGGGCGCGCGCCGAAATAGCTGCCGTCCTCTGCTCCGCCTACGCGCTTCTCCGCGCAGATTAACTCGCAAATTGAACATCGCCGCGTGCACGCCCCGCCGCCCTCCGACTCTGCGCTGGGAGGCTGGGTGTCGAAATATTTTCTCAAGGTATTTTACGTGCAGCAGAACTTCTCATATTCGACTCTTCGTATCGTCTTAGGTGGCTCAGGGCAATGCCTCAGACCGGGAGGTTCGAGTCCCGACGGTGGCGGGATTTTCGGCACTTGTCAGCTAGGTCGAATTCAGTTGCTGTCTGGAAAATAATTCTAGCGGCTGGCTGCTCTGATCAGGAGTTTCCGTGATTTCTCCGAAGAATACCAGGCAAATGCCAGACCAGAACCTCAATAAACGGCCACGGACCGCGCGCGATCTCTCCTTCCTCTTCCTAGTCCTATCCTCTCCCTTACTTATACACGCTTACACTTACATGTACTACACTAACACACATGCTGGGAGACTAGTCGGGAGTTTAGAGCTTGTCCCGGTTGGGGCGTTGCCCCGCTGATGGGAGATATGAGGTTGGGGTAAAACCTCGCAAGCCGATGTGTAGGTCGGCGCCGAATCTCACCTTCCATCAGCAGAACACCGCCACCTCCCGCGATAAAACGTGCACTACACTTATGGGATTATATACCTTGACGCGCTCGGAATCCCTAATCAATCAATCGACTCCTCAGTATCTTTCCCTTTTCACCCTTACTAATCCCTCTCCTCCTTTTTACTTTTCCTCCCTGCACCACTGTTTAAGGAGGAAAGCTTTTGGAATCACCTCACTGCGATCTCAAATTTTCGGTACTAATATCTGTGTTTAGAGTTCTTTTCAGCTGTAATTCCGGACACGCGTCAGAATTAAGGTCTATTAGTACTGTTCCAAAAATGGTTTAAGATTGATTCAGGTGGCGAGATGATAGACGCAACTTTGTATCCAAAATCGGGATGTCTTCCTGATTGTGTCTAACTGGTCGGATGGATGTAAATATGTCACCCATAAATGGGACAGATTATCAGCTTTTGAGCTGATACTTGTTAAATACGTCATGATAATGAGCTGCTGCAAACATGCAGAAAATGGCAAACAACGGATGTTGTTCACAACCAATCATGTCTGTTTTTTTGTTGTTTTTTTTTGGTATCGAGCGTATGTTAGTTCATTACTTTTCATAATACCATTTTCTTATAAGAAAAAATCATATAAAAAATAAATACCCTTTCTTAGAATAAATGTATGCGTACGCCATCTTTTGCTGCAACTCATTTGTTTCGATAGTTCTTAAGGGACTTCGGATTGTTAAATCCTTAACCGATATCGGCTGTTAAGAATGACATTTCGTTCCTCTCGTTGGGTAATGTCAATATAACAGTACAGAAAATTACTTATCGTCTTTCCAGTTTTTTGTCCCCCCGTGTGACTGCATGTGGGATTTAAACCTTCCCAACGCTAACTGGAAAGGAGAGGTACGCAATAGGAAAATTCAAAAGCGCGTAAATCGACTGGTGTGGGAGCAGAGATTAACACAGATCGACAAACCCACTCGGAAGAGTACAATTTTGGACATTTTCCTCTTTACTCAGCAGAAATGTTCCTTTCTTGCGACACCTTTCAGGGGATTAGCGACCACAAAGCTGTGATGGGAGAAGTACTTACAGGCAAATGCGATTAGGTGATCTAAGGCGAAAGAAACGATAGTCAGGCAATATAGAAAAGCAAATCTCGAAGGATTGCGTAGTTTGTTAAGAGAAAAATACGACCAATTTCTAAGAACAGGTGGTATGGAGGATCAATGGGGAGCTTTTTAAACAACCGTAGAAATCGCTTTAGATACATTTGTTCCTTGAAAAATACTGAAAAGTAATCCTGATACTGAATATTTTAACGGGGCGATAAAGCATTTAAAGAGAAAAGTTAGACTAACATTTAATAGGAAACATCGCAGAATTGCTAACATGATAACTTTTAAAATATACTATAGGGAATTAGCAAATGAAAACAAAATTGCGCATGAATTATTTTTGAAAAATATTTTGGAGACAGGAAGAAATAATTGGTCAGGCTTTTACAAATACGTCCGCAGATGCTGGGGGAATAAGGAAGAAATTCAGGAAATTCAAGTCGCAGACATCGCGCCACTGCACGACGACCAAGCAAAAGGAAATGCATTGAACGCGTACTTTGTTTTGGTATTCAAACCAAAACGGGCACAGGAGAAGGTTAATTATTTTCCAACAGAAGACCAGTTCAAGCTTCATGCATGGGGACTTCGCAAACGTATAAAATTACCTTAAAAAACGGTGAATCACGCGGGCCAGACGGCATCTCGACAGATTTTATTAAACTCAGTGGTGAGGCATATTTGCCATATTTGTTAAGGTTATTCAATGTTTCTATTAATATTGCAAGTTTACCAGACGATTGGAAGACATAGTTGTTCCAATTTTCAAAAATGGTGATAAAACAAAAGTATGTAATTATAGACCAGTATCTATCTCATCAATAGTATCCAAAATAATGGAGCATTTAATAGCCAGGTACATTCCCCGCGAATGGGGAAAAGCGAACTGAATTTTTCACGAACAGCATGGGTTTAGAAGCAAATATTCGTGCGACAGTCATGTTGTTTCCCTTTTTCAAGATCTAGCTGACGAAGTTGGCGCGGGTGGGAAGGTGTATGCTGTCGTAATTGACTTTGCGAAAGCATTCGACGTTGTATCGCATAATCCACTTATTAGAAAATTATTAACTTCAAGGATTGATGCTAGAGTTGTGAAGTGGATAAGCGAATTCCTTAGAGACAGGAAACAAAAAGTTCGTATTGGAACCTAGTTTTCGACTACCGGTATTGTTACTTCAGGGGTTCCACAGGGATGTTGCGGCCATTACTTTTCTTAGCGTACGTGAATGATCTCCATGTTAACATACAATCAAAGGTGCGTTTATTTGCAGGCAATTGTGTTATATACCAAAAATCAAAGGTATCGCTGACGAACAAATATTACAGAAGGATTTAGAACATTTACGTGATTGGACTGAAAGAAATTATATGGGAATTAACGAACCGAAAAGCGAAAAAACGTTCGGACGAAATTATGAGGAACCGGACTATCGTTTAGGTGAGGTCAGCATTCCAAGAGTCTCATCATGCAAGTATTTAGGCATTCATCTAGATAGTAAATTAGGGTGGGAGAAGCATATAAATCACGTAGTGAAAAAAAACGTTGAAGTCCTTGAATTTTGTAATGCGAATTCTAAAGAAAAGTTCTGCAAACGCCAAAGAATTAGCATATATTTCGCTGGTTCGCCCTCTCATGGAATACGGAGTGGCATGTTGGGATCTATCTAGATAGAAAAAGTCATGAGAACCTCTAGAAACGAGAAGAACAAGGGCGAGGCTTTATACTCTTTATGAATCGTACGTAGCTAAACCAGCATAGAAGGAAATTCTGGTTAGATTAGAAAAAACAAATTATTTCGGCCAAAGCGATCACATCCACAAAATTCGAACAAGGAAACAAAATTCAGATCTTGGGAAAGTTTCCTTTTGTAACAGCAATTAGAGATTGGAACGGTTTACCCACAGCAATTTTCAAAGCTTTTCCTCTAAGTGTCCGAAGTTTTAGAAATAAGTTAGAACAAGCTGAGAATAATAGACATTAAATGAGTAACTAGGTGCTGTGAAGTGCGGTGATGTGCTGGTCAGTGAAATTCAAAGCAAAACAGTGTAGTGCAGTGCAGTGAAGTGTAGTGAACGCAATCACTGCCCTTTTTTTAAAAATCTAATTTAGCCAATGTCTGTGTAGCTTGTATTAATTTTTAGTATCACCAACATATAATTATAATATATCATGATAGAGTTGAAATAATTGTTATAATACTTAATATTAGTGATAGTATGATTATTGCATCCTCGTTTTGTACTGTACTCTTTTATTATTATTATTATTATTATTATTATTATTATTATTATTATTATTATTATTTTTATTATTATTATTATTATTATTATTATTATTATTATTATTATTATTATTATTATTAATATTATTATTATTAACTGCCACTGGGTACTACCCAATTGCAGTTCAAATAAATGAATGTATTAAGTCAATGTACCATTAACATTTCGGAAAAAGAGATTCCAGTCTCATATTTAAAGATAATTCAACAATTTAGAATGTCATTTACTGAATAAAGCACTGCACTGACTGATTTCAGGGATATTGGACCCTCTCGTGATCTTAACGATATAAAAGCAATAAATATTTTTTATGAATGTAATATCTGCTTGTTTTACAACATACACTGTAATTTGGACCACATTGAAAGG
This sequence comes from Teleogryllus occipitalis, assembly GCA_011170035.1. Taxonomy (NCBI): domain Eukaryota; kingdom Metazoa; phylum Arthropoda; class Insecta; order Orthoptera; family Gryllidae; genus Teleogryllus; species Teleogryllus occipitalis. The sequence continues at coordinate 33,899 of BLKR01001103.1, forward strand.
CAAATATGAATAAAAATAGTTATCTAGGTTGTCTGGGAGACGCCGCGTTGGAGGCTGAGGTGCCGACGTTTGAACCATCATATCGTGGTCTTCTTCAGGCCCATAGTCCGCCAGGACGTTGGGCGCTCCAGTTTATATAATAGATGGCGAGGTTGTGATTGGCTAAGCATACATCGTGAATTAAAAATTTTCTAGTATTGAAATTCTCTAATAATCCAAAATATATTACATTTACGTGTACGCAAATAAGAAGTGGTTTGTCATTGTTCGCGAGAGCAACAGCAATTACCTAACGTGGAAAAATATTTTAATATAAAGGAAAGGAATAATGTATTTTTGAGATAAACATATTAACCCTTTTAAGAAAAATGGTGAAATTTTCATTACCAAAGCGTGATACATTGAACAATATTATCAAACGAAAATACTTTAAATGAAATCCCATATCTAGCCAACTTAGGGAATACATATGTACTTCCGAGAAACTATTAATTTCTATTTTGACAGACTTATTTGAAGAGGCCATATTAGAAAAATACCTACAAATGTAAAAATTCAACTTGAAGCTAAGAATTCAATTTAAGTAGCGCGTGAATTTGCATCGGAGGAAGTGAATTTGCAAACTCATTCTCCATGAATTTGTCAGAAGAAAATAAACAATTCAGCGTTTTCGCACGCTGACATAAATTATTCTTTTATGTTAACGTTGCATTATCATATCATTTATTTACTGATGAATCAAATTATTTGGGATTTTGCATAATCACATTCAATTAATTGGAGAATATTAATTGCATTAAGACCTACTGAGATAATACAGATACCTTGAAATCTTAATGAAAGACGATTTCATTTTGAAGTGCTGTATAATGGTTATATGACTTCATTCAATCAATAAAGTTATTGATAGATTATTGAATGTTTCCGGCCATAACCGACTGGTATGGTCATTAGTCCTCTGGGTTTAGTGCAAGTTTTATCCCGAGAGATGGCGGCGCATTTCGCTGTTGGAATGTAAGATCGATCTACATGGCGATCGGCGACGACTTGCATGTCCACTTGCGGAATTTTCCCCTCCAAGTGTCTTTCTCAGTGGCACCCCTCCCTCCCTAGCTGGAACAAGCTAAGCTCCCGTCTGATCTCTTGACATGTGTGACAGTGAGTTGCATGTGTGTGAGAAAGGGGAAGGATGAGGCAAAGAAAGCGCGCCGTCCGTGACCCGTAGATTAAGGTTCTTCCCGGCATTCGCCTAGTATAAATCGGAGAAACCCAGGAAAATTACCGGTCAGAGCAGCTGGCCGCTAGAATTATCCTTCATTCAGAGGATCTCCCAGCCGAATGTGGAATTTAATTTTTCACAGATTGCGAGATTCTGCACGTTTTTGACTCTGTTCTACGGAATGGGAAAACTCAGAGGTGATAAACCTTCAAAAATGAATGATAAAAATTAATTAATGAAATCGGAATAAATAAATTGGTTTATGAGTACATTCTTTTGCAAGTTTTCCCAAGTGTTTGCAATTGAATAATTCAAATGTAATTGTTTTGTAATTATTTACAGCGCTTCATAACATAAATTAAACTCTAATATCAGTTCAGTGCGTTTATATGGGTACTACTATCAGTATTCCTTATGACATCAGCACATAACGTTGCGAAATTCTGTTGTTTTCAGACATCGTCATTGACCCTATTTGTAAACCTTTTACTGTGGTCAAATACTTTTCTATCTCAAGCCCCAAAGGAATTTCGAAGTTGTGGAACAGAACTGCTAGTCTTGGTTTTCCACAAGGAGGTCCATTATACAGGAAGAATTATGCGGTAACACTTGAGTAACGTCGCACTCAGTGTAAACCAAGGTGTTAATCAAGGGAGGGAATATCACACATGCGTGTCCGAGGTTAATGAGGTTGCTCTCATCAAAGAACTCAACTCCTACATCGCCCATTTGGCCTCTATCACGTAGGCGATGACTTTAATCTTCCGCGAAGAACAAGATAGAAACTGCCATCTTGGCACTCGTCCAATGTTTACAACATTTCACTATATCTTATTTGCCCGATAGCATTTTTTTCTGCAATTTCTTTGAATGCCCGATTTTAATTAGAAAAGAAAATCCTTCAACTTTTCTGTAAGTGTAGTATTAAAGATTTTCCTTAGAGTGAACAGAATAGTACGGCATGCATCTTACCGTAATGCGGTGTATGTATACGACCTACTTAGCGCTACTTCAACGCTGATTCATAGCAAAAATTGTTTCAGTGTTTAAATAATTAAGGAATAAAATGATTCATGTTTTTCTATGCATAATAAGAAGAGCTAAATATACAGAATTTCGTAAAAAGTAGAAGTGCAGGGAATTATGTATGGAGAATAAAATAATACTATATTTTTCACGGACACAGACACAGTTTTAAGTGTTATTTGTGGAGAATGAAATATCGTAGTATCATAATTTGAATGTTTCACAACAGATAAATTAGGGTGTAACTCAGAATGAAGTTGTAGAGAGGCAATAATTGGGCTGATGGGGAGAATATCTATCCCCCTATGTCAAGGCTACATTAAGTCACATACGTTTCTAAGCAATTGTTTTGTTTCCATTCGTTTGTTTGATTTAATAAAAGTCATTTGCTTTATGCATTCTTCTCCACATATATTGATAAATGTATGTTTGAAATTATTATTTAATTGCATTTCTAGTGAATTCAATTGTATTGGTGAGAATGAGTGAAATTTTAAATGGTAATTTTTTCTGTGAGTTACGTATGAAAGGGAAATTAGAAATTAAGTGGTGTATGAATGTTGGAATTATTGCAAGTAGACATGAATGTTCGTAGTGTGGAAGAGAAATGAAATCATCAAAAAATGAAAATAATGAGCACACCAATACAATCGAAAGCATTTGGAGTGCAATTAAGCGCCAATTGCCACGGCATGGCGTCAAAGACCAATTTCAGACTTATCTTTTTGAATATATGTGGAGAAAAAAAAATTTAAAAAAGTATTAGTGACATTATGTGGAAATTCTTAACTTCTATAGTATCAATTTACGGAACTTTCCAAAAAGACTAGACGTGAGTACAATATTTTTTTAAAAATTTTCTTAGTAGGAAATGGCATTTTTTAATGTCTATTTATTTACTATTCCCTCTAAAAGAAATTTTCTTAAAAGTGAGTGTTCCCTTTAAAATAAATTCTCTTAAAAGTGAGGGAGGTATATAAAATAACGTGAGCGCCGGAGCGACAGCGGAGGCGCGAACCAGGTCTCGAGAGCGAGGGCCGGAAGACGTTGGATCCGTCGGGTAGCGACGTGCGGTAGCACGTCGCGGACCACTTGGTGAAAAAAATGCGTTGGCTAAAGAATTGTGTAGGTTATAAAATTAAATTTGTAGCGTGAAAAATACGAATAACCAGTTCACTTAATGAGAGTACGTTGCTACGGAGATTTATATGTACAGGGGGCTTTGGAGCAGGAGGTAGCTATACTCCCGATCTACCCAATAATTGTTCTAAATGTTGTTCTTCCGTCTTTTCATTTTATTACGATTTTTTTTCACTCACCTGATGTAGTCAAATATTATTCACAGTGAAATATACCCATTTCATATACTCGTCTTGCTGCCATGAAAAATTACTGTAACATGTTTCCGAATTTCTAATAAATATATGGGCGCCAGGAAATGTTTACGAGAATGAGCTCCCAAATTGTATTTACTTATAACTCCGTTGCTGACTCACTCGGCGGGTTTTTTACCGAAATAATCGTGAATACTTACGATTACTTAATTCGCCCCCCATACGGAGAAGCGTGGAATCTGAGATGCAAAATTTAAATGTCCTACTGGATTGCACGTGACGGCAAATGATAATCAGCTTTCACCAATAACAAATAACGAATTTATTTATAAATTTTAGTAACAAAGTATATCATTCTTTTTGGTCATGACCTTTTCTATAGCGCTATAGAACATGTTATCCATGAGAATCTTGGGCGCTGTCCTGGTAAAGGATGTCTTCCCGTTGACTTCAGCAATGGACCTCGTCCAGTCTTCTGTCTTGCTACCGACCAAATCCATATCTTGTCATTTCTTCTCATAAACCACTATGTACACTGCTTATCCATTGGATTTCCATCTCCATTCACCTGCTTGAATTGCTACAAGTTCTAATACTCCTTATTGTTCATCACCTAAGCAACATCGTAAGTGCTGTTAAAATATTAGCATATAAGTTCACCAAGTTATTATCGGGTTCCTATCATTGGAGACTAAGTTCGATTATCATTGTCCGCTTAATAAAATTTATAAGACCCACTTTTGGCATTCACTGTTCACTTCGTAAAACAATTCCTGAGTTCTATCTTTTTAATACTAACGACGACAAATCACTACGTCCGAACTCGCGTAAATTTTCTACGTTCAAGTAAACTGCTATATATCTAGCGCCCTAATCCGATCGCTATCGTGTCAAGAGCTCGAATCAATCTTTTTGTATCCTAATTCAACATGTCAACTTTTACTCTCTTGTTTAAAACAAAATTATGCGATCTACTTATCGTCCGCTTTTGAACTAATGGACATTGTTTATATCTTGCACTCCGGAATCATGACAACCAGCGTCTTTTTGCTAATAACGTGTTATTTTTAATAAAATTCGCTGATTTTCTAATTGGTGACAATCTGGTATATCACTACAGATAGTTTTCAGTATGAGCGAAATCACCAAGAGTCAGAACCAAAAAGGTGCTTTATATCTGGGGTCTCCATGAATATCTCCGGCTTATATTATTTCAGTGTTGCACTTCTTAATAAGGAGTAAATATTTTCAAAAGTGTTGTAATTATGTGCAAAATAAAGCGATTAGGAGGCGATTGCCAAATCGGGACCCGTTTTATCTTAGAATTCTCAAAAACCGTTCTGAAATGGTTCCTACACATTTAAAGATTTCAAGTAACAAACCTAAAATGAAATTTTAAGAAAATTCACAGAAAGCTAACATAGGAATTTCAGCCAGCGATCGATCAGAAAAAAAAAGAAATTATCGTGTTGCCAAGAATATAATAATATTTAATTTGTTACGAAAATTCTAGGGTAGAAATTGCAGGAGTATTCTCGAAACCTCCACTGTCTGGCGCGCATATTAGCGATCTCTTAACTATTTATCCATCATCAATCGAATTTCTAAACACTTTGAGTTTTGGAGTTTGATTTTTGTAGGAAAGTTACTTTTTAAGAGCTTTATTAACCAAAATATTTTGAGTCTTCTGTAATAAAGAATATCTTAAATCTCTTTGTTTTACATATTCTTGCTCGTCACATATGTGTACGATTGTGACGACGAGTCGGGACAAGAAGGGGATAAAGCAAACATAATAAGTAGATGAGGTAGGGTCGGTCCCAGTGGAGGGAATCACTACGTCGAGTTCCAGTGGAACGGAGAAGTAGTGACCCTGCTCACTTCATTTCGCACTTCACTTGTGGTCTTGGAGTGGGATTCTGATCGTGTTTGGAAGTGGGAAAAGCTAGTAGAGACTTGGAACGCCAACATGAAGGCTGATGAGACAGGTCGTAACGCAGCGATATGTTGTAATTATTGGATTTTGGAAATATCGAAATTGGAATTATATGGCTTGGTGTACTTTGAAATGATTATTCGTATTCTCTTTCATAACAAGCATGTACGAGCCATGGCTCAGGTAATGACTATTGTAATGGTAATGAGTTCATAAGGTTCTCTGCACGTCATACGGAATGAATCGTTACGGAATTAAGGATCAGATAATTGAGGGTTTCTGCAAGGAGTGAGTACGAAAGGCGTAACACAAGAACCCCGGAAAGATTTTTGTGTACGTACTTCGGCTCCCAATGCTAACATTTTGATTTACGGGTCCTCTCATTTCCTCAGTATTGTCGTTTCCGACAAATGTGTTCACGACTTTACGAGTATATGTCGTAAGGTCGTAAATAAACTAACGTAGTTGTTTAGGAATTGGAGGTGATGTACGTGGTGACTTCATTCTACCGCCCTATCCCTCTAATTACAACCCACACCACACAGGTGACTGGAATTGCCTGACATATCGCAAATCTAATCTACACGATACAATTGAGTGTTGGTAGTAATATTTTTATGACACTGCCTAAAATTATGAAAGTATTATTTGAGACATAAACTTGTATAACATACTACAGTATAAATCAAATTTCCTGTGTCTTCTTTCAAGTAACACATTTGATAGCAAAAGTCGAGCGAAACGATGCTGAGAAAATCAAAGGGGTTTCAATATGGTCAGTTGTTTTTCGATATAACTGATTGTAATTTTATGGTTTTGTTTGTACAAAAAGCAAAACATCATTTATCTGACAATTTATTATTTCTTATTGATGACAAAGAACGTTCTTCAACTACTATTAGGACTTCGGATTTCCCATTTTGTAAAGTCTCTCCAATGCCTTAAAACCTCCGATACCCCACAAGCCGACATGTAGGTCGCACGTTCTAACTCTCTCTCTCTCTCTCTCTCTCTCTCTCTCTCTCTCTATATATATATATATATATATATATATATATATATATATATATATATATATATATATATCATGCACTCCACTTACAGGACTAATGTCCACAACATTTGACGCGTCCGAAATCCAAATAATCAATTAATCTTGGACCCTCCCGTTTTCTCCCAACTCGAGATGCGAGCGTGATTCACCACCGTGGTTCACAGACGGGGAGGGGCGACAGTCGCTTCAATCAATCAATCAATGTTGAAGTGTCTCGTTTCTTCCCAACTGAAGGTGCGAGCGTGAGTCGCAGCCGTGGGCCACGGAGAGGGAGGGTGGGCGTCCGGACGCTGACGAGTGGGCGGGGCGGGGCGGGGCGGGGCCGGGTCGCGACGGAGCACGGAGCCGCTAATCGGGCCGGGCGCTGCGGGGCGATGGGCGAGTGGCGGGCGGCGAGCGAGCCAGCGGGCGCCGCGGCCCGCTGGGCGCCAACGGGCCGCCGACGCCGCTAATTACCTGCAGCAGCCCCCCGGCGCGCCGCGCCGCGCCACCGCCGTCGCCGTCGCCCCCGGCCACGCGCCGTTTGCGCCCTGCGCCGCCCCGCCCAGCCCCGCCGCGCCCCGCACCTGCGCCCGCGCGGATTGTCCGCCGTGGGTGGCGGCGCCCACGCGACCCACCGCCCGCGGACGCGCCCAGCTCCTCTGGCAGCGTTGCCAGATGGCGCTTTTTACAGCTCGAAACGGGGTATTTTGTAAAACTTGGGAAGACAAAACCATGACCGAGAGAGATGCCTCAGGGCATCAACTGATATCACTGCAGTCCCTCTGACCGAGAGGTCCTAGGTTCGAGTCCCGACGGGAGCACGAATTTCAATACTAGCTTGTCAGCTAGGTCGAATTCAGTCGCTGTCTGAAGGAGAATTCTAGCGGCCGGCTGCTCTGATCGGTAGCTTTCCGTGGTTTCTCCGATCAACACCGGACGAATGCTCGGGCAATACCCTTACAAACGGGCCATGGACCGTGTTTCCTTCCTCTTCCTTGTCCTATCCTCTCTCGTTATTTACACACACTTACACTAACATGTACCACATTACCACACATGCCGGGAGACCGGTCGGGAGCTTAGAATTTGTCCTGACTGGGACGGTGCATCGCTGGTGGTAAATACCTGGTCGGAAAAGTGTAGAAAAAATTTGGAGTGTTTCTGAAAATGCGGAAATGGAACTCATTTTCACAGAAAACTGTTGAGTTTTGGAGGTACTTTATATGTCATCAATTAAAGCAAATTTACTTATAAATATAATAATGTGATGGAATTGCCTCTAATGTAAATATTACCGACGTGAGAGGCAAGACAAAAAATTCCATGTGTGTATTTTTGAAAAAAAAAAAAGAAAGAATAGTGCAATATGGCGTTTATGTTATCGTATAGGGTACATTTGGCACTATCCCTAACAAAAATTGAAAGAACAAATTTTGAACCTTTTTGAGAAAATCATGTTTTTGTATTTTTGTTTAAAAATTTCAAGTATTGCACGTGCTATTGCACGAAAACTACCAAAATGTTCCAAAAATGTACATGACATTAATGAAAGAACTATTTATGGATAACAAATTTCATTTGAAGGAAAAATCTCTGTCTTGAATTTTATAGTTGTAGGAAGGCGCCGAAAAAATTCATACTTTTGCAATTTTAGAAAATTTAGAGTTAACCCTGTAAATCAGACCTATACCACCTTTATAAAAGTGTATTTTACCCTATTCTTACTAGAAATTTAAATAAAAACTTTGGAGCCTTTTTTCAGAAAATTTTGAAAATGTTTGGGTGGGGGCTTCATGTAAAGTACTCCCAAAATTTAAAGAATGTTTTTCAAAATTCCTAAGCTTCAACTAGAGCCAGATGGACAGGGGTTTCTTCAATTTGTAAACGATCGTACACATGGTTTAGACACTAGTAGTGTTCACAGGCTGACGGTGGGATGGACAGACACACAGACAGACGGACAGACGGACAGACAGACGGATAGACAGACGGACGTTTTGAAAACACTTTTTTGGCGTTAGGGGAGCCCAGAACGTGTTTTTCCGTTGAAATCTTGAAATCGATTTCCCGCAGCATTACATAACTTTCTGTATACTACGTATATTACTCCGTATATACGTATGTATACGAGGAAGTAAAAAACAACGCTCCTACATGTCCTATTTAATAAAAATCACTCTCTAAAGACTCCCGATACTCATAAGAAGAAAGTGAAAATTTCAGTGAAATCGGCCGTGAAGTTTTTGCGTTTGTTCCTGATAGGTATACGAATATTCCCTTTTGTTTGTATATAAATAACAAATGTGGACTGTGATCATGACTTTTTTAAGTTTCGCTGAAAACAACTCCACCAACACTTGTCCCCTGATCTTGTGGCAGATGACCTTATCGAAAATGTAACAGCTCCGTATGAAGTATTAGATGTCAAAATTCGAAAAGAAAAATTACGGAGAATTGGAATTATTTTTATAAAATAAATTTTAAAATTTTTATTTTATATAATGTATGTCCTATGTTAATACGATGGTTTTTAAATTTCATGTAAGTTGTTTTGATTTAGGGCATTTTTGTACCTCATTCTGCCAATCCTGTCTGCTTGGTGGCTTCTGCTCTGACTTCAGATTCCTCCTCTTTTCCTCTTCGTTGCTTCATTCCAATGACATTTGGCACCAACTCGGATCTCGTTCACCCTCGAGAAATTTGTGGTGGGCAAAAGGATACCATGGTTTTCTCGGAGATTCGGTAGTATTTTAGCGAGCGTTTCAGGCTGATTACCCAATATTGCGGGTTCAAACCCGATAGATTTAACGTTGTACAAACGATGTGATTTAACGTTGAACTCTTTCGTTCGCCTTCTTCAGAGAGAAAGTAAAGCTGGCTGTTCCATTATATAGATTTACTGCTTGTAAAAGATCCTCAAGCCTAATGCCGGATTTACACTAGCAATAGGTTTCCGCAATATCTTTCAGCAATTTGTTGCTGTTTTTCGTGATCATCTTTACACTAGCAAGAACAAGACGGGGCAATATGTTGCCAGATAGTTGGGAGGAAGATATTTCCGATATGATATTGCCGATCGTTTTACATTATAACTTTTTGTTGCCGTGTGTGGTGACGTCCCGAGGAAAATGGCGCGTGAACTAAAGTGAGGTTATACCTCACTCCGACATAGCTAGTAGAAGGGAGAATTCGCGAGTCGTGGTTGCAGTTATTGCGCTCAATAAGAGATAAAGCAACGTCAACGTTTTGTGAGAACATGTGACAGTATTTTAAAACGAAAGGAAAATGGGCTTGTGCAAATTCGGTTCAGGAGCCTCAATATTTTTTCGTGGACTTCGATTCACATGGGAGCAAAGTAATTTTCTTTTTTATAAAAAGTTCAATAATTAATTCGGTAAAAAGTTTTAAAATATTAATTATCTACTGTTAATGTATTATAGATTAATCTTAAAATTGATTTACATTAGATATCTTGATAATTTTTAATGTAACAAAATTAATAATTAGGGAACATCTGTAGCTAAAACAACATTTGAATCATTCGATAATTAACCATAGAGGGTTTGAAATATTTATTACTTCTTTTATTAAACCTATCAATTAATCCTTTTTCACACTCCCATTTTACTAAAAAAACGCATGTAACAATTCAAAGTAATACGTGTATGTACTACCTTAACCGTACGTCCTGCGCATGTGTCAGTGGTCATCATTGGCTTCTTCCAGCAATATCTTGCTCAGACTTCAATCCATTTCTAGTCCCAGCAACAGCCGGCAATATCTTTCCGAGGACGGAAACACGCATGTTTACATTACGACCGGAATATCTAGCAAGAAATATTGCCAACATCAGAAATATTTATTGCCGCAATGTTTACATTGGCAACTTTTCGTGCGAAATAATATTTCTCGCCATTTTCTTGCAAGTGTAAAGCCAGCTTAAAAGAAGCCTCTGAGATAAAATAAAATTGCCTGTATCGTCGCCCGAGTGATTTCATCTTTCTCCACTAGATGATGTAAGTAGAGTAGCAAACTTTGTGTAGTCAGACGGAAGAGCAGGGCTGATGACCTGAATATCGCCTCGTAAAATAAGGCATAATTTAATTGAATTGAACTGGAATCTCTCGCTTACTCTTACCCTTATTTCCACCATTACTTCATCATTAATCATCTTCTCATACATGCGACAAGAGCGCTACTCTTCCGCGTCGGCGTATGAGTGATCAAAAACTCAATCTCCTGCCCAAATGCGGTATACGTATTTGTTGAATGCCCCCTTATGACGGTTGAAGAGACCTACACAGACAACGAATATTGCACAGTCTTTTTTTATTATGCAAGTGTCCAAACCTTGTGGCATAAACCCTTTGGCTACATGTGAATTAATAGTTAAAGGATTATATGGTTTAATAGTTGATTACGAAGATATCCAATGAATGGTAAATAAATGAGAGCCATGGGAAACGAGGGAATCTCGATTGATTGAATGTTAGTGATTCCGCGCGCGTCAACTACTGAGGTTATTAGTCCCGTAAGTGTAGTGCAAGTTTTTATCAGAAAGTGGCGGTGATCTTCCCCCGCTGGATAGCGAGATCCGGCGCCTACCTACCGTCGACTAGCGGGGTTTTCTTCGACCAGGTATCTCCCACCAGCGAGGCACCGCCCCAGCCGGGGCAAGTACAGAGTGGCATCCCAGTACCCAGAGGTAGAAGGATAAACGATTTTATCACTTTGTTAAATTTCGTCCTGCCGCCCATATTCATTGGATTGATGGGTATGATGATATAATCCGAATAATGGAGCAGTGGTGGAATGAGAAGCAGGCGAAATGGAAGGCCTTCGTGAGAAAACCTGGCGCGGTCTTGCTTTACCCATCAACCCCAGCCTCAGCCAACGGTAGGACTGCTATACTTCGGGTAGCCTCCTGAAATGGTTGAATGATTATTTCGTGTTTATGGGCGCGTCAAAAGCTATGGTCATTTGCCCCGTAAGCAGCAAAAGTAACGAAATGGGTCTGTGCCGCCCGCAAAACCTTTATTTGGGACCCCTTTATAAAGGGTATAGCAAACACCAATAGCGTTAATACCTAAATAATAAAAATATCCCCTAAAAATGTGTCCTCTTTTACTTGGGTCGGCTCGCATTGCGGACCTGAACGTTACGCCGCTGTCCGTAAGGGAAGTGCATATTTTTATCACGGCAAGAGGTAGTGTTCTTCCCCCACTGGCTGGTGAGATCCGGTGCTGACCTTCACGTCGGATTGTGGAGTTTTCTCCATCCAGATATCTCCCACCAGCATGGCATCACACCTGCCGGGACAACCTCTGTTCCCGACTGGTGTTCCGGCATGTGTGATAGTGTAGAGCATGTATGCGTAAGTAAGGGGAAAGGATAGGACCAGGAGGAAGGAGAGATCGGGCGCGGTGCGTGGCTCGTTTGTTAGGGTTCGTCTCCTACATTCGCATGGTATTTATCGAACAAACCACGGAAACCTACCGATCCGAACTGCCGACCGCTAGAATTTTCATCCAGACAGCGGCTGAATTCGGCCTAGCTAAGTAGCTGGGGTCAAACATCCTGCCACTGTCGGGACTTGAACCCCAGGACCTCCTTTCCAGAGGCCCTGCTGCAACATCAGATGATGCCCCGAGCAACGTCTGCCGGTCCCTCCTTTAAGGAGTTCGCCCCTAAGGCCGCATTCATAACGCAAACCTCCTAAATGTAACGTAATGCCGTAAACTTAGCTGTAAAATTTACGCGTAAAAACAAGCATTCAAAATGACGAGCGTAAGCTGGAACGTAAGTTTCGCCTGAACCAATCAGATTTCAACGCATTGAAGCTTGATCAATTCGTTTCTAGCCTGGCGGAAAGATCATATCACCATGGTTTCTAGTTTTTTCTTCTATTTTCCTATCGATTTGTCTTTATATATAAATGCGAGTAGCTGTTGTATTAGTGCTCGCATTTCCTTTATTTTATAAACAAGAATTCTCTTGTAGCAAATTCACGAGTAATTCGTCGCACGTAATTATTTTATTCCCCACGTCAAGTCATTTCCCAAAGTCACAAGAAAAATGGCCCAAATCCTTACTTTGAATTCACTAGGCGCATCAAAACCGTTCGCAAACTAGTCCAGTACATTACAGTAATGAAATGACATAACCACAAACTACCTGAACACAATCTGAAATGTCCATCATGTTTATTTCTTTCGTGCTGCTCTCTGATTGGTGTCTTCGGTAGAATTCCGACGTAAACCGAACGTAAAAGCTTGGTGCTTGTGAAGTTTACGGATTTACGTCTACGCTTACGTCAAGGCGTTGTGAATGGTCTCGCTTCATAACCCATTTGTAGGTTTTGCGGGTACGTTATGTTTACGATTAAGTTTGCGTTGTGAATGAGGCCTAACGCCAGCTGAGGAGTCCGCTCGGGCAGCGAGCCGCCGATGTGCGCGCAGCGTCGCCGCACCGCGCCGCGCCGCGTCGGGGTCTCTGCCCCGGATGCGTCTCAGACGCCCAGCCACCGCCAGAGCCCCCCGCCCCGGCCGGCCTCTCTTCAAACCCATTCTACCAGACCAGTTCAGCCGCCTCCTGCACGGAAGTGGCCCTTCGGAACCATAAAATACGCCGGCGGGGCAATTGTAATTGCAGTTGTTATTGTCAATTTAAGTGCCGAGACTGAGCCATCTAGCCGGACTCATACCTATCCTTCTGACCGGCAATGAGGGATGAAAGTAACTCTTCAATTTCTGCCAACGCAAGTGCAATCGTCACCAGGATCTGGATTTCCGTGACCATAAACTGTCATGAAAATTCTTTATATTGACGACAAAAACACAATAAAATTATCTCAAAGTGAAGTGTCTATTTTCTTGCTGACATACGCAATATTAATTATATTTATCTAATTAATTCTTACGTACATTACTCGGAAAGAACACCCTAATTCAATTGTTCAGTAATGTTAATACTAAAACACGGAAACGGTATCGTTTCATTTAACACTCTGAATCCAGTCCATCGTTCGAATCCAACGTACAACATACAACTTTGTCACAAAAAATTTACTTGCTGACGAATTAATCACAAAAAATGCAGTTTTCAAAATTGTTTAAAGGTACTTGAAAATAAAGATACTGATGATAAGGATAATGAAAGCTCTATAATGGATAATAATAGGTAAAATCAGTCAAATTGTGATCTTCACAGCTTTCAGTTTTGTTAAAATATATGGTAAATTATGGAGATATTGTCATCCATTGGAAGATAATCTATCAATTTTGCTGATTAATTTCAAGCTCTAAGGTGTGCTTGAATCTTTGTCCAAAAGATTATTTCGATGGGCTATTCGCTATGTCTAATTTTCCATTTCTATTCATTCCTTTCTAAACATATAGAAGTATCAAATTAATTACCCATTTTCTTACATGAAGATTTCATATATTCTACTCTTTAAAACTAATTTCCCGTTTCTAATAACTGTTACATGCTTGAAAAGACATCATCACTTTACATGCACATTTTGAATTTTCATATAGACACATTGTTAGGAATATTATTGACTTTTTTTTATCATTTTTGTCTCTAGAGAGAGAACTTCCGGCAAATCTTCCTTGTACGCTTACTAACGTTGCGCACCAAAAATGTTCTTTGAGTTACCTTGTAAATCATAGTAAACAGGAAATATGAAATTATACAGTCTCGTCATGGAAAGAAAGAATTTACCAAACTAGTAAATGACACATTACCAACGAGAATACTCCCACCTTTGGAAAGGGAAAATTATTGTCAAACACTGCTTAAAACTGAAAAGCAAATCTCTTTCCGTCACCCACTTAAACCGTTAACACACACTTCACGTTTGTCTACGTGGCAACTATTTAAATGCTCTGACTCCTGTTAACTGACATGTGTACACCACTGAAAAGCAGCAACGGCTGAGTACGTTCACAACTGAAAACGCGCCATTTTACTGTGTTGATTCTTGGAGCAACCGTTTCGTTCGTTGTATGTACAACAGGTAGCTCTCAAGAAGCTCTGTAATAACCTCCGTGCGGTACAAATGTTTGCTCGACGAAGAGGTGATATACAAATAGTGAGTGGAAGGACAGGTATACTGTCCGCCTACATCTCTCTTCTCGGAATAGGACGCATTGCACATCTATAGGTCGATTACCTTTGTACTTTGTACACAACTCTTAGCAATTTTTATCTAGGACTAGTGAGAACCCGTCAAAATTTGACGGTGAGATCTGAGATAAATGTAAAATTCTGTACCCAGACTAATGTTCACAATATATTGCATTGTTTGGATCTTGAGGGTATAACAAAGATATTCTGTGATGAGGAGTTCCCAAAATTTTGAACACGTATGGCCCATGACCAGGTGGCAGTGCAGTATCGGCACAAAAGATATAGCACTATTATACTGAAGGATATTATTTCTAAAGTTTTTTGATGTGTCATCATCTCCTATTACCAACTGTTTGATTTCTTCTGGCATATTGCTCGAAGACATACTTATTTTCCCATTTAAGCAACACATAGTAAATCGTTTGCAGAATTTCTCTCACATGGAAAGTACAAAGCAGAACAAAACTGACATTTCGTAGACAGTGAACCAATAGAAAACGAAATGACCTCACTATCACGACACCTACGCTGACTTTCTCTTTCCCTGCGTCCAGTACTTAGCATCTTTTGGGGCGCGTGGACAACGATTCGGAATTCGACATAACCTGTAAACAACTTCACTAAAGTACAACCGAGCAAAACCCACTGTGCGAATATTCTCTACAAAATACACCACAGAAGCAAATACATGCAAACTGTCAACACCACAATGCAATTATTACACTGAAACAAAACCTTGATGAATTGTAAACAAATCTCAACACTCAAAACAAAACATCAAGCAGCGTGGACTCACATCTACGCACTCATGTATATCGATTTTGAAACTATCACCCTTTGAAAGAAAACAGTTGACTATTGATAAGCGTACTATTAAAGAAAGATTTAATTAATTAATTTACACCGTAAATGTTGGTGAATCAACACAAACAATATTTGATAACACATCTAGGGATCATATTCTTTCATTTAAATGAATAATACAACAATCGGTTCAGTAGAAGC
Organism: Teleogryllus occipitalis; assembly: GCA_011170035.1. NCBI lineage: Eukaryota > Metazoa > Arthropoda > Insecta > Orthoptera > Gryllidae > Teleogryllus > Teleogryllus occipitalis. The sequence continues at coordinate 49,588 of BLKR01001103.1, forward strand.
TCTAAATGAAGCCATGGCAGAATACCTTATTTTTTTAAATATATAGATTTTAATCGGACATGTTAACGTTTGAAAAAATATCCTGCCGTTTCAAATTGTCAAATTATCATTGTGAAATGAAATATTATAGAACGAAGTCAATATTTAGATAAAATTACATCAATGACTTATACTCATAATCACTAATAAAGTACTCGTACATCCATCAATAAAATTAGCAGCGTTACAACACACAGCGGTACAACACAACTCTCAAAAATGTCTTTTCATTCAGTGTTCATTGATTGAAAAAAACGTACACTCGTATATTTTTCACATTTTTGTGTTTCAGAACAAAACATGTGGTGATAAAAGGTTTTGATTGCCGTTTCTGAACTCAGAGGAAAACAGGGTGTTTAGAATAATCTATTTGTTATAAAACCGGGAAAAGTTCAAAAAATACAAGGAGAATGAACACAGAGGCGCAACTACTACCCTCTTTCCATCTTAAAAATTTATGATGTGGTTCCTTCACAAAATTTGTAAAAACCTGCAGATTTCCGAAGTACATAGTCTCCGAATTTCTCTTATCGAAATAGACATTGCTCTCCAGTTGCCACATCGCTTTTACTATACATCGATTGATTCCAGGCGCGTCAAGGTCTAAGACCAGTCCCGTAAGTGTAGTGCATGTTTTATCGCGGGGAAAGGGATGTGCTTATCCCCCGCTAGATGGCGAGATCCGGCACCAATCTACCCGTCGGCAAGCCTGGTTTTATTCCAGCCAGGGATCTCCCACCAGCGGGGTACAGCTCCAGATGGGTCAAGTTCAAAGCTCTCGACTGGACTCCCGGCATGTGTGGTAGTGAATTGCATGTAAGTGTGTGTGTGTGTGTGTGTGTGTGTTAAGTAAGGAGTGAGAATAGGACAAGGACGGGGAAGGAAAGATTGCTTGCGGTCCGTGGCTCGTTTGTTGAATTACTATTCCGGAATTCGCCAGGTGTTGATCGGAGAAAACACGGAAAAATAGAGGAACCGGTCAGAGCAGCCAGCCGCTAGAATTATTCTCCAACGGTGGAATTTGACCTAGCTACGTAGCTAATGTCGAATATCCTGCCGCCGTCAAGACCTAGGACTTTCCAGTTAGAGGCACAACAGAGACATCAATTGATGCCCTGAACTACCTAAGCCGGTCCATAAATCGAAATGTGCACCACAAAGGCAAGCAGTTAATTATTCTAGGACTTCAAAATTCAAAAAGGAAAGAAATAAAGTAGTTATTTAGCCAGCGATATGAATCAGATATGCCAACCTTTATTTTTGTCATACTATTTTTAATTTTTTTGTAGAATCTTAAAAATTAATAATTAATATTTATTATTTTTATTATTGTTATTATTAATATTTTTATTATTATTTAGCTCGTGTTAATTACATGTTAAAAAATTGAAATTGACATTATCAAGAATTGTTTTGAGAAAAGAGTTGTCCCTTTAAACATTGTTCAACGTAGAGTTCCGTATATCAAACTTACACAGTAGGAAATGCCAAATGGACTACATGTTTTGTACAACTTACAGTCCTGCGAACTAAGGTAAAAAGAAATAGCCTCAAATGACGTTGACAATTATTTACAATTTAAAAAAATCAAAAGGTGTTCATTATAAATGTTTCAGGGTATGACTCATAGCGTTTGTATGGAAAATTTCATAAAATACATATTCAGCTTAATTTTAATTTCTGTTAGCCTATAGCTTCTCCTGAATTTTGTTTTCTCCAGGTTATTCTGAGATATTGAAGAAATGAAGGCTTAACAGTCAACGATTAACAAAAAATATTGTAATGTACGAACAATATTATATTATTTCGAAGATATTGGATTAAAGGAAAACGGTGGATTGGTTTCCTAATTACGTTTTTGAAAAAACTTATATTAAAGTCACTTTTTAATTAGTACTAAGACAGTACAGCCATCACTGTAATTAACATTGTTTTGTAACTTTGGGGGAACTATATCTGAATTCTCTCATGGATACACAAAGATCGATGACTCGGGCGGGATTGGAACCCCCGACCCTTCAGGCAGGAAGGTACGGCCCTTCGGCCTTAGCGACATTGGCTACCCGGGCCGAACTTCATTAAGTTATCTTACGCTGAAGGGAAGAAATAGGAGCTACATGACAAAATACATTACAATATTTCAAATGTTTGTTAAGAATGTAGATTGTATTTTAATGATTTTTATTTCACAAAAACCTGGGACTTGTAATACTTTAAAACAACAATGCGCAGAAAATATCCCTATTCGAAATGCTTGGCTACACTTACCGAACATAAATATCCGACCTCTGCAGCTCACTTCAGTCTTCAAAGGGATTTCAATGATGCAATTAATTTTCTTGATACTTCCGTTTTTACCCACATGTACCCTACTTCTTGTTGGTCCACGCGATGTTAAACACATCAGAGGAGACGTCTCTTCTCGCAAAGAGCATCCAGAAAACTGTGCCCTCCGATAAGTGAAGCTGCTTTTCACAGTTGTTAATTAACATTACTGGCAATCCGGCGTAACATCGACCACATGTGGGAGGGGCGGCAAACGCAGGGGGGTATGGGGGTGGGAGATCACCGCGAAGAAGTGAGGCCACAGGACAGTGTCACATGATCCAAAATTCTTCATCCAAAGTCAAAGTAAGAGAAGAAACCAAAGTGCAATTTCAAAATACAATAATAAAATTAAGAAAACGTTAGAAATTTGCTTAACGTCTGCTTTCGTGGTTTTCATAAATAGACCATATATATAAATATAATAAATATACCATAAATATAATAAATATTTTCATATATATTTTTACCTTTCTTTGGCAATCATAAAATTGAGATAGAAAAATATTACATTGAGAATTGAAGGGGAAAAAAAAACAACCATGTATAAGTCAATCTAAGTAAAATTTTATACATTTACGTTTCGGCCCTCATTTTAGTGCATTCATGTCCATTAGTTAAATAATATTTTTCTGTTTCAATTTTATTATCATGTTCGACAAATAAATATAAAAAATGTATTTCATTTATAAGAGAAACATGGCATATTTATATCACTCATTTAAAAAACTCTGCCGTCATTGTCTTTATGAGAAAACATCAGGTCGGCTGCACACATTATTCATGTTCCTGTTAGAAAAATACGAGTTTGAGCCTCTGGTTTAAATTTAAAATTGACTAACAATTTAGATCTATAATTTTCCTTAGTAGAAGTGAAACTAGTGGTGCTACATAATGGCACAGCTTTTCTCGTAGTAAAGTTTTCTAATTTCCTTGGTGTGGACTGCCTTTACCGTCTTGCACCTCCTCTTACCAGCTGCCATCTATCGTCGCCCAAAGTACATTTTTTCAACTTTTCGGTTTCCTACTGGTAGCACCGAAACATTACTTCAAGAATATTAAAGAAGAGTAAAGCCTCGTTCTAAACAGAAATGTTCATTGAAAAATGTAAAGCCGTTTAAAAGAATGTCGATTAAGCAATGTAAATACAAAATCAGAAGCTCTTTTCCACAGGAATTTTAGAGAAACTTTATATGACATTATTTAAGGCACATGTACTCATAAATGTAATAATGTGAAGAAATCGCCACTGGCGTAAATATTACCGACGTGAGAATGTAAAAAAATTACATTTTTGTATTTTTTGAAAAAAACAACAACAACAACAAAAGAATAAAGCTATATGGCGTTTATATCATCTGTTAGAGTGCATTTGCTCCTACCCGTTCCAAAAATTTAAAGGAAAAATTTGGAGCAGTTTTTGAGAAAATCTTGTTTTTGTTATTTTCCAAAATTGCAAATACTCCACGCACTATTGCACGAAAACTACTAACATTTTCAAAAAAATTGACATGATCTTTATGAAGAACTATTTATGGACAACAAATTTCATTGCAAGGAAAAATCTCCATCTTCAATTTTATAGTTGTAGGAAGATGCCGAAAAAATTCAAACTTTTGCAATTTTCAAAAATTCAGAGTTAACCGTGAAAATCGGATATATGCTACCTTTATAAGTGCATTTTACTCTATTCTTTCAAGAAATATAAAGAAAAAATTTGCAGTCGTTTTTTATTTTTTTGTTGGTTGGTTAGTGATTCCGGGCGTGTCAACAGCTTACGTCATTAGTCCCGTAAGTGTAGTGCATGTTTTTCCACGGAAGATGGCGGTGATCTTCCCCCGGTGGATGGCGAGATCCGTCCAGCAAGCGTGGCTACCGTCGGCAGGCGGGGTTTCCCCCTAACCAGGACTCGCCCCAGCCGGGACAAGCTCTATGCTCCTGACCGGAATATGTGGTAGTGTAGTGCATGTTAGGGTAAGTGTGTGTGTGTGTAAGGGGAGAGGATAGGACAAGGAAGAGGAAGGAAAGGATCGCGCCCGGTCCGTGGCCTGTTTGGCAGGGTACTGCTCCGGCCGCTAGAATTCTCCTCCAGACAGCGAATAAATTCGACCTAGCTGAAAAACTAGTGTCGAAAATCCTGCCGCCGTCAGGACTCGAACCTAGCCCCTCCAAGACAGAGCTCTGGATTATATTTCAAATTTGAGTAATTTGCAAAATTATTCTGTTTTTAAAATATATTATATGTAAATTTATTATTATTATTATTCCTAATGATTCTCTTAATTTTTCAAACCTGTTTTCAATGGGATTATAGACAGTCAAACATCTCAATTCTTTCACTTAAATAAGCAAGTTAATGTAGAATATAGGTGTCTACAACGTTTCGTAGCTCTATTATGACTACATCATTAGGCAAAAACTAGAAAAACATAAAATTACAAATGATAGAAGATTAAATCACAATTGTAAACATAAATGATTCAAAATGCCGAATGGAGGCAAAAAGATGACTATTGTGTGCTTAAAAAGGGACATTAAAGCTATAGATTTGACTCTCAATTAACTTTGAAATAATATCGATATCAAAATGGGTTTATGTGGCGGAGGGGCGCACACGTTAATGCAAGTGAGTTTTTTCCTACCCTTTCGTTGCGGGGGTATTTAAAGGATTAAAGCATCGACTGTGCCAAGTTGCATAATTTGTGAAGCAAAAGCGCCTGAAGTACGTGATGAAATAAAGTGGTACGTATACCGTTCAATTTATATTAACCGTTTTCTAGAGGAGGGGTCTTTAGGACTATGGGCACTTCTTCCGGAGAATGCTGAAATGAATTCTGCGTACTTTAAACTACATCCACAAAACAATCCATGATTAATTGGCAATATTTATTTCATTCACACAATACTCATACTTTATTTACATTACATGTATAGCCATTCATACAACCCATTCAGTTTTAGCACTATGTAGCATCCACAAATTGCATAGTACGGCCTCGCCGTTCCCTGGTAAGCAGTTTTGTCCCGGAGACGCGGGAAGTGCCCCAGTGTGCGAGGGGCGTCGGTGGTCGGGCGAGCGAGTGAGCGGGTAGGCGGACGCGCGGAGGCTGCCGCGCCCGCAGAAGAAACCTGCACAGCCCATTAACGCCCGACGCAAAAACCAACAGCACAGACGCACCGCGTCGCCCCGCGTCGCCCCGCGCCGCCGACGCAACGGCGGCGCACCGGCCCTTTCCAAGATGGCGTGCCCAACTCCCCGAAGCGGCGCGGCGCGGCGCGGCGCGGCGTCGACTCCTCAGTTTGAAATCGCCGGCAACGGCTTTATTCAGGACTTTACTGCGGTTTTCACAGAGCTGCGTTTGTAGTAAGTCAGCTGTTACGGTGTCTGTTAATCGGAAGGCTGAACGCCACCACTGTGTAAGGTCGCGTTTGGACGGCATCGTAACAGCTGATCAACTGTCAGCCGCAGCGAAGTAAAAACCGCAGTATACATGAAGGCTTCGGACCGGCCGAGGTGGCTCAGTGTGTCAACTATCACTGCAGTGCCTCTGATGGCGAGTTCGTAGGGTTCGAGTTCCGACGGAGGAAGGATTTTCGACAGTGCGACATTGCTATGACGAATTCAGTCTCTGACTGGAGGAGAGTTCTAGCGACCGTCTACTCTGATCGGTAGTTTTCCGTGGTGTCTCCGATCAACACCAGGTGAATGCCGGAGCAGTACCCACCTTCTCCCTTTCCTATCCTCTCCCCTTCCTTACATGCACTACGCTACCACACATGTCGGGAGCTTGAGGTTGGCCCGGCGGGATTGGGCCCAGCTGGTGGACGATACCTGTATGGGGAAAACCCCGAAAGCTGACGTCTCAGTCTGCACCTCCCGTGATAAAACATATACTACACTTACATAAATAATGACCACAGCAGTTGACGCGCCCGAAAATACGAAATAATCAATCATAAATGCTTCGGAGCCTTTTCTCGGTACGAAATACCAGCTCCGTCTTTTTCTGTATAGCGTTTCCTTCAGAATGCGGAACGAGTCAAACGGAGCTTAAAATTACTTTTGTAGAATATTAATTTTTTGTGCTAAAAATGAATGCAAAACACTTAGCGAGTATTAAGGTTTTGTTAGCTTTGAGCTTTTATTTAAGGTGAAACCTAAAGTTAAAAATTGCTGGATCAGAGTTCAATTTATTTCTAACGAATTCACAAACTGCCTATTTTTTTCTTTTTCCTTTTATGATGTCTGTTAAGGCAAGTAATTCATTTCATTTTAACGATTTTCTATCCCTTTCCCATCAAGAAAAATGACCTGGTTTACGTTCAGGAAGCAATTTACAATTTACTCATAGTGAACATAAACCATGCGGTTCTACAAAACAGCAAAGCTGAATCTATGGAAGGTCGGCGCTAGTTTGAGAGGAAAAACTGCACAACACAAGGAAGTTAAGTTTCGATCTAATGAAAAACGAAGTTCTTTGTTTCGTAAATTTCAGAACTTTTAAATTGTATGAAAATTCTATTTCTAAAATTTCCACCTTTATTTTCCAGCTGACTATATTTTAGAATCTTTTTTTAATTTATTTTGCTTAAAAGACTGAATTTTCGTGTTCAATTTACCTGATGTAACATAATTCGCTTAATGAAATTAGCATCCAACTATTAACAGAAAAAATATTTTTTTAAATTTCAATTTGTAAAATTCATTCCCTTGCCCGTTTGTAAGTACTTTTAACAAGTTTGCTGAAATAAATTTCTGGTTTACAATATACATGGCTCTAAAACTATTGAACTCATTAAATAACGATTTATTCATGAAAAATGATAGATATTATTTTTTACTCCTAGCTAAATATCAATACTACGGAAGTAAATTGACAACAAAAGTCGAACCTCGTATATTTTTTAGTATCATGGAATAAAACGTCAGCCGATCAAAATGTTAAATGTCGAGGAGCGACCAATTTTACTATCATTTTAATGGAAATGTGTTAATAAACAGTAAATTATGCTGGCTTGCACAAGAACGGATGGTTTGTAAGGAATTCGATCTTTCTCTAATCTCAGTTATGGAAATGTGTTTAGTTATCTCAATGTTGTACGCCTCGGCAGACACTAATACAGCTTGAAAACCTCTAAAGTCGTTCATTACAGTTCAACTGAGATCGACAGATCCCGTAACATTTATGTAAGATTACTCGCATTTCTAGTTCTTAGTGATGTCGCAAAATATATTCGTTGTTTTGTACACGCGCAGTGAGTATTGAGGTTATCATTTGCGATAAAAGTCGGCGATAAATTTCCGAAATGTGAAATAAATGACAAAGTGAAAAATATTCCACTGACGCACGTATCGCGTGGAAAATTAACAGGATAAAAAGATGGTTTTACCCAATGTCTAAGCGTGATCTTAGTACCATTAAACTATGAACATTTCACTGGATTAATACTATCCTTAAACTATTTAAAGAACACAGAATGGTACAGATTGAGCAAATTCCTCATTTCTCGATGTTTCTTCTGACATTTTTAATTGTGTAGGCAAACGGATTAAGTTTTGAAAATGCATGGACGCCAGTTATATGCATCAACGATACACGTAACTCGTATTCGTTTTGCAGTTCATGGAGATTCTACAATCTGATTTTCATGGTGCTAGAAGTTATTTTTCAATGCAGATGTTCTCATCTTTCAGAGTCCTTTGATCCTTATTTCAGTAATCAATTTGTTAACAATATAAAATTGTGTTGTATTCTCGATAATTATTAGATGTTCATTTGTTTCAACGTGCTGTTTTAGCACCACTTGTATTGCAATAGTGCGCTGGAAAACGGCGAATTTTCGACAGAAAAAAATCTTATTGCTGGGCCCTGGTAACGAAAAAGTGGTTACATCTTGTCCCCATATGCAGTCAATTACTTCCTCTTACACGTTGTGTAGTCAGAATCCCTGTTTTGTGTGTCCTTCATATCGAAAATTCTATTGACGGCAAAACGTCTCTCTGTGGTCAATGCTAGCGCATAAATCGTTCAACCGATTTTCCCCAATACAGTTACTCTCCGATCGATTTAAGTGAACTTGGAGCCCGCTGAGTTTGTAACGGGTATTTTAATTTTGAGAAAATACTTTAAACAGAACCTCAACATTTTTAAAATTTTCTAAAAAAATGCTCCAAAGTCTTTTATTAAACTTTATCCTCGGATAGCGTAAATGACACTTAAGAGAATAGTGTAGGTTTCATTTTGAAGTCCCTGATTGTTCGAAAATTACAAAATTTCAAATTTTTTCGGCGTCTTCCTACAACTACAATATTGAATATTTAGATATTTTTTATGAATGACATCTGTTCTTTAAAAAAAGATCTTTAAAAAAGATCACGAACAATTGTTTTCGAAAATATTAGCAGTTTTTGCGTAATTTCGCGTAAAATGAAGGCAATTTTTGAAACAATGTTTTTTCCTCAACAACCGGCTCCAATTTTTTCTTCAAATTTTCCCCTTATATGTATTAAAGAACTAAAAGAAGTATGGTGTTTGCCTCATTTCCGCCAAATTCTCTGTAATTTTTAACTTTTTAAAACTACTGAATTAAAGATAGAGATTTAAAGAGGAGCCTTAAAATCTGTTCTAAAAAAATCAGCCCTTAGAAAAACAATGCACAATTTTTTGAAAAAAATCGATTAGTTTCTGTGTAATTTGTGCTTGACATTAATGCAATTTTTTTTAGAAAAAAACCTTTCTCAAAAACCGCTCGAAATGGTTTCCACGTATAGAACAAGGAACACGTAAAAGAATGGCGCACATTTGATTTTCGTTGAACTCTGTGAATTTTCGAAACTTTCAAAGTTAAAATAATGGGAACAAATGCTGTTATGCTGTTGTAGTATCACTACTTAAAAACGCACTTAATTGGAAACATGGGGAAATACACGCAATAGTAATAAAGCATTCGATTTGGAAACATGGTTTGAGTGTTTAAGGACAGAATAGGATATTTTATGAACAGACGAAGGTTGAGTTACAGAGAAACTTGAAAATTAAAATGCGTAGGAATTTATGATAGCGTCTATAAATAAAGAGACGATACTTTACCACTCTATGCACTCGTATCTTAAGCTTTGTAAGATATTTCCTTTGGTATTTTCTTTATGCATGATGAACGCACGCATCAAGTCTACTTATGTGCCCTACATCCTTCTTCCATCTCATTGTGATTTTTTGTTCCATTCCGTATATTCTTACGGAGTATTTTTATTCATTGATTTTTGTTTACTCTTTTCTGTTGATAGAATGGGTTTTTAGTTGTTCATTTTTTCCATTTTACCACCTTTCTCCCTACACTCAAATATTACTAGAAATATTATATAAAATTTCTTTATTTAAATCATTTTTTAAAATACCACAACAATATTATAACCATGGATTTTCTTATGTCACAGTTTATTAAAATCTGATTTAAAATTTTATCGTAGGCTTTTAAACATTGTTTCAAAAATATGATTTGGTTCTAGTAAAATCAGTTTCGCGGAGCTTCAACCCGCAACATTTTTAATTAGTCAGAGATACATAATTGTATAAACGTTTTGACAATGATTTTAAAAAATGGAAATGTGTTAATTTTAGAAGCACGTTCACAACCTAACGAAATAAATATAAAACGTATATTAACGAGGGAGCTATGTAGTTTATAACGCACAGCAAATAAATGTAAATGAATTTACGAAATGGAAATATAAACAGTACTAAAAGACACCCCACATCACATACTCACATATAATGTTTCATCATTTCAGACAATTCTAGAGAAGCCCGCTAGTTTTTTGGAGATCTGAACTGTCATCCCCTATCCTTCACTTTAGAACTGATAATTATTTTATGAGACACGGGTCCAATTATCCTTGGTTTTATGGAGCTTCCATCACTAGGCCTTCCATCTATTTGATGCGATTGAAGTGGCGAAGTTTTATATTAATCTCCTCTCCCTTACTTTCTAATTTGATCTTCGAAGGTTCGCGACTGTATTTAAAACCAAAGACATACGAAATGTAACTTTGGCGACTGTTGTTAATTTAATTCTAGAATACCATGCACTGGTAATAGATAATACCTTCTTTCTCCGCTAGGTGGTGAAAGGAGTGTAGCGAAATTTGCGTGGTTAGACGGAAGAGCGGGCCTAATGGCCCGAGTCTCGCCACGTAAAATAAGGCATTAACTAACTAACTAACTATCTCAAAGTGTTAGCATCTCAAGAGAATTTCAGTGTCAGTATCAACAGCTCTCTGCAGGAAATCCACCTATATAACCCATGAATGCTACTTCACAATTCTTTACATGACATTAAACAATTAAAACCTAAATTTACATAAATTAAGTAATAAGTACATAAATTTAAGTGCCAAGTAAAATATTTTCTTCTGGATAACTGTTTCTGTACAATTAACTATGCTGACAATCAAAAAGAAATATAATATTTATTTTAACCATGATATTTAGTGCGTTAGGTAAATTTGAATTGTATAACTTTAAAATACTAAATATGCCTTAAACAAATAATGGACTTCAGTTTCTGGGTCAAAGACCCCGTATCGATCATATTTTTCATTCAGTTTCCCCGAGGCATTGAGGAAATGCTGAAATGGTCTGTTTTGCTTCTCAACATAAATTTAGCTTCAACTTCACTATCCGCCGGTTTTGTTGAGTTGTGGCTTGTTGTGGCAGGAGTAGAGCTGAGGAAGTGTGGATTAATATGTTGTTAGCAATACAATAAAATTAAACCTATAGTTTGTTTACCGATGCAAATAAGTTCCTAGTTTTCAAATGCGTCCAACCACGGTGTTTTGATACTTTTAAATCATCATTCAACTATGAATAGTAAGTGATGGGGTAAGGAATCTGGGGCTCGAGAAAACGTTCGCAGATTAAACTTCTACTTCGTATGTCATATACCGCGTTTTTTCAAGTTTTTGACGAAATAAATTAAATCAAATCAAGAGTTCCGTTATTGTGTCTGTAGTGAACTTTGTGACGCTTTAAAATGCAAATAATGATGTTCTATAAAAACTATGCCTCAGGAATACAGTTTAGCAAATGAATACTAAATACCATTAGCACCATTTCCTCTATCCTAACTCTTGCTACATGATGATATTAAGAAGATAAGCTCCAACATATAGGGAATAGCATAAATCCCTAAAATACTGAAAGGCCTATTACAAAGATACTGTCTTAATATATTTCTTCCGTGAACTAGTAGAATTTCGCGGCATGTCGAAACAATTCTTTCTATTAATGATATTACCCAACATCTACTCGAATTTAAAAAGTGCATTACATCATTTTAAAATCTACAATTCAATGAATTTATGCAGAAAACATCCAAGCCACAAGAATCAATATGACTGAAAAATGACAAGGAAAATTGGGAGATATCTTGAAACCTCGAGCCGTAAGGATGCACATCGAGAATTAGATATGTCGGATGTGGTTCTAATAAAGTTCTAAATAATTTAATTTCAATACAAATTGAAAACCCCCCAAAACAGAATTATTCATTATTTCAGTTACATTTCATTTTAATATTTTTCTATGTACTATTTGGTCCAAATCCATTACAGCTGATACTTAAAACAAAAAGGAAACCTTAAAATCAATTTTAACTGCCATTACAATTTATTTCTTTTTCAAAAGAACTTTTTTTAACTAATTGAGGTTTCTATTAAATGCATTTCCTAAACTTTGGAGAATTCAGAGAGCAGTTTGAGAATAAAGCCAGTGATGTAATGAGGCACATTGTAATAGAACATACTTATTATTTTTAATGTAATATAAAGTGAAATGTGTTGAATAAGCTAAGTCTAATAATAATTCTACATTTTTTCAAAAAATTGGAGTAATAGAAAAACTATCGATGAAATGAAGAGCAGGATTGCATACTTCCTGAGAAAGCGAAAATAATTTCTAAACGTGAAGGAATGATAAGCCCTAACTATGCATTTCTCTTTCTATTTCATTTAAGGTTCATAGGAAATACAGAAAAAATTAGCGAGAAGTGACCGATAAAAAATAGTACACGTTATGCAAAGTTTATATTCACAGGAAATGTAATGCTCTATTATTACATCTCTTTAAAATACGGATGAGCGAAATTATGGGTATTTATTTTCTATATTATTGATCAAAAATTTATCGGAATATTTTTTAGATAAATTTAGTAGTTTTAAAGTCAATTTTACTTTCGATGAAACAGAGGAACATCGACCTTTCATAAGCCCCGGATGAAGAATCTTCAAATAGAGATCGTTGCACAGTGCTTGGCGCATGGCTCTTGCCTTCACCCCTGATATGTAGCTGTATATTATAGTCAAATATGAATTATGAGTGTATGTCAGTTGAAAGTCTACCGTACGTGCACTCCGCATGTAGTTTATTCTTGTAGTTTATTCTCCGCATGTAGTTTACCCTTACTGTGTACGTGCTGATCATTTGAACCGGGCACGCCATTTTCGGACAGCCGCCAGGACGCAGCATTTACGCGGTGTCTGACTACCAAACGAAGCAAATAGCCCGGCTCGTTAGAAGTCATTGGAAGTTAGTTATTCGTGTACGGTGATCCCTTGGCAGTGTTTTTGTTTCCTCGCCTTTCCACTACGGAACAGTTACCACGCTAGTGCACCTGAGTCTTCTCCATAGCTTCTCTCCCGGACTACGGACTGCGACCCAGCGAGGCTACGGAGGCTACGCCAGGGCGCTGCCCTCCACGTCTACGGCTTCTTGGTATACGCTCCACTACGGCCTCGCCATCGGCGGGCCTCCTGTATTTCATTATGTTGCGCTTAATAAATGTCTGTCTACAATCTACTTAAACTCATTTGTCCTAATATACAACAACTCTGCTAATGATGGTAGCGTTGTTTAGCGTTTTAACTCAGGAAAATAAAACCGTTCTTTTGCTTGTTATACGAAATGGATGGGCCGAGAGATTTTGCCTTTTGTTAACGGTAAAGTGCTTTTACGCAAATAAATTCATACGAAGTGTTTTTAAGGAAACAACACAACACGGACTTGCGAGATTATGTGTTGATTGTACGTGACTCAGGATAATCGCGGTGGGAAGTATCCCCCTTGGCGATCACAATACTTTACGTCCATACGAAGCACCGTGCAACGATGTGGACGTTTATTTATACCAAAACGCCGCCGAACATGGTAGATGGCCTTTTCTTCCTCGCAATTTGAATACATCCATTGCTTAGGGTCGAATTCAATCGCTGACTGGAAGAGAATTGTAGGGACCGGCTGCTCTGATCGGTAGTTTCCCGTGGTTTCTCCACCGCGCGCGATCTTTCCTTCCTCTTCTTTGTCATATTCTCATCCCTTTCTTACACTCACAAACATTACACTATCACATTTATCGGGAGACCAGTCGGGAGCTTAGAGCTTGTCTCGTCTGGGGTGGTGCCCTCCTAGTGGGATATACCTGGTTGGGGGAAATCCCCGCAACGCGGGACGTAGGTTGGTACTGGATCTCGCCAACAGCAGGGTTAGATCACCGACACCTCCCGCGATAAAAAAACATGCATTACACTTACGAGACCAATGGCATTAGCAGTTGAAGCACCCGGCATCACTAATCAGTCAATCATTGCCTAGGTGGATTTCGAAGCCTGAACCTTACGTTACTCGCAGAACAGTTGTCTCCGCACTCCGTGTGCGCTGTAGCGATCGGCATTGATCCCATCTATATTTAGTACGCTACAGTAATTTGAAAACGTAGATCATCTGTAAATTTAATATGTTGGCGGAATATTCTATTATAAGAAACCATGAACACACCCCATAAGTGTATTACTTCGGTATAGGCAATTACCCCCCAGGAGAGCATTAAGACGAAAAACATAGTAGTTCGCAGATTACAGCATATTTGGATTATCAGGCGCGCATGCGTCGCGCAAAACATTACGTCCGAACACACTTTACCATGCATGACTTGGAAACGATGCGACCTGGAACCTAAACACATTGCATTTCATACTACGTCCTTTTTCGGTTGTTTACGTGCCTCAGAGCAGGCGAGAAAGTGGGCATTTACGGTACAGTGTACCGTAATGAAATCTCATACTAACTTATGAACTTGGATTTTTGTACCAACGTTTCTGACTTGTTTTATAAATACATGACCGGCATCAATGATTTAGTTGATTACAATAATGAGAAGGAAACTTACAATTATTCATGAAAAATGAAGATAACAGTACCGAATGACGACAAAGAAAACAAAGTTTGATAAGTAAGCCAATAACATATCCTCATTATCCATGTTATATTTGTTTCTGCGGGAATATATATATATATATATATATATATATATATATATATATATATATATATATATATTTCATTATATATTCATATATATTTCATTATATATTCCATTTCTAAGGTACTAGTATTAATTGTTCAATTGCTTCATTCGATTAATCTATTATCAATTTCCAAAGCATTTCTTTATCTTTGAATTCCATTTTAAAGTGTTCAGAGCAGTGCAATTGTTCTACACACATCGGCTCGACTCCTAACGTCGCCTCGGCTGAAAACATCTCACTCGTAATGTAACATTTTCCGTCCTTATAATGTAAATTACTACTGCTTCTCACCCTGGTGGGTAGCTGTCTCCATCGCTTCATCGGCCCAACGGTGTACTAGTACTCCCGCAGGGGAGGAGATGATGAGAGTCTTTGCCACTCGGAGGTTGTGAAAACACCTGGAAAAGAATAAGTTGTGTGCGATACTAGACCATAAGAGAATTCTATCTAGATCAACGAGACAAATGTTATTGCACAAAGGGGTCATGGATGGAAGATATTGAGCAATTTAAAGTAGGGGAACGTGGGGCATAGTGGAACCGTTAAGCTTGCAGCAACAATACAGTGCAATTTTGTTTTAAAAAGTATTGATACATACTTCAAAATTTATTAGATACCTTCTACTATAATGTATATAAAGACTATGATACTATTAGTGAAACAGGTTCTTATTTTTTTTAATTTTCTGCGAGTGCATATTTTCCATTTGATTCACCTCTGGGGCAAACTGGAACAAAGCTAACATAATAATATTTACTGCTTAAATAAATATTAGAAAATAATGTAAAGCAGAATTTAAAAAAATCATATACTGATGTAACGAAGATTTATTTTATCTAGCTTTATTATTTATTTATTTTACATAGCTTCTTTTTGACCGTTTTATGTTTTTGAAGTGGACTCTTTTGCCAGAATCTATAAGATCTCTCAAATAAGGCGATGCTATAACGGCAGTTTTCCCATTCTTCGGAGGGATTTACTGGAATTGGGTTCTGATTTTGGCACTGAAAGAATTTCTTCAGGAGCAACTATCAAGGACTGATGTTCTGCCTCCACCAATTACGTAATGGATGTAGCTTTCAATGTAGCTTTTGAAGATTGTGAAGACAGTTCACAATTCGTTGCTTCTACTGGAGCGAAAGCATCATAAGAAAATATTTGAGGGTATATTCATGCGTTTCTAAATCCAGAGAAAGCATTCTGTGTTGTGGCTGCCCTTATAAATGCTTCTCCAAAGAGAATTAACTTCTTTGAGAGTCATCACATTATCTGTGTGATTTCGAAGCCAGTTCTTAACAGTTTGTGAGTAAAAGGTACTGAGCAATAACATAAAATTTACCTACTTTTAAAACAAACAGTTATTGGTTGTAATAATATGCAGTCAAAACATTCGGGACAAAGTGGAATAGGAATGTTCCACTATGCCCTGCACAAAATAGTTCAAAACCATCACTTCAACCTTGCTTTTGATTAAGAAATCCAAAAGCACTGAATCATAAACTTATAAAACTAAAGTATTAAATACTTTCGTACTTTTGCATTGTTATGTCAAAGACAATGTTTTACATTACTTACGTTTCTGTAAGGCACGGAGGAAAGTGAGAAAAACAGCCATAATTCGCTCTCCCGATATGCTAGCTCCATAGCACTTTCGCACAGTCGTGCCAACACACTTCTCAACAAAAAACTTCTTCTCGAACCGAATGGCTCCAAATCTGTGGGTTTTTAATGCAAGTTCTACTTTGCCTCACTTCCCCTACACAGACAGCTTCAGCGGCGGTTTCCAAGGTATTCGCCAGTAGAAGTGGGCGTCGGCGTCAGAAAATTAAATTGGAGGTTCAGAAATAACGAATTTTATTCCACTAAGAAGTAGACACGTTTTTTGTGCAGAACAGATCAACGAAATAAATGTTGTTCAAGGATAGAAAATGTTGAGCAATTCTAAGGCGCAGCAAAAATGGTGGCGTCTTTATCCTGTGGCATCGGAGGCGGTTTTCAGAGACCTCACCAGACCATGTGGAGCGTCGGCTTTGTCGTTTACTTTGGCTTAAATAAATAGTTGTTTAACTAGTACACAAAGTGGGTCGTTGACGGACGAATGAAATGCTGACTGACGAGGCGACGGTCGAAGCGGGATCATTCCCTACGCACGAGACGGTAGCCACCACGTTCATTCCTACCGTCTCAGTGTGTTTACTTACCAGTACCCAATTTTTCATGACTATGTCGTCTTTGCGGTACGGAAAAGTCTAATGTACCGTGCACGTGTTCCATACAATAAACGGTGAAGGTAAGTGCTAGTTTCCATGCACGAATGACGAAAAAGAAATTGGAGACGCGGAAATGCGGTATTTAAATCCTCTAAGATGTACTACATTTTATTATACTGTCTAGCTCAACGACTCAATACTGTCTAGCTCAACTTGTTTTGCTTCTGGACATAAATGTAACTTCATTTTCTGTGCACGTCTTCTATAATTCAGTGGGACATACAATTATTCAAATTATCGTTTCCATGTTGTCGCGGCAGGAAGTATTATTCCGAAGGATAACATGGATAAGAGCCAAAATTTATTGCTTATTTATCCTTGAAAGTATATTTTATTACATTTTTTTTCTGTTTTCAAAATTTAAGTAGTATATGACTTAGTGTAGGGATCACAGAATTTTGAAAATGTGCACACAATTCACTTTTCCCCATAGCACGTCATACGCAGTTTTAACTGTTTTTTGACGTAAAATAAATAAATAAATAAATAAATAAATAAATGCAATGTTAGTTCATGACTGAAGAATATTCAGCCGTTCTTAGCCGGCGACGGTTTTCAGAGAATCCGCCCGGCCGGGTGTCACCTCTGTGTAAATGAAAGAAAATTGGAATTATTATTTACAAATTCAGATCAAATACAGTCTGATTATGTTAAAGAAACTTGGAGTTTGGAAAAAAACGGGATTTATTTCATAAGGAATCAAAACTTTTTTTCTGTGTAGATCAACGCAACTTATGTTAGTGCACAAAGTTGTCAGGGATGGAAAAGATTGAGCAATTCTTGTCTGCGGCGTCGGCAACGGCGGCGTCGGTTTTCGGGGAATTGGCGCAGCCGGGCGGGCGTCGCCTCGGCGTCGGCGTCGGCGTCTGAGGGCGTACAAAATGGCCGCCGCGTCGCGCGATAAGCGGGAGGCGCGTATCGGCGACGCGGGTCGCGAGTCGCGGCCCGGCGGGGGCGCGTGCGCCCGTTGACCGAGACTGGCGGGGCTGGGCGGGGCGGGGCGGGGCGGAGTGGCGGCGCGGCGCAATGCGGCCCCAGATTCGCCGCCGCGCACGCGCTGACCCGCGGCGCGCACGCTGGCGAAACCGCGCACGCGCGGAAAAAGGGACCTCCCGCGGGATGAGGCCCAAAGCCGAAAATTTTGGGGGCGAGACGCACTCGGGGATTCGAGGGTTACGGCTGGTGATGCCACGTCACCAACAAAACCTCGATGTTTCTAAACATTGATGCTCGAAATTAAAACATCGATGTTGATAAAACAGCGGCCCAAAACCATCACGGAGGACAGGTTAATTTGAAAGTGATATCGTTTATTAATTTTAATTGTGATTTAAATGACAAAACAAAATCGAAAAAATAATCAAGACAATTAATGAAACATGATTATCTGATTTAAAAAAATTCTAAAATAATATAGGCCTTTTTCTTGGCGAAATTCTGATTTATTTATTTTTCACCCTTAGTCACTTTGGTCTGAAAAATATTCAGTTCTTGGATATCTGAAAATTATAATAGAATTTTTTGTTATGATGGACTTTTTTCGTTTAAAAAATACTGACCTCGTAAAAACGTCGAACACTGAACATCGATATTAAAAAAACATCGACTTCAAACCATCGATATTAAATACATCAATTATTTGATTAAAAAATCAATGTTTTGAAAACTGCGACTTCGATACTGCATTCCTAGTTAGGGTAGTGCGTAGTCTCCTGTTCCAATGGAACTAAGGGAACTTAAAGAGGAAGGAAACCTCATGTGAATAATGAAATCATACGTAATGTACAGTTCTTTGTATTTTTATACAATTGTTTAAATATGTAAGAAATATTACACATCTTACATTACACTTTACCTGTGTTGGGTATCTGCTATTGAACAAAATTCAATAAACACTTTCCAAAACATTTCATAAAACAGTATACTGGCATCTCTTACCCGCATAGAGACTGCAAAATTTGTCTTTCATATTTGTGTGAAATAATTGGCAGCAAATGTAATACGTATTGTGCATTGGGTTTATCATTAATTTATTATTTAAAAAACAAGAGATCTTCCTTTTAACGTACTTCCAATACAAACAAACGGTTTAATCTAAGAAGGGTCTGCACGGATTTCTATATTCATTTTTTCCTGATTTGTGTGTTTTTTCTTGGTCGTTCAGTAATTTTTTAACTGTAGGTGTTTGGATTCAAAGTACTGATTTTATTTTGATTCTTATAGAAAATCAATATAATTTATAAATATGTTTTGTAATGCTTCCACTAAAATTTTATACAGAGGAATATTATATTTTATTATTATTATTGTTATTATTGTTTTTATTATTATTATTATTATTATTATTATTATTATTATTATTATTATTATAACACACGTTACTATAAATAACCCGTGTTGTGTGAACTCTTTCGTGACTTCGATACTATAATCCTATCAAGCATTCTCTTGCTCGGATGCCAGCAAATTAACAACTATAGAATATGAGTGGATTATCTGTAATCTCTGGGCAATTCATTCACAAAGATGACCATGATATTCAAACTTCTTCCTAATTCGTGCAAAAAGGCGCCATTATGGCAAGAATACAGTGACATTCATCTAGAGAGAGGGAGAGAGAGTGAGAGAGAGAGAGACAGTGTGTGTGTGTGTGTGTGTGTGTGTGTGTGTGTGTGTGAGAGAGAGAGAGAGAGAGAGAGAGAGAGAGAGAGAGAGAGATAAACAAATAAAATAAATAGAAATGAATGTTATTGGTATAAAAAACATTCCCCACTTTCTTCTCCCTCTACTATACCCAAGTTTTGCCTTCTTCTTTTGCCACCTCCCCCAGAGCATTGTGCCAATGATCGACAGCTGGTTCGACGAAAATATCTCCGGCCGCACGCCAATAAGCGATGGAAAGGCTTATCGGCGCCGAAAGGGCCGCCGCGAGCGATGTTTCGGCTCGGGCGCGATTGGACGGCCGTATCAGCGCTCGCTCCATTTGTCCATTTTGTCGTCCACTGCGAGTCCAACGGGCGAGCACAGTCGCCTGCAAGGATTGACGATTTGTGCTGAAAGGCCGCAAACTATTGGAAAATCTGTGTTGCGATTAAGATTAATTAAATGGGTATTGTGCTGATCAAAGAATAGACTGTCTCGGCCGGGAATCGAAAGAGGTGGTTCGAGGAAAAAGCTGTAGGTTCTGAAGTGTCGCTGACGCCTCTTTCCTAGGGATCAACTCGCGACGTTGGTGGATTTCTCGCCCTAGCTGCATAGCTATGACACATACAGCCCCTGTTTCGAGGAGAATTCTGGCAGACAGCTGCTCAAGGAGTAGTTTTCTTTCGTTTTCCGATTAATACCTGAAACATACCGGAGCAGGGCCTTATTAAACGAGCACTATCTGTTCTTCCCTACTCCTGCCTCTTCCTCTCCCCTTACAAACAGAAACACACATTTTACACGGAATGTCCTATCCTGGTAATGTTAAATATTTGAGTCTAATTCTCAGAATCTATTGATGTTACGCTTGTTAAATTTTTACAAGTTACAGATATTCACAATAACATTAAAACAACGGTTTTGAAAAATGTGTACTATTTGTGTAGATAAAAAATTCTTATAAAGCATTTTTTTCGCGTTTTCTAGTAAATAAAGTTTTCCAGAATAGATAATACTAAATTAATCTAAAAAAATTGTTTCACTTAATGTTGAACACCCTTATAAACAATTTCTAAAAATTTCAGTTTCCTATTACAAATGTAACTGAAAAAAAAGTTAATTTAGTATTAAAAACATCTATTTGCGGGAAATTGGCTTTAAAGGTACAACCCTCCCAATACGTCAGCTCGATAACTTCCTTCATCAGAATAAACATTTTCCAATAGCTACTTCCTTTGAGACTCTTTTTATGTTGGTTAGCTTCACAATATGAAGTTATAATTTACTGTCTGCCTGTGTAAGACTCAGTATTTAGGCGCTGCATTGCGTAACAGTATCTAAAAGTATTGAAGCCTGCACATAATGTGAGAGGAGAACTTCACATACAAATAATAAGAAACTACTTGTAAGAGTGATATCAACATAACTCAAACGCCAATTTAAAGAGGAGCGCATGAAGATTTAAAAAAATTAAAATATCAAAAAACAATTTTTGACTGCAACATAATTCCGTGTCCCCTTAAATGTTCTACACTACCTCGCATGTTGGGAGATCAGTCGGGAGGTTAGACCTTGCCCGACTGGGGCGGACCCTCACAGGCGGAGGAACCTGGAAAAGGGAAACGGAGTATGCCGACGTGAAGGTCGCCGCTGGATCTTACGGTTTCAGAGGAGGAGGAGGAGGAGAAACACGCCCACTTCCCGGGACATTGCCTTGCACAACACTTACGGGACTAATGACCGTAGTAAGTGAAACGCCCAGAAACGAAATAATCAATGTAGATCTCCCAGTTTAAGCGTGTTGCTCTAAACATTTCAAGCACTGAGACAGACAACTCTTTGAGCAACATTTTGGGACACTGTGATAATTACCCCCACGGAGACTGGTCAGCGTGCTCGCTTTCCATGACGTGACTCGGGGTTAGATTCCCACTTGGGGCAGATTATAGTGCGCTTTTTCCTTTCAATGTTCTAGTATCTGTTGCTGTGTGATGATGAGAAAGCTCACTTCTCAGATTGAGAAGTCCAGAATAAGGCGTAGGGATGACAATGTGCTAACCATACGTACCCCTTAACCCTTGGTCGGTACACGGCCGGTACACGGCTGGTAGACTTTGGACCCGTCAGGGGCTGTTGTGCGAGTACTGACAGACAGACTGTTTGTGATAATTCTATGCATATTTCATCACCTTGTCACCGTTCTTCAGCTTGAACAGATACGTAGAAACGGGTTTCCGTTGCGTAATTGTCAGCTAATTGTAGCAGCGATCACGCAATACTGTTCGAAGTTAGCTGTTTTGCAAATGGATCGAATAATTGTTGGTATTCCCAGATATCCGTGTTGGATTTTCGGCTGGGGCAGTCAATTGTTAATGAATTAATACATTTATTTACTAAGTAGCTACAAAATTGTACAATATCTAGAACTTATAAGACAGAACAGGTGTTCCTACGTAATAGTTCAAGCTAGAAACTGGCGACAACATGATGAACCTTGCACATTGAGTTCAGTTAACTGCAAAAGAACTTTAAATTCTTTCTCCTTCGTTGATTATTAACCAGCAACGCAAAAGGGGCATGAGCATCTCCTAAATAGATATATGACTA
This sequence comes from Teleogryllus occipitalis, assembly GCA_011170035.1. Classification (NCBI taxonomy): domain Eukaryota; kingdom Metazoa; phylum Arthropoda; class Insecta; order Orthoptera; family Gryllidae; genus Teleogryllus; species Teleogryllus occipitalis. The sequence continues at coordinate 71,833 of BLKR01001103.1, forward strand.
ATATTTGTTTAGATCATATTTCTTAACATCGCAATTCGGCATAACTTTGTGGCTGTTTCACTATCAGATACAAAAAAATGGTCAAATAATAAACTAGTAAATAGTGATACACAACAATAAAATAGAAGTAATAGTTATTGATTAAGATAGTTAATATTTTTCTAAATCATATAAAAATTATCATTGGTCGTGTTGATTGACTTGGACTGCACCACACTGCACTGTTTTACATTGCAATAAGCCGCCCAGTACTTCACTTCATTGCTTTTTCTACTCCCATTGTATAATTCTGTCATTTGATGGCTGCAACCCGTTGCATAATGATACTCAATTACGATAAAGATTTCATTATAATACCGGTTCTCGACCAATCACAGAGAAGTTTACAAACCAAGTATTGACACTTCATTAATCATTGAGAATCGTTCTAGTAAATGTTTTGTTCGATTGTGTACATTAAAATTGCATTTACTATTATATTATGTTTATCAGTTTTAATTTATTTTATTATCAATAATTTTTACGTGGGATATTATTTAAAATAAATTGGATCGTAATTTCACTTTGATCCTATTTGACTAGCGCAATGATACTGGTAGAGGGAACATTTGACAGACGTTAACATAAGAACGCAAGTTATTGTGTGTTATTTGTTGCTGCCGTGTGTTGTTCTTAAAAACAGGCCAATTCTTTAGTTTGAAATGTGTAACGAATCTCCAACTATATGACAAGATATGCGTAGACGCATTGTAGCTGCATGTTCGAAACTTAAAAAAGGAACATTGCTTGCAGTTAAGAAATCTTTTCTAAAGCGTCTGCAGATGTGTTTGTGAATGGTGGACATTTTGAACACATGCTAAAGTAATTTGAATGATAATGTAGTAATGTACATTTATTTAGTATTTTTGGATTATATCTTTATTTTAGTAATTATCATTATCTTCCTGCATTTTTTTGTTTTCTGACAAGTTATTATTATATTATCATTAACAATGAAAGTATTTGCTGAAAAATGCAATATTCTTTGTATATTCTTAATACTTTATTCTTTTTGTATTTAGTTTTCAAGATCCTATTAATATCCTGTAGTATGATATCCCTTTAAATTAAATTTAAATATCAAACAACCTTATTTTAATGCACACTACTTACGACAAATCCATATATTCACTTCTTAAGTACTAAAATATTTGGAAATGCGGAAGGAATGAAAGCAGAGTTCAAGAAAAAACTGCAACAGTTTTGTGAATCTTTGCAATATTTATCGTACCTTGAAATACTAAGATCCCTTCCCTTCCTCGAGTGCGCGTTTGCTGGTGGAGCGCTACGTGACCTTCTAAGGCGGTCTGTTACATTCAAAATATCCGTAAAAGACTGGTCGCAAAAAATTAAAATTTCTCAATATGACAATATCTATATCATTGGATTCATCTTTTTACGCTCTTCAGGATAGTCCAAAAAATATGTATAGTTCCATTTGAAAAACAAAGTTACCTCAAGTATCTCGGAAAATACAAGTGAAATTAGAAATGAATACACGTATAAATTAGCCCCATTTTCTCATGCACTCCCGTGAAAACTGCATTGCAATATCTTCAACCGTTCAAAAGTTATAGGAGGTGCTAAAGTTATGTGACTCATCCTCTGTGTGTGTGTGTGTGTGTGTGTGTGTGTGTGTGTGTGTGTGTGTGTGTGTGTGTGTGTGTGTGTGTGTGTATACTCAGTAACCTTTGCATTTAAAATCACTCAATATTCGAACTTGCTATCTTTACTTCGCTACCTATAACCTCATACTTGCACACGCTGTTCGCGCTAGACCAAGACTTTCAGGAAGAACGCCTTGTATTAGCACAACTGAATCACGTAATTAACATATTGCAAATAAGCTTTTACTTTATTAATTTTTCGGTTTTGTTAAATTTTATTGCATATACTATAAAACGAGTTAACATTAGCTAGTGGTAACATATCTGAGACTCACTATCTTTACTTTAAAATAACAGAAATTGTAGTAAAAATAACAGAATTTTATTGAATATAAAGATCACATTTCGTTTTAAACGAAAACTCTTCGTGTTTTATATATAAATATTTTCTAATCGTGAACATTTTGTAATTATTTAAGTCTTGTGAGTTCAATTATTTAAGTTTTTCTACTAATTATGCATACTTTTATGGAAGAAAAAAAGGACATTTCCATAATAAGCACTGGTACGAAATAATGATTTCATTTCTTCTGACATAATATTGGTAATTTTTAATACGTTACAAGGATGTGTAACTTGTTGCTAGGTAATTTAAACGTTTTGAAAGAAGAATCCCTTCAGTATGTATAATTCGTTTGCATTTTTCAATTTTTTCGAATTCGTTTTTCATACCAACTTTTAAGAAATGTGTAAAATTGAAGAATTGGCCTGTAAAATGTCGGCCCTTAATTTCATCAGAAGTATATATCAATAATAATTGATATTAAACGTAGAATCTTGTTTGGTATTGATCTTTTTTTAACTATGTTATAATATTCGCAATTCCCTGAAAATATTTTTTTTTTAAATCTTCGAATTCGAATACGTACTAAACTTTTTGTGTTAAATGTATTTTCGTGTTCTCATGATGCTCACCATCCTATGTGCCTCGAGGAATAATTGTCTTTTGTTTCCTCCTCGATAAGATGCGTCTAGATTGAGAGACAAAGCAATCGTTCAATAATAGCATTCAGTGCGGTTTGTATTGGCAATTTCAAGAAAAACTGTTTACGTGTATTATCGGTCACTGTGTAGGCTAGACAGTCGTCATCAATGCTCGCATTATCGGGTTGGAAAAACAAACTCAGCAAGTGACTACCTGTCCAGCCACCGCGCGATCAGTGTGCCTGTGGAAGTGCTCCCGGGAAGAACAAAGCGGAGCGGAGTTGAATGCGGGAGCGGAGGCGGCGGCGGCGGCGGCGGCGGTGGCGGTGGCGGTTGGGGCCGGGAGTGCTGTGGTGCGGTGAGGCGGGGCCGGGCGGGGCGGGGCCGTAGGCGGATGATTCGCGCGCGAGGAATAAAATCGGTCGCGGGGCTGAGGGGTTGGTCGGGGGCCCGGCAGGGGGCTGCGGGTGCGCGGGGGGCGGGGCGAGTGCACAGGGAGTCGGGACGGGCGCGTGGCCCCGGAGCTCAGCACGCCGCCGCCCGCTATGGACCCGCCGCAGGTGCAGCCTCCGCCGCCTCCACAGCCCCCGTCGCCATCGCCGTCGCCGTCGCCGGGTCCGCGGGAGCCCGCGCGGCGCCGAACCGACGACCGCCGGGTCCGAGCCATCCGCCGCCGCCGCCTGGGTAAGCGCTGCCGTCGCGACGCGTCGTCACCGCCGCCTCGGACCACGACCTTCGGGTGGCTGTAGGTGAGAATGCGGTGGGGATTCCAGGCGTTTCCTCTGTACGACCCACTTTATACGCTTTCTTGTCGCGAGTGATTTGGGAGTTTTAGCGACCGCGCGCAGCACCGAGCGGCTCAGGCCACGCCCACGCTGTTAGTGCTAAAGCGAACGCAGTGAGGAGACGCTCGGGGCTCCGAACCGTCGGGTTCTCGCACTGAGTGTCCCCGAGTTAGACTCATGGTTTCGACGTGGAAATCCATCAATCCGTTTTCACGAGTTATTGTACAGAGATTTGCCCCAAAACATTATGGATAGTGCTTAATTTGACCCGGTACCACCCTGGAAAGTTATAATCTCCAAACTGGCATGGCGGGGCAGCCCTTCTAAGGGTCAATTGAGGAGACATTCAAGGAAACGCGTTCCAGCTTTCTTGGATATCAGCGTGGCAGCATTAATGCAATCCAAATGGGCGGGGTAGGCTAGGAAAAGGAGGAGCCAGCTTTGAGGCGAGTTAAATTCCTCTGGTACTGAATTATAGTGTAGCACAAGGATATAAATACAATGCACAGAGCGATTCTGCCAGTCGCGACATTCAGCACATGTGCTCGCTCGCTAAAACTTGGCATTGTTCGTCAAAAAAGATGCGAGTAAATCGGGTCTATGGCGTTGCCCATTCGTTTCACTACCTTTTTTAACAATAATGTATGCATTTCACGTGATTAGATTTTAGCAAATCACGAACCAGATTCACACAATTGGAGTTTAGACGATATGCCGGAAACTCAAAATTGCTGTCGGGTCGAATTGAAACACAGTTCAGTTTAAACACTTCGAATAATACTTTTGGTGGGTTTTCTAAAATTACGCATATTAGCATCCAGAGAATCCTTTGAAATTTATGAGTCTCCAATGTGCAATAACTACCCCCTCCAACAGGAAACACTATGTGAGAGACGATTTTCTAAAGAGCATTTATATGATACAATTATCATGTAGAGCATATAGAACATTCATGTAGAACATAGTCATATAGAACATTAGATAATGACTTTTCCTTTGGGACCAAAAGGCGGCACGTTGCCTACAGTATTCCTGGCTACCTTTCAATTGCGAACCATTATTTCACCTACGTGGGTGGCGTTTGAAATTCCTCATCACCGTGGAAGTTGTGCTAATTTTCAAAATAATGGCAAAAAGCTTCCATTATGTCACAAATATTACCTAATTCTTGTCTACCCAATAGAAAATGCCTACGCATTTTGGAATATCTCCGCCAAATGTATTTGGCTACTCCTTAAAAGTGAATATGCGGGAGATATAGGTGAGCGATTGTTTTAATTGATATATTTTATAAAAATTCGACTCAACGATTCTATGCTGAATTTTCGATACAGTATTAATGTCGATGAAAGTCGATGCAGCATTAACGTCTAAATAGACTAGTAAAAAATACTAATGGAAGTTCTCTGGTGAGCTTGAGAAGCCCGGAATATAAAAAATTTACTGATCGCAGTTTTTAATTAATTTTGTATTGCAAGGTCATCATGGTAATCCTTTGCGAATTATTTTACGAAGAATACAACCTACTTAATGGGTCAATGACTTATTTTGTTTACTGTTTCATGATCACGTCAAGCTTGCCAATTTCCAGAAGTATTTCATTATTCTTGCGTTCAAAACAAACTATTTGTTCTTCTTCATAGTTGGGTTTAGATTTTATCACCGCTCTTAATGTTGAATTGATAATTAGTTGCTACAGAACTACTTTCTCCCGAATAATTCAAAACGTAATAGATGTTCTGTCATGGTAATCCATTGCGAAAAATTGTCTCTTTTCTACTTCAGTTATCTAAAGTCTGACATGACGGATCTGAGATCAGCACCGTATTAAGTATTGGAATTAGAAATGATAAGAATACCGTACGTTTAATCCTCTTTGTAAAAGTTCCATTGAAGGTGCAATAATTTGTTTTAATTTGACTATTCATTCTGAGAAACGTGAGAGTGATATTGGTAGTAGACAATATGAGGCAGTATTAGAACAATGTGTTCTATTCTTATTAGAAAACTGATCTCAGTTTTCTGAAGTTTGACTATAGATAACCAGTGTAGATCAAATAAATGTAGAATAAAATATACGTAACACTAATGTATTAAAATGAATGTAAAAATCTGCGTTATCTTGACGTTCTAAAACAAAAGATAATTTCTTGACAAAAACTTCTTGTGGGGGGTGCACTTCGAAGTCCGTCATTTTGTACAAAATTCTGTATCCGTGGAGGTCTAATTGAGCGAACTCTCTTATCTGCGAGAAGTTCTGGAAATGTGTAAACAATACGTCACTCATTACGCATTAATGTAGGTCAGTGGTATGGCATGGAAAATGAACTTGCGATAGAGGTTTTCTCCTGAATTTGTGAGTAGAACGTCAAAACTAGTCAATGTTTCATGAGTAACGTTTTGCAGTTTTTTCAGATGAAACTATTTTATAGTAATTTTGTATTTACTACTTTCTGTTTCTATTAGAACGCTATCGGCGTATATATGGAATTTTTTTCTCATCTCTTTAGAAAAAATAATAATAATAAATTGAAATCCTAGTTATAAATGCCTATTATACGCATTATGTTTCTCTTCAAAACTATCGAAAAAATACAGAATTTACGATCCTGTGCTACAATGACGATTAGCTAGGAAACGTCTGCTAACTAATGAACTATTGGATTGTTCATAAACAAACGTTAAATTGGGAGTTGTTGTTCATAATGCTATTTTCATACATTGAATTTCTCCTATCGCACACCTTAGCACAGTAAATACCACTACGTACCGCGCTTACTCGAATCTGGCGGTTGAAGAAGTAGGTAGAGTGTATGCAAATGCTACTCAAATGAAACTGTATAATTAATTTTACGATAACACAGAGTTTACGTAGTGTAACCAATCAGTCCACATATATCAACATTAGGATGCAAATTTTAATGGATTTGAAAAAAAAACGATTTCAAGTTAATGACAAACGGTAAAAACTAACGTGATAATAAACACTTTAATTTTAATATCTTCATTAAAGTAGTTTTGTTGAGATAAAGTTCCACAAAAATACTGCTAATTAGAAGCTTCTTATCGGACAAAATGTTTAGTTTAGAATCATATATATATATTATTTGGGCTTTGACTTTTCAATAACACGGTTTTGAGTGGCCTAAGATATTATTTAGTCTTCTAAAATGAAATGAATGTGTTCTCTGCCTCTCAAGACTTTTGATTCTTTTTCGCGTGAGAGGCAATGTGATATTTAATCATAAATATATAATTTATAACATTACACTTTTTATAAGATCAGTACCAAATGAGGTTTAAGAAAAGAATAGTTCTACTTTCTTTTGAGGTTTGATTAGTATCCGCCTGAAAGCGATGCAACCCTTCCGACATGTATACTGAGCGGACCATAGTGTATAACAAAAGACAAAAATAAAATTTAAAAAATCCATATATATGAATAAACGAATTGAAACAAAGTATCTAAAGTGTCGCATGTAGTTAGCATATAAATGACTGAAGTTTATGTATGAGAAATGGGCCAATTCTTGGAACTCTTTACTTAAAACGTATTAATGATTTAATGAATAATTACTTAGAGTATAGGAAGTGAGAGTATAGAGTATAGGAGATAGGAATATAGTAGGTATAGTATAGTATAGAGTATAGGATAATAGAAATAATGCTTATAGTATAGGAAAAGGTAGTAGTCATTCGAAGGTTGAGATTGAAGTTTTCATAACTATTCGAGTTTATGGTCGGGTTTGTGTGAAATAATGTGTTCTGACATACATGTTTTACCAGAAATTTTAAACATTTTTCCATATTGAAACAAGCTTATAATTATTTATATGAGGTAAAAGTTAGAAATTATAATGATATCGTATTGATATGAATTCAATGTAGTGTGTGGAGATATGTTAAATACTAACATATACAAGTAATTCTTAAATATTTTATATTTATTATTTTGGTAATTATAAAATAAAGATAATTAGAAAGTCAACTATTCTGCGGAACCGCAGAATTTCATTTTTTTAATTAACTGAAGCTCAATTAGATGTGCGCAGGAAGCAGGCCCTTAAACAATCTGCATTCTAATAAATATTTGTTTCAGTTTCAAAAATAAAGTATTCGACTTTCAAGACAAATAAACAAAATAAAAGAAACGAATCCTGAAAGAATAGATGCCGTGTGTACTTTGTTAAGCGAGTTCCACGCACAGATGCAACTGGAATGAATCTTAACGAATGGAGGCTTTTTCAATAAAACGAGACGTGTTAACCCGATTGCATGAAACTGGCACCTTCTCCAAGGGTACTAGGACCCCCACAAGGAAAAACTACATATTATTCTAATAAGTCATGTAAATATGTATTCTCGGAACTAGAACGTCCTACTAAAATTCCAAGAGCGTAAATTTAAGTAAATGGAGAGCCGAATACACAATTTAAAATCATTCTGTGCTCGGTTTAAGAGAAAATATCCTTTGGAGACGGAAGACAGGACAGATGTACCGGTGAATTTTCATTCACGCTTCTAGAATCCCAAAAAATATTCATTGCTGACAAAGTTTCGAAATCAGATTTTCTCGTGATCATAGATCTTCGTCTATACTGCGTATACAAGAAGAAAATGCTGGGTGAACGACCATCATGTCACCTTGAATGCGCAAACACTAGAAAATCGTCCTTTATAAATACTATCACACGTCAAAGCTTTTAACTTGTCAAACACACATATACACTGCACTTATATTTACCCCTGTGCTTCTGTCTTTCTTCTCCGCTTTTGCAAACCAAATTGATTTATCAACTCATCCGTGTGTGAAATTGCTAATGAGAACCCTGGACATTTCACTAAATGACGTGTTTTACTATACACAGCTCGTTACGACATCTTACCGTCATCCTTAGTTTCGTTTCGAATTCACATAGAATGGTAGTTAGATCCGAGTTACTATTTTCAGGGGTCGTAAAATCGATTAAACAAGGGACCCCGTTTATGTTGAAATATTAAACAAGTGGAACAAAAATATATATGAAAACAATATAAAAACCTTTCAATTTACAGATTTAATGTTCAAATAATAAATAGTATAAACAAGATGACTCAGAATAAATGTTTTAAACTTTTAGGGTCGAAGATGATTACATTTTGCCAATGATCATACAGTTGGAAATTTCATATAACAGTTGCACATGTCATATTTGCCACTGACTGTTAGGCAACTCATCGTGTACTGATGTTTGATAGGTATACAAAATCTCTTTGACTACATCACAAAATAAACTGCGAATCACCAGTGTGTAACGCTCTGTCTTCCAATCATGTACAAATGTTCCAGATGTATCTTCATTATATAAACTTTTCCACCACATTTTTCTTGACAAAAACGTGATCTTCACGTTCTTAATACACTTTAAAAAAGTATTTTTAATTTAATATTTGCTACATTTTTGTATGGCAATTACTTTTTATAATATGTAATATATATGTATATATATATATATATATATATATATATATATATATATATATATATATATATTACAGTTGTGCCTTGGGAATAAATTGGTAATAAATATTTATTAACTAATATACACCTTTGTTGGAAAACGTAATATCGATTCCCTGTCAAGTACATGTAGGTTCGTGATGGTAGTTTGGGCAAAAATAACCTAACGACAGAATTAGATGCTATCGATAGAACGAAGTGGATGTTTAGCGCAAAGAAAAACGCCAACGGTGGTGACCTCGTGACCCGCGCGGCGTGTCACACGGGCGCGTCTATTCGCGTGGCCCATCGACTTCAGAGGGCGCCGCCTCATCTGGCGGCGTTCCGCGTCGGGTTGTCGGCACGTTTTTCCGCCCCCGCGTCCCAACTCCCTTCCTGCTCGCCTCTTCCTCACGCAGAAGAGGTTGACTGAGCAGGAGGCAGTGTTCTTTCTCAAGTTCCCTCCACCAGTAACCCTGGTGAGGCGGTACTTTATTTACTTTTCGGGGCAGTAGAATGTGCGCGCGCACCGCTGCCCTACTTGGCTTTTGCGCCACAAACGGGGAGTACATATAATCTAGCTAAAGATAATCTTACAACTAACTTATAGCTAGAACGCCTTAACTAACCTATTTACAGAATGGCATTTTGGACTGCTATTCACGACGAGAAAATTGCCTACGGTTGTACCAAACTTTTTACTCAAATGTCTCTGCCTCCACTCGGCTGTAGTGGGTTTGAGTAGAACCGTTTGACTCAAAGGTTTGGTACAATCGTAGGCAATTTTACCGTTGTGAAGAGTGTGGGTCGACAATATTCTCCTGGGCTCGTCGCGTATGGGCAAAGGCGTACGCCTTCGAACGCTTTGGTCCAGTACGACAAATAAATAAATAAATAAATAAATAAAAAGCTTCGTGGGGAGGGGAACTCAAAATTCCAGAAAGATCCGATTCCAGGAAAGAAGCAAAGTACATTTTCGCTTACATAGCATTAGGCCTATGAATAAATTCAAAGAATGTTCTTGGGAGAGATTTGCTTTCCAATTTCCTTGATGTGGATTCCTGGATTTGAACATTTCTTTGTTGTCATTAAGGATGAGGCTATGTCGATTAATTATTTAATTGGGAGGGATAAAATACTAGTTTTCTAGCAGAGAACATAAAAGGGAGTGAGGAAGATTTCAGGCAATAGTATCTTTGAAATTGCTGATTTTGTCAAGTCCGCTCTGTTCGATGCTCGAACAGCCTTTTTTTGAAGTCACGTACTTTCTCATCGTTCTAATTGTCGTATCTGATGCAATCGTTCCCGGCTGATCGCCTTTGCATACTTCGCCTTCGTACGCGGATACCTACAATTTCATAGACTTCTTTCTTGAATCTGGTAATTATACTGTTTTCATGTTCATTGCACAATACTTCATCGTTATTTCATCATTTTTCTCAGCCACCATCTCGTTCTGTGTCAGCTTGATCATCACTTCCGTCGTCATTTAGCGTCTAGTTTAATGCTGCAAATATTTCCGCCGTCCCTATCGACTTACCGGCATCACCTTCTCCTGCGCAATCACTAGTTTTCGCCATGTCTCCCCTCGCTTCTTCTGTCAACTTCCAAGGCGACACTTCCCCTGTCATCAATTCCCGTCTTTCGCTATATTCCCTTATCACCCGGTCACTGTCTTGTTTTCTACACCCTCCACTCCGTCCCGTAGTTTCACCTTCCCTTTGCTCCTTCAGCCATCAACGCCTCCTCTCATCTTCTTCGCCGCCACGTCATCTATGTACAGCTCTGCTTCGAGCTTTGTGGTGGAGCCTCAGCCTGTCGTGTCTCCTCCGTCTTCACCCATCGCCCACACTTTCTCGCCGCCTCCGTCGCCCTCCCGCCCCTCTCCGCCCCCACCCGCCCGGCGGCGGGGCGGCTTTGTGTCGCCGAGCGTGAAATGGGATTTTCCCGGCGCGGCTGTTTTTGACGAGGCCTCTCAGAAAGGGAGCCCGAACTTAGCGAGCGCTTGACGGAAGGCGACGTTCCAAGGCTCGCGCCGCGCCGCCCTGTCGCCACCCGCTCCGCCTCGCGCCGCGCCGAGCGGGGCTGAGCTCACGGCCGAGAAACGCGCTCGCCAGCCCTGCCGCCGACGCGCGCTGCGCAGGTTAAACAATCTTTAAGGTGGAAAGGCGCCTCTGCATGCGCAGTGGTTTTTACTAGTTATCGGACGACAGTGTCGGTAGTCATGTGTAAACACTTCCCAGCTAACTCTGACAATTTGAATTGTCAGGTGTTTATACATCACTGACCACATTGTCGGCCGAGGACTAGCAACGAACAGTGTCGGCAGTGATGTGTAAACACTTAACAATTAATACCGGCAGTGTTAACTTGGAAGTGTTAACACACCAATGACGTCACGGTCGTCAGTGGCAAGAAGGAGTGCCCGTGAAAGGCGCTTTTAGTCCCGCGCAGTTGCAGGGGCCGCAAAACCTCCACACTGGCGGCGCGGATACGCCAGTTGTAACGGGGTGGGTTAGATCGGCATTTACTCCACCAAGACATCCCACTGCGGATTGAGGGAGAAGAAGAAGAAGAAGAAGATGATGATCATCATCATCATAAGAGAAAGGGAATGAAGTTTCCGGGGAATTTGGAGTCATTTTTGAGAAAATTTGAAATCATTGAGACTTCTTGAAATATACCCCCCAAAATGAAAACGTTCGTTTCAAATTAAAGTGTAAACCGCCTCAGCCATATCGATTAGAGAATATCCGTTTTGTTAAAATTTCTGCGTACGTTTTAGCCGCTATTGTTGTTCACAGGCAGACCGATAGATCGACAGAGGTTTTGTCGTAAACCAATTTTTCGGTATCAAGGGCTTCACAAATTATGAATTCTGACTACCCAACGTGTTATAGGAGGTAATTTACTACACGTAAGAACAAAAATTACCAACCCCAACCAATTCTTGGTATGGTGAACCTACAGTACGAATTTTTTGTGCCAAAACAATTTCCGATTTTGCTGCTACACTACATGCCATTCTCTCCGTCTACGTAAGAAATCGCGAGAAAGTAAAAATAATCACTCATTTAATTTACAACTTGGTGTAAAAGAAAAGTGTTTCACTTAACTCTTATGACATTATACTGTCTCTTTATAAATGTAACATTGGTTGAAAAAACGTGTGTAAATTAGGCAGATGCAAATGCAACCCTGCAACACACGGCGCGCTTCACGCTCCGTTTTTTATATTCATTGTGCATAATTCCAAGAAGATGCGTTCCATTAGTGCCTAGTTGTTGTATTTCGAAAGTCTGCTAGTTTTATTCCTCACACTGACTCATTGATTGATTAGTGTGAGGAATATAACCAGCAGACTTTCGAAATACAACAATTAGTCCTGTAATACAACAATTTGTCAGGTAATTAGTCCTGTAAGTTTAGCATGGTTTGGTCACGGTAGATGGTGGTGAACCTCTCCCGCTTGATGGCGAGATCCTGTGCCGCCCCACTCATCACCTTGCTAGTTTTCCCTCAACCAGGTATCTCCCACCAGCGGAGCCCTGTCCCAATCGGGACGAACTCTAAACTCCTGTCTGGTCTCTCGACGCGTGTGGTAGTGTAGTGCATGAGAATGTAAGTGTGGGTAAGTAAGGGATGAGGATAGGACAAGGAAGAGGAAGGAATGATTCCCCGCGGTCCGTGGCCCGTTTGTTAGGGTACTGCTCCGGTATTCGCCTGGTGTTGATCGAAGAAACCACGGAAAACTACAGATTAGAGCAGCCGGCAGCTAGAAGTTTCCTCCAGAGCGCGGCTGAATTCCACCTAGCTATGAAGCTAGTGTCCAAAAATCCTGCTACTGTCGGGACTGGAACCCTAGGACCTTCTAAACAGAGGCATTGCGGTGACAATTTGTTGTCCTGAGCCACATAAACCGGTCCCTTAAACTGAAGTTCACAAAATGAGATAATCTAGTACTTTCTCTTACATTTCGGGTGGTTAGGTGATCGGGGTACCTCACTCCGATGTGGGGCAAGCAGTATCTCGGATTGGGTTGCATTGTCATTCACTCTTGAAAATTTATAAAAATGACAAAATTATTGACTACAACAATATCTTAAGTAATCACACTGTATGCAAAATAAAAGGTTAAGCATTTATCATTTGCCGATGACTTGTTTATAGTAATCAAATTTTAAGACAATCCACACACAACAGCATTTTTTCCGGAGTCGCGACTGATGTTAGAGTACAGTCCGTGAGATGTAGAGGATATTGCAATAGAAGGTGGATATACAATAAATTACTACACCTGTAAAAGCTTAGTATCGAACGGGCCATTGTCTCACACTAAAATGTATCTGATAATGATAATAATGATCGGACTGCAGTTAATGCAGTCAGTCAGCTGGAAAATAATTTTGGAATAGTAATTTCGTTTCTATTCGTACGTAATGAAGTTTTCTCTTTATTCAATCCATACCTATTCAGTTCTGCCAACTAGTCTTTCCAGGAAGTGATCTCACGAGCACATCCTCCAACTTTGCCTCATCTGATAAGAACTGCTCGTCGAACAAATCTTACGTTACTAAAAACACAAAATGAACTTTTAAAAAATTGGAATAATTTGGTTTCTTTATATACCTTATCTTTTTACATTCCATGTCTCAACGAAGACCAAGTATTGGTTTTTCAAGTACTTCGCTGTCTTCAGTAATCAAAGTACTAGTATAATGAATAATTTTAGATTGTATAGTATACGTGGTAGTTCATTTCTGCCTTCCACGTCACAATTGCTCACCGTATGCAATCACCATTCTCGTAAGGGTAAATGGAATCTCGGCTCTCACTCTGAATACATTCAGGTCGGTTCTTTACACTTTCTTCAAGTGTTGCCTTCAATTTCTGCGTCATCAGATCGTCTATTTGTAAATCGGATGGTTCATTTACTGTTTCGTGTGGTTTTCACAATATTTTGAGGGTGCTTTTTGCAACCATTTCCTCCTGACCGTGAGTTAATGGGCGAGAAACGCGTATGGGTACAGGTAAAGCCTTTTCGCGAGAAAACGCCTGATTATGAAGTCTGGGATCTTCACTCTTCTATTCTTCAATTCCCCGTGATATAATCTTTTGATTCGTAAACCAAATGATTCCTCTTTGACAGAATCGACCCTCAAAATACGTAAATCATTTTTGTGACATCTTTATTCATCTATTGGGTGAATTATATTAGCGGTGAGAAATATATGGAAATCTTCTCAGCTCTGAATTTCTGCTAGGTTTTGTAATATTGTAATTTATTCCTTTGCTACAGTAGAAAATGTTCCTAACTATTCATCTTCAAATTCTCGCTTGCGAAATAAAATGAGTTAATTCAAGTTATAATTTAATTCTCTTTGTAGTACGTTTTAATTATTTCCTAGTAAAGTATGTTATACGTAAATAAAGTTAATTGGAAAAGGGGGCCTAAAGAGTACCAAGAACGTAGTTCCCCCAATCTTAATTTAGACTGCGCACGCCTATGGTTGGAAGCTTTTCCAACAGTTCAAAGAAATTGTTTCTGCTTGAATGTTTTTTATAGCTTGATATTTCTCTTATTCTTTACAGAAGCATCAATGTTTTTTGTAATAAGCATCGTCAAACTCCAATTCATCGTAGCACGATTTGCGTCATATGTTTAATGTTATCTGTAAGAAAATTAAAACTCAGTGTCGTCATTTTCAAGACAAATCGGAAATCTGACGTGTTAATTCCACTTGCAGTAATTTCTGTAAGCGGTGAACTACGAATAAGTGAAAGAAAGATTCCTAAGACCACGAATTCAGAGGTGGCACTATATCGCCTTACCTGATGGCTATCAAGCACGCCTTTCAAGCTTCTCCGCCATCGCCGCCGCCCCCGTCGCCTCGGCGGTCTGCGGCACAGCACAGCACGGCGCCTCCGCTTGTCGCTTTAATTAAGTCGACGACGCATCTTCGCCGCCTTCATTTCCCGTCTCGAGCGGCGGCGGCGGCGGCGGCGGAGGCAGACTGGCCGGGGGCGGAAATTGGGGCCGCTGCGCCACCGCTAGAGCCGCCTCCGCCGCCCCTGCCACCCCCGCCGCCCGCGCCATGACCGCCGCCACCGTCAACAGCCGGCGGTAATTACCTCACTAATGGAGATCTAATGAAAGGCGGGCGAGTATTAGCGGGCGCAGCGACCCGCTACGTCTTCAGAGGCGCCGCCACCGCTGCCACCGCCCGCAGCGCGATCCGCGAGCCCCGCCCAATGCCTGATCCCCCGCCCCCCTCTCCCCGCTCCCACCGCACGGTGGTCCAGAATGGACCTCCGGACGCTCATAACTTGAAAATTTTTTTTAACAAAAACTAAAAAAAATGCACATCTCTCAATGTAAACATATTACATTCAAATTCATAAAGTCGCATACTAAACCAGTCGATAACAGAATATGAAATATTAAATATACGAAATGTGTTAATGTAAGTGAGAAAGGAACCCTGGCGGATTTTTTAAAAACTTTTTTTATGCAGGTCTTTCTCAAATCTCCTTCCAAATATTCTCCCACGTGTTCTTTTAAACGTTCTTCTAAAAGTTGCCCCAAATATTCTCCTAAATATGCCCCAAATATTCCCATCTAAATGTTCCTCTAAATTTACTCCCAAAAATGTTTCCACAACTGTTATGTTACACCAAACGTTCTGTTAGTGCTTTGATCCACGCAGCAGCGCAGCCATTGCTGAATACTGACATAGCGAGAATAACGTTGTGGGAGATTGTAGAAGCTTCGCTTCAAAAAGGAAGAAAAAAGTGCGTCTTATTTGTCTGCTAAAAGTGTACGAATAAAAACAGAGCACTTCTGCGAATACAGTATTTACGCAATCGAATTCGCCATCGAATCTAATGAGGACCCCTTACTTGAAACTAAAAAAATTATTTTAAAAAAAGGTGATGTATCAAATGTAATGATGCGCATCAATGACAGAATAATTGGAGCGGGTTTTTATTTCAATGTAATACAACAATTATCTTATACATAAACCATCAGATTATAGAATTGAAAGTTTCTTAAGGTTATGTGTTAAAGACATTGTTAAAGAAAAAATTAGTGAACATGAAAGAAGGAAAGTACACATTCAAAATGAATTTATTAATACAATAAATTATACGCGTGAATCACCATTATTCCCTACGGAACGGTTTTGCACTTGAATGTAATGCTCCGTCGAATCTAATGCGCACCACGATTTTGAGTACTGCATTTGGTCGAAAAAGGTGCGCATTAGACTGGCGTAAATGCGGTTCTATTTCTAAGACGTGTAGCGCGCTTGCGGCGTGATGAATGGTGGGCCCACTGCGCAGTGCTTCGCTCCGGCGCTGCGCGGCAGCGCGGCGGCTCGGCAGCCATGGCGCTCGGGCGCGCGCGCGACCAGCCGCACCGGCCCGCGAACCCCTGCCTCCCCCGCTCCGCCCCCGCTCCGCCCCTCGGAACAGAGGGCGCCCGCCGAGCCCCGGCGCCGCGCTTGGCCGTCCCCTGACGGCGCGTGACGGCGCCGGATAATTCATAAGAGCAAATGACGACGATGCGCCCCCGGCGATGGGTTCGCTCGCTGCCATGTGCGGGCGATTCGCGCCACTCGAGGAGTACTGTCCGTTTGAGGGGACGCTTCAGGATAAGGGACGAGTTATACAAGGTGCCTCAGAATAAATGTTACAAACTTCTCGGGCATGGCAAAGGAATATAAGATAATTACGTTTTGCCGATGAATGTGCGTTCGAAAAGTTCCAATAAGTGTCACATGTGACATTGCATCTGATTGTTAGCCAACTCTTCATGCACAGATGTTCGGCAGGTCACTTTCTGACGCAGTAAAAGATTTCGTGCATCAGCCGAACACCAGTGGACGAGACGATGCCTATCAGGAGAAAAAGTGACATGCGTAACTTTATTATATTAAATTTCCCTTTGCCTATTCATTAAAAAGAATCGCATATTCGTTCTCTTTACAAGTTCTAGATAGGTGTGGCATTTATTCTGAGTCATCCTGTAAAATTACGGAAGAGAATGGAACAAATGTTTCTACTGCTCTTACTTTATGTATGATGTATGTGTGTGTCCGCGCGCGCACGTATGTGGTTATAAGACTCTCATTAGTAACTGAGATTCGGTGCCGACCTACCCGTCGGCTTTTGGATTTTCCCTCTCCATGTATCTCCGCCAGCGGGGCACTGCCCTAGCCGGAACAAATTCGGCAGCGGCTCAGTTATGCAGAGACAACTGCAATGTTGTCACCGAGCCATCGTCGCCGGTGGAATTTACAGTGTGTATGTGTGTGTCTGTGCGTGGTGTATGTGTATATGTGTATGTGTCCTGGTAACTGTACGTTACTGGAGTTTAACATGTTTTTCTTTTCGTCCCATAATCACGAGATGTTGCCTATCAACTTCAGGTACATAAAGAAAAATTCATAGCGTCAACTGCTACAGGCGAATTTGTCCTTGCTAATTGGTCTTGGTAATTTAAAATTTGTAATATATTTATTAAATGTCCACTTACTAAATTGATCCTACAGTTTTCAAGATATGCCATCCACATTTCCACAATTTCGATTTATTTCAAATATGTTTACCTTTCATATTTGAGATGTTATCTTGCAGAACTTTCTTCTCCATGTTTATCTAAATACACACGAAGTTGTTCGAAGTAGTCAAGTCATGAAGTTTAATAGGGATAGGTAGAGCCCATTCACTCGTATCTTCAATATTTTGTTCAGTAATTTTCTTCTTTGACATTCATCTCTTCGAGCTACATACATTTACAGTAATATTCATGAGATTTTTTCAACATGTATTCATTTGCAGTGAATATCCCTGTTTAGAAACTTTACACCTACAGAAAAAATAATTGTTTCTACATTTGTTGAAATTATTTGAAAGTTGCCTTAACAAGGTATCTATTATTTAAAATTTCAAAGCAACTCGCAAATGGCATCATATTCTTATACCAACAGGGGAAGCTACACTTGACAAATAAATGCCATACACGGCGTTAATTATATTTTCATTTACTACATTCATAAAAATACGACCCATACATTTTACATACAGTGTATTCATGAGCATGCAAAGAAAAATTGTACCGTTTAATCATGTCTTACGTAACTTTTAGTGGCATTTCGTACTATTCTAGTGAAGAGTCGCAGTTGGAGAGCTTGCAGTGACGCTACAGCTGCACTGAACGCATGCCTGTACTTACAGAGTCACGAGTATTTTTACGCTTCTTACATTACACGCGCCTCACTTAAACCCCAAGCGCAACCACAAAAAAGAAAGAAAAAAAGAAACAAAAGATCGGTATCTTGAGGCCCTGACACGACGGGGCTCCCGAGATTTAGCGTCGCTCTGGAATAGCTTTCGCTCGGGAGAATCGTTTAAACCTTCCAATTGTCTAATTAACTCGAAGCCCACTCCGACAATGGCTGTATGGTGGCGCAACCCGAGCGCAAAATGAGAGGGGGAGCTGGATTTCGGGCGCTGAAGTGGGCTGCGCGCAGGGAGTGGGTCACAGCGATGGCCGCCGCTCGGCTGCTCTGGCCCACCCCTTCCCCCTCGGTGGACCGACCCTGGCCGGCAGGCACTCGCTGATGAGGGAGGTAGGCGCACAGAAAGTTGTAACAATAGTAATAACAATTCAGGAACACTATAAAAAACGTACACACGTGACACCACAACATACAAGAGGCCAAAATGTAAATGAACAGCGGAGCGGAAGAAGCAACACAGTAAACACATGAACAAAATTCGAACACAGAGAAAACAATCATCGTAAAGGAATTCCAACTCAAGTGCCCTCTTTAAATGGGAATAATAATAAAAATAATAGTAATAATAATAATAATAATAATAATAATAATAATAATAATAATAATAATAATAATAATAATAATATGTAGGAAAGAAAAGTCTATTGGGAGTAAGTCAAATAAATTGACCCTACATAGATGTAGTCCAAGATTGCATGATTACATTTTTTTTGGCAACGTTTCGTGGGTCCTATGTTTTCCACCTCTTCAGGTATGCATACATGATTTCTATGAAACTTATAATAGCACTTCGATGCGGTATTGAGGGGAAATATCCGTTCTCATCTTTCGTCGGATCGATGAAGACCAAAGAAGATTCCCCCGTTAATTAGTTGACGAATATAATCTCTCATAATAATAAAAAATGTCATTATTGTTGCGACGATGAAGGTCATAAGGGCTGCTTTTTCGCTTAATCACATTAAGGAATTTAGTAATTTCATTTTCGGCGTACAAACGTAAATAATGAGAACTATCATATATTGATGGGAAAATGCTATCACTTATGAAACTGCAAAATGTCACTACATACATAATATATGATATTGAGAGTTTGACAAAAATAGATTCATTGTTTAATAATACGCCTTCTTACCAAATGTCATATTCCAAAAGCAATATTTTCCTGCCTAATGATATAAAAATAAAATATATACCAATACTTTAAAATATTCAGGCAAAATGTTGTATGCCACATAGCTGAAAACCATTGAAAATTATCAAATACTATTCATTGTAATGATAAAGTAAGAAAATAGCGATATGAAACTCTGAAAGTTTATCCAGCTTTACCTCTCTCCTGTAATTTTTTTTTTCTTGTGAATTACGACATTTTGCAGTTTCATAAGCGCTATGTGATCCAACCATCTGGTACGCTTTTATTCCCATAGAATTGCTGTAAATCAATATGTCACCGTGTGCAATCTATTTGCTGAAAAAAATGAAAGAATTTATATTAAAATGAAAAATGCTACTTCAGTGTTTTTAACTTTTTACCGCAAATATACGAGAAATTGATAAAACTGTAAAGGTGTCTGCTGGTGTTCTAAAATGCAGATAGTTGGAAAGAACACATATTTTAGATATATTGTCGTTTACGCTGTTCTTACATTACGAATATACATAACATACCAGTAACATACAAGTTTGGCATTGAAAGTCTTTAATTTTTGTTGTTTATTACCTAAATTTATAATATTTTCAAGGGAGTAACTTTAAACGAGAGTACAACACACAATAAACAGCAAAATATTAAAAACAAAGTAATTTTTAAAAAAATATTCGATGTGTTTGTGGTCTCTAGAAATACGTAATTCATGAGTGAAATAAATAACATTGACGGTTATCCTCATCAAAGACGTCATTGGTGAAATATAACATATTTATCGCTGCACGTGCACGAAGAGGTCCTTTGCGTTTTGACCCTTCATCAAGAGTAGTATGCTTCATTTACGTTATCGTCGAATAATGTGTAAACTAGTTATACCAACTAAATGACTTGAGTTACGTCAGCCAGTGATCTTTATGGTGGAATGTTAAAGGCAAGTTTGAGCAAGAATGACTTAATTTCACTAGCGTAAAATAGGCTTGGTATTAGAAAGATTCTGAATTTTCCACAAGGATTGGATAGTTCAAAAGTTCCAGTATTTTATTCAAAACGTTCTTGAGATGAAGCATGTTGTTCGAACTAAACGAGTTCACCCAACTTAGTATAAGAACATATTTCATTCGATTCATGTTGATTTTACGTTCGTATGAAGGAATAATACTAATAAATTTATCCCAAACACATATTGATTTGTTTATACTTACCCTTTGATAACATGGTACAATTTGTCACAAACCTAACATGTCTGCAGAGGGCCAAAGTTTTCTTAAAAAATAATATATGTGGCAAAATTTTTAATTTGGAAAATAATGAGACATACTGCTTCTAATCTGAAGACTTTACAATATGATTTGTAAAACGTTTGCAAAATAGTACATTACAAACGTCATAAATTTTGAAATGTTGGTTTGTAGATAAGATAATAAGCTGCTATATAAAAGTACTCAAAATAAAAATCTTACATTTAGCTCTATATACAATTTTTCCAAATTTTTATTCGCACATTGCAGGCCACATTACACTTTTTTACACCACTAATCCATGGTTTTATCTTCAAGCAAAATCTAGAAGCAGTATTTTCTTTGCCAAATTTTTTCGTTGGTTAAATTTGTGAAACCTCAGCACGATTCTTAAGTTTCTTCACTCCACTTAGATATACCTATCTTTTTTTTTTAGTTTTTCTTTAAATCATTATAATTAGAATTTTAACTATGTGTCTATGAACAACGTGAAAATAAATATACTCGTAAGAAATCTCATTGGATACTAGCTATTGTCCTAAATAATAGAAACCCTCAAACATTTGTGTAAGAATATGTTCAAAGTACTGCTTCTGTTAAGATGCAAAGTGAAATATTAATTTTTAGTCAATGTAGGTAAATTGAATGTTAATCTCATAAATTTCTTACTTCAAATTAGAGATATTAATCATTCACTTTTTTGTTGGTAGTGTCCATGAAGGAAATATTACAATTGTAATAAAGAATTTTGTTGTCGACAGACATGTTTCGCAGATGTCACTTTCATTGCCACGAATAAGTCAAATATTTTCGATGAATGTGAAATCAAATTTAACAAAGAAAATAATGTTGTTTCTTTACAATGATAGTTTGCGTAATGTATTTGTCTGAAGTCGTTTTTTGCCTAATAAAAAAGTCTCATCTCAGGAAGCGAGAAAGTGCATCTAGGAAATTAATAGTTCATTGAACCAGACAAGAAAATCATTAATCTCAAAGACGATTATTTTCGTTTTGTATATGTTCTTATTACATTGGTTCTCTGGAGGTTAGATTTGTTTAACCTTTATCGTTTCACATTTAATGAAGCCTCTTCTGCTTATACTATTAACGGTCAATGATCGCTCTTTGAAACTGGAATGACATCACCATCAAAATCCACACAGAAATCCTTTTGTCACAACATAATTAGATTGTATTTCTCAATTTAGACTTGTCATACGCATATGGTATAAATGTCAAGTGTACAACAATAATTTTTGCAAATTGAGATACCGTAACGAATGTTTCTACTTTGGTACATAAAACTCTAGGATTTATTCAACATTCATTAATCTTTCATTTTAGTATGTCAAAACCTAAGTAATTTACTTCTGTATTCCATGCTTTACTTCAAGAAAATCGTTTAGCATGAAATTATAAAAGGAATTAAAACTAAACTGCAAAAAGAGGTTATTATTTGGAAATAACGTATTTATACTTCTTTGAAAGTAGGGCGAGTTGAAAGGCATGTATGTTTCCTCCAGGCTCTTTGAAGTTTTCTGCATGACACACAGAGGATGAGAATTCACTCGATATGCGCAGAGCGAGAATAGTCAAATAACACAATCAACTATTTGCAGTTTTCAGTCAAAGTCGAAATTGTTTAATTGTTTATGAAGTTTCGAGTTCCTGGATATCTAGCGAAACCATAGACACCTCTCACATAGTTAGAAACTGCATAGCTCTTTTTCAGTTTCTATGGGAATCGGAAAATATTACCGGCAAAGCTGGTTCAGGGCATCAACTCATGTCACTGCAGTCCCTCTGACCGGAAGGTCCTAGGGTTCGAGAACAGGATTTTCGACACTAACCCTAACACTAACTAGTAACACTAACACTAACTAGTACCGGCAGCGTATAGCGACTTTGACAGTTCCATGCGCTGTTGCCACGCATTGCTACGCACATGGCACCATTTATATGAGAGATAAATGGAATTTCAGATCATTAACACTTACCGACAGGCAATGACACGTCTTGAAATCATGTTCATAACCTTTGCCATAAGCGAACCAAATCGCCTCCCAAACCGCGGTGAAAACTTGATGCGTCAAGCTCAGGGTGGCTTTATTCTCTATTGGGCCTATCTGCAGTGCAGCTGCTACTTTACCCACATTGTCGAGAGGTAATACTTTTCCGCCGTTCATCTTTTCTTCCTCGAAATATTCGCGAAAACGTACAGAAATTCACGATCCTCTTTAACGTTTGCGTGATGAATGGGACGTAGCCCTCACGAAGCTCTCAGCCTTGGACCAATGCACTCGGCGCTCGAAGTCACACACCAACTGGCTTGGCACGCATCGGCAAAGGCACATTTCATTCGCACTGCTGATTACAGGGATCTGCGCGCTTCTCGAGCGACTTTGTGTAAATCAGATGAACGGCAACGCAGAAACTTAGCTGTGAGAAAGTAAACAAATCCTCGCAAGCTGATTGCTTCAGAGCAGGTCACATGACGTACCAGAGCTCGTGGAGAGAGAACTGCCGGAGACGCTTAGACGCTGCCGGTATTGCAGACGGCTCGCTGCTGCCTTGATAATAATTATAGCGGCCAGCTACTCTGGTCGGCAGTTTCCCGTGGTTTCTCCGATCAACTCCAGACGAATGCCAGAGCAGTACCCTAACAAATGACACAAGGACCGCGCACGCTCTTCTCTTCCTCTTCCTTGCCCTATCCTCACAACTTACACACACTCACGCTTGCATGCACTACACTACCTCAAATGTCAGGAGACCAATCGGGAGCTTAGAGTTTGTCCCGGCTGGGACAGTGCCACGCTAATGTGAAATGTCGTTGCGCCTGGAAAAACGGCCATGGGAAGTGAATTTAGTTAGGCAAAAATGAACCTAAAGGAACAAGCGAGTCTCATTGAAGTTTTGGAAATGCGCGCATTCCTTTATGTTCATTTTCCCTAACTAAATTCTCATGGCCGTTTTTGCAGACGCAACGACGATAACCGGTTGGTGCCCCGCTTCTGAGAGATTCTTTGTTGGGGAAATCCTCCGCAAGCCGACGTAGGTCGGCGCCGGATCTCGCCATCCAACGGGGAAGATCACAGCCACCTCACGCGATAAAAACATGCACTAAACATACAGGATTAATGACCTTATCATTTGGCACGCCCGGAATATACTAATTAACCAATCTCTCAGTGTGTGCACGCGTTCGAAGAAAGGCATATGGATTGCCCGGGCGCCGAAGCGGTCGGCGCGCGGCGGGAGCGGGGCATCGTCGGCGGCCGCGGAGGGGGCGGGGCCGCGCACCTGGCGGTGGGCGATGGCGGCGTGGGCGGGCGCGGGATTCGCCGCGCGCTCGTTAGCTGCCCCTCGCCGCGCGCGCCTCGCGCCCCGCCCCCTGCTCACCCCGCCACTCAGCCCGCCACCCACGCTTGTAAGGCAAATGGATGAGAAATGGAACACTGCGGTTATAATGGGTGATGATGGACAAGGAAGTAGTTAACAGTCGCCTATCAATAGGCGGTTGACGTTGGATCCTGGCGTAGTTTTTCCTTTCCATATTCGTTTAGGTAAGTAGATACATTTCATCATTCAGGACTTTTATTATTAGCGCCTTTCTGAAGCTTAAGTGATAGTTTCAGTGTTAGGACTTATGTAATGTTTACAAAACTATTCGAAGGCGCCGTTATGCGTAAACGCTTTGTGGGGACTCCGACATTTCAGAGCTGTGGCTCTGAAAGCCCACAAAACCGTTGCAATCTTATTCCAGTATCTATTGATGCAGAGACCAGAAGTGCGTTTGCATCAATATTGAATATTTTTGTAGACGTGCAGAAAAAGGAAGTTTGCATATGTGTCCCCCGCGGAAAGGGCTGCCAGTACAGAAAATAGTGCAGTGCATGTTGGAAATATATACACACCCTTGCCACATCTCAAAAACTTAAAATAATGTAACACAAAATGTGTCAGAAAATGATTGTAATATATCGCTAAATACACGCAACATGCAGAACTAGTTTATGTATTTAAAAACTTTCAGTTTTGTTGCAATTTATTTTGGGGTTCGCCGTTGCTCCCCCCCCCCAATTGGTGTTACCTGGATACTGGAATGCCATTGGTATACGAGTATACGTCTATTAAGACAGGTGGATTATGTTAGTTTGCTTCAGTGATCAGAACATTAGTCTCGTAAGAATAGTGCATGTTTTATCGCGGGAGGTAGTGATCTTCCCCGACTGGATGACGAGATCCGGCGCCAACCTACGTTGGCAATTACCTACGTTTTCTTTAACTAGGTATCACCCACAAATCGGGCACCGCCCCAGCCGGGACAAGCTCTTAGCTATCGACTGGTTTCCCGACAAGTGTGGTAGTATAGTGCATGTGAGTGTGTCCGTGAGTAAGGAGTGAGAATAGGACAAGGAAGAGGAAGGAAATATCGCGTGCGGTCAGTGACCCGTTTGTTAGGGTACTTCTGCGGCATTCGCCTGGTGTTGATCGAAATAAACAGGGACAACTATCGATTAGAGCCGGTCGCTAGAATTCTCCTCCAGACAGCGAGTGAATTCGACCTAGCTGAAAAGCTAGTGTCAACAATCCTGCACCTTTGGGACTCGAACCCTAGGACCACCCGATTTGAGGCACTACAGTGCCATGGTGAAACCCTGAGCCACCTTTGTCGGTGATTAAATTAGCGTAACATAAAAGTATTTTTGACAGTTCAGTTTGTCTTGATTCGCTCACACATTTGCGAGTTGAGGATGTGGCGTTCTGCCTCCACGACTAACTTAAAACAACTCGATTGCAGGAAACGCCAAAATTTCCAGCGCATTTTACACAAAAATACAGATTCAGTTTATTTTTACACGGGAGGTATTTCTAAATTCTACTGAAGTATTCTACTTAAGCAGTACGCGCATTCCACATGCATTCCATTTATTTACATGCCTTAGGGACTGCTTACACCTAGACACCAAAATTAGCTCAAATTTGGGGCCTAATATGACTTAGAGACTATTATAACCAGTCTTTGGTCTACATTAACAGCAAAGAATGTACTACATAGCTAACGCCCCGCCTTCCGAATTCCGCGAGCATAAGTCCAAAGAAAAAAACAAAGTAAGAAAGAAGGAATAAATGGTCGAATAACTGCTTCGCAAAGCACCACAGACGCCACCACTTCCCCGGGCCGGGCTGAAGCAAGCGTCGGTACAATAAATGTAAAGCGCCTCAAATTGTCGCTTTTTCGAGAAAAAAACAGCTGTTTCTATTTAAGATGCCGTCCGCACGCATTGTTAGAAGCCAAAAGCCGAACTTGCTGCACCGGGATCGCGTTTACAACGTAAGACATCTTGGCATATCGCTAAGCTATTGAATGGGTTTATACATTGCCGGTGTGTTGGTTTTGAAGTTCCGTGTCGCTATATTTTCCATGATCCCGCTGTCTTGGCGCGTCAAAGCAGGGCATGAATTATACACGCCTAAATAAGGAACAAAACAAGAAAGATAATTAATTCTTTTGTCCTAGGACAGTCCATAAATTACGTAATTCAAATTTGGAGTATTTTGAATACCCCCTCTCCCCTTGTAACGCGCCCGTAATGCGCGGTTGACCCCTCCCCCCTAAATAATTACGTACCGGTTGCGACAACACCCCCCTCCTTGTAAATTCAAGAAATGAAGGTAAATAATAGCACAGTAAAACAATTTGTATTCATTTTATTTGTGATGTATATTGATTTGTACGATAATGAAAGTCGGAATAGTTGGCGAAGCTTACTGCACCTAACAATAAGATTGGGGGCAAGTTGTAAGTGAACGACGGACGCTTAGGCGAGAAAATTTTTGTTCCCAAGCTATGCACACGCCGTTGTGGATGACGCATGGGTGAGTGTCTACTGCGCCAATTTAAATGGATTTTAGAATATACTACATATCAATTTTGAATATTTTCTTCGTAATCTTACAGATTCAATAAAAGGATGAAATAATATTTCCATTGAGGTAATTAACATCTAATAACTTTTATTTATTAATGTTTTTAAAACAAATTAATTAGTAAATATTTTCATGTTTTAGTGTAAGACTAAATAAGGATGATCGGTATTTTTCCGTGTTTTTTTCCGATCAACATCAGGCGAATGCCGGAGCAGTACCGTAACAAACGGGCCACGGACCGCGCGCGATCTTTCCTTCCTCTTCCTTGTCCTCTCCTCACCCCTTACACACAAACACACGAACATGCACTACACTACCACACATGCCGGGAGACCGGTTGGGGACTTAGAACTTGTTCCGTCTGGGGCGGTGCCCCGCTAGTGCGAGATACCTGGTTGGGGAAAACCCCACGAGTCGACGGTAGGTTCGCGCCGGATCTCGCCATCCAGCGGGGAAGATCTCCGCCACCTCCCGATGAAAAAGCATGCACTACACTTACGGGACTAATGCCGGTATTAGTTGACGCGCCCAGAATCTAATCAATTAATCAATCTCACTATAACAAGAAACGTGTTTATTATTTAACAAAAATCTATGATGGCCGCCCCTGAGTGGGGCGGGGTGGCGCCGTGAGAGCGCCTCGCGGACCGCCACTCGCACGTCCGCCGCCGCTGCCGCCGCCCAGTGCGCGCTCGCCCCGATGCCTGTCAAGCGCGCGCCGCTCCCCGTGGCCATTTTGCCTCCCCAGGCCCCTCGCCGCGGGCCCTTTGTCCTCGCGCCGCCCGCGTGCCCCGGGCGGTCCGCAGTCATTTCGACGTCGTGCGAATAAAGAAGTCTTCGTCGGGATTTACTTGTTTGAAATGTCTGAATACCACTATTATTCAGAAAACACTCCTGGTTATTAATCAAACAGACAAACAAACATTGATTATTACTCGTAAGCAGGGGCATAACGTCTATAACTTTTAATTCTCATATGATCCGGCTTAGGCAGCATGCATAACTAATATTGTTGTTATTTACTTTAGCCCGATAAACAGCAAATACCCAAGTCTATCATTTCTGACATCAGCCGTGTGTCATTCCGTGCTTTTCATAATGCCATTTTCGTATAACAAAAAGAACATGTAAATAAATACCTTTATTTTTTACTAATACGTTATAGCTTGTTATTGCCTTCGATACGGAGTTTCATATACGCTACATAACTTACCTGGATCGAGAGGACCGTGTTAAAACGGAAATATGAAAAATATTGAATGATGCTACACGTTCCCTTATGAAGGGAATTACGGGAGGGGAATATGAAAAAATTAACCAAGTCAAGTTAACATCTAGTTAATTAGTAAGTAAGTAAATCTGAATCAATATAACTAGGTAGAAAATAAAATTATGTATGCATCACGGGTGTTAACTGATTCTAATGATCTCGGGCGACAAAACACCCTCAAGCGTTTCGTCGCTGCTCGATTATTAGAACCCTTATAGCAATCTTGGTGTATAAATAACTGTTTCTTGGAATACAGAGTTTTAAAAACTCTTTGGTCACAAATCTTTGTTTCGATTGTTCGTAATGGATGGGGACTGTTAAAATGCGTTCGTTCATTTGCGTTAAATGGACATAACAGAACAGAATAACGAAGTAATAATACGGCAAGGGCCTTATAAGGATTATGGTGATCGAGCGGTTCAAAACTCCCAAGCGCCTTTGGCCCGAGATCATTAGATTGAGTTAACGCCCGTGGTAGATAGAAGATTTTATTTTTTACCCAATTTTAATTATTCAAATTTACTTATTAGCTAGATGGTGACTTAACTCGGATTTTCTTTTCATATTTCGCTCCCATATTTCCCATCATAGGGGAACGTAAGGTGCCGTTTTAATATTTCCCTCGTAACCACGATTTTTTTTGATCCAGAGAAGTTATGCAGCATATATCGAGCTCCGTATCGAAGGCAATAATAAGCAATGACGTATCAGTAAAAAATAACTCATTAACTTCATTAGACCGTAGATAATAACAAACCAAGTCCGTCATTTGTGAATTCGGCCGTGTGTCGTCCAATACTATGTAATACCTTCTTACAAGAAAAAACCTTCTTTTTGTTTAGATAGGAGTACATCATCTTCAGCTATAATTCATGTCATCCGCTCCGCCTCGCCCGGTAACGTTTAGCAGCCGTCATGCGCCAATGAGAACAACTTCTTTAGCGTTTGTGTCGAAAGGTTACGATCCTACACTGCGAATTTGCCCCTTGTCCATTTGCTTTTGCCAGGACCGCGTGTACGCAATGACAGCAGATAAGGACCCTTCATGAGTATCAGATTCTGTTCTGTAAGGTTCGAGACACCAGCAGAAAAATTCTCCTCAGAAATATGAAAATCAACAATACCGTTAACCTGCTGAGGTGGCTCAGGGCATCGACTGGATATCACTGCAGTGCTTCTGTCAGGGAGGTCCTAGGGTTCCGACACTAGCTACGTATCCTGGAGATTTTTGAGACTATCTACGTAGCTACGTCAAATTCAGCTGCTCCCTGACAGAGAATTCTAGCGGCCGACTGTTCTGATCGGTAATTTTCCGTTATTTTTCCAATAATACCTGTAGAATACCGGAGCTATACCCTAATATACGGGCCACAGACCGCGGGCGATCTTCTCTTCCTCATCTCCGTCCTATCCTCTACACGCACTATATCATTGCCACACATGTCGGGAGCTAGAGCAGGGTGGTACGGTGCTCTTGTAGGAGATACCTGATTAGGAAAACCCCGCGTGCCGACGTGAATGTCGGCGTCGGATCTTACCATCCAGCGGTGCAAGATTACACCACCTCGCGTGATAAAAAATGCACCATACTTACGGGACTAATGATCATAGCAGTGGACGCGACCATAAATACGAAATAATCAATCAATCAACAATGCAAATAAGAAAAAAAGTTTATTGGGCAAAAGTGAGAGAATATTGTGTGTATGAGCTGTGAAATTACTCACATAATATATCGAAAGCGCATAAGAAACTTATTTCCGCCAAATACGATACTGCAAGATTTACGTTTACTGTTTCATTGAGTCTCTGACTCAAGTGTCTCAAAATAGTACCTAGTTAAGTGCTCTCGTAACTTTAATGTCTGTGGGGGAGCATTAAAATCACTGAAGCCTCTCCCTTTGAAGTACGTGAAGACTCTTACTCAATCGACACAGAGGCGAGCCGAGAATAGAACTCGTGCAGAAGGTTAGGAAGTCTTCAGCAGTGTGGTCTAGGCAGCGAATTGGAACTCCGTAAATTTACTCTCATGCCAACTTTTAAATTGTAAAACAAAATAAAGAACTATTAGAATAAAAATAGCCATTATAATAATTTCCATCCGCATGAATATGAATAGCTTCTATTACTTTCAATAATGCGTTTCCTAAAAATAATTAAAAGAGGAATCCAGACTGCTGGCTGTCAGCTGAATTTAAAGCGTCATTTATTTTATTTCATATCAGCTCAGCTTTGCCCGGATATTTACACCTAACAAATTCGTGTATGAAGAACCCCCTGCCATCCAGCATGCTTTGCCCGTCTGGTCCCGTACGCTCTTCCCAACTGAGCTCGTCCTGACCACACCTCTCTTCCCCTCCCCCATCCTTCCCATCCCGCCCACTCTGCTAATCTCGCCCGCTCCGCCCCACTTCGCCCGGCAATGCCTAGCTACAATGCTGCGGCTTTTTTCCCATAAGGTGCTGTGCCAAGGGACGGTTAAAAATATGGCGCCACAGGCTTGGGGGGCAGTAAGCAAATTTGCGGAAACATTGTGGGTTGGCGACCCCTTCCCCCTATCTACGTGTTTCCTGGTGTGCTAGCGTTCTTCAAATTCATCATTTAGTTAAGCAAATTGTAATGAAACTCAATAACACAACTTGTTAGAGAAATATTTTACATTTCACAAATTGGAAACTATGTTGTCGGTATCCTGTTCTGTGCGGCCAAATAGTAAACACAGTCACATGCACAACTTGCTCTTGCATAATGGCTAGCAAGTAGTGCTTGAGACTATGCAATGGATTTTTCCTTCTATGATTAACGTTCACTCATAAGCTTCCACGACCAGATCCACGAAACTGTCTATTTACAGCGCCTGAATTTGCAATTCAAATTGCGCGTTTTTTGGAACTTGTGACGTTGTTTCTAAGTATTTCCAGCCATTCTCTGCAGCTTGTCTGTATGAACGGCTGTCAGGGAGTTTGAGACTTGGTAACTGTTTTCACCTGAAACACAAATGCACGAAGCTAGAAGGGTGCCCTTTTAGAGACAGCTGTACATAGCGCAAAACGAAAATCTATTGTGAATATGCTTCAAATATGTGGTATTTTTCTTCGCAAAGAATGCATAATATACACTCCCCGATGATAGAATCTCAATTAAATTAGACTAATATGTTGAGTGAATCTGTGAAATATACTCGTGTGAAGTATCTTCGGGGAAGAAAAAAATCTCATATTTATTACAATATTTCATATGTCCGCGATATTTATTAGACGTAAGATTGTTTCTTTACCGAACCCGAATATTCACATAAATTCACAAAGGATTCGTGGAATTGAGTAATGATAGTGATGTCGTGATTGTCGATGAAGTAATTTTGAATTGATACTCAGGGGAAAATGGGAGAACCCCAAAGAGACCTATCGTGAGCTTACATGAAATGACCGGAAATTAAAAGCCAGTGCTCGCCGAGAAAAGGGAGAATGCTAGCCTCCATGCTATGTGACTACTAATTTAAAGTCAAGGGAGGATTAAAAAAAGAAGGTGAATGACCGCTTTGAATGCTGTTTGTCGAAGGAAAACGGTGTGATCGCAAAACATTTTTACGCCGTGATTGATTTCAGTACGCTGTGCATGTTAGTAAACGAAGGTCGTTCCGATGTGTTAATACCATGCAAGGAGTGGAAAATACTGGCACAAAAATTAGTAGCTGGAAAAAGTCGTACGTTCAGTCAATGAAAGTCGATCGTCATTGTCTCATTAATGCACAAATCAAGGAAAATGGCGTTACGTCAAAAGGTCATTTTGAGAAGCTTTAAGTTCCTCGAAAACCCGTATATAACAGTATACTGGTTGAAATGCTTGAGGCAGTAACAGGGTAAGCTATATCAGTCGCAGCGAGTCTCTCGCTATTTATAAATGTTAATATCTCGGTTTTGGTAAAAATTGTGTCTTCGCGTGACTTCTAAAAGCCGTTCATAACTTTGAACAAGTCATAAATAATAGGAAAAGACAATTTCACCAAAATAGAGATATCACTTACGACTAGTGAGAGGCTTGGTACGGCGGGTGTGGCTTGTCGTTTTACCACCCCAAGCCCTTCATTTGAGTTATAAGTTTTATTACGTTGCACAAAATTGATGTCGAAATTTGGTCAGAAATATACTGTTTTGAGATCCCCTGTTAACCAAAACGTTTTCTTTAGTGTCTGTTCTTTTGTCTGTTCATCTTTGAACAACACTAGTTCCTAAACCATTCCCCGAAAGTTCTCCAAAAAGGATATTACCCCACTGATCTGGCCACACTCTGGCTGCGAATATCTAAACGGAAGCATAATCCAAATTGCGAGATAGCTTTTTGTGACAATTGCAATACTTTCTATTTACAGCGTTACAAAAATTACCGTATATTTTCACAATTGTTTTCGATTCCGTGTTTACTTATCTGATAACCCCAAAATGTAATACAGTTTTTCAATTCCGATTGGGATTATTACGTAAGAGATAAAATACACGAATTGAGAAAAGTCAATATCTTTGTGCTTTCTCCACGCTTTATTCTGCATACTAAATATCTTAGAGCAGTCTTAACATTATTCCATACGTCTTGCATTGTTGGAGCTCTTTCTTCATTAATGACTTACTCATCACACTTACTTTCTTCCGTTCTGAGGAATATTTTCACCACATTCACGATTGTTACGTATTTCGAGACTTATGACCAACAACAGCCAACGCCCACGTAGGTGCCCGCGATCTTTGGTATCACCAATAAATTCAGCTGCCACTGTTTTCCACTTACCCAACATCGCTGTGCTTTCGCCTCGCTCTTGAGGTAATTTCAAATAAGAAAATTCAAAGTTCCAACACAAAGAAAATATATTGTTCGTAATTGCCTGTATACAAATTAATCAGCAAACTATTACCTGCTCCGCTTCCGCGGATATCTTGTTCCATATTGTAAAATCACCAATTAATTTGATCAAATACCTTCCCCAAGGTTTCGACAATCTTCTAATATCTTGAAGACGTTACTATTTAGTTATTTAAGAACGGTTATCTCGACCTACATTCAAGCATTCAAACTTACGTTCTTAGAAACCGACGCTGCATGTCTCAATTATCTCTTTCTCACGGGTTGATACACTTGTACTACGTTTTATATTTAAATTTCGTAACAACAATGTTTTAGCTTGATCGAATTTCACTAGTTTCACCTTGTGGTCGCAGTCCATGAATTCTTCAGCTAGATAGAACTGCCACTGCTAGGCTGAAGCAATTCTAGCAATGGTTCGGTGCCCTCAGTGCTTTTCATTTGCGATAAATATTACAAAAACAACTCCAGCTAAAGTGGCTCTGGGTATGGACTGATGTCACTTTAGTACTTCTGCCTGGGAGGTCCTAGGTTTTGAGCCCAGACGGTGGCTGGACTTTTGACACTAGCTAGATATCTAGGTCGAGTTCAG
Organism: Teleogryllus occipitalis; assembly: GCA_011170035.1. NCBI lineage: Eukaryota > Metazoa > Arthropoda > Insecta > Orthoptera > Gryllidae > Teleogryllus > Teleogryllus occipitalis. The sequence continues at coordinate 105,073 of BLKR01001103.1, forward strand.
CCGCTATCTGGAAAATATCTCTAGCTGCCGTCTACTCTGATTGATAGTTTTCTGTGGTTTCTCCGATAACACTAACAGGCGAATATCGGAGCAGAGCCTTAAAGGGGGGACTCGGGTCACAGATCCGATCCTTCCTTGATCTATCCTCACCCTTTCATATACACTTATATGCTCTACACTAGCACATATGTCGGGAGTATAGAGCTTCTTTCGACGGGGGTGGTGCCATGATGGTAGGAGATACCTGGATGATGAATATCCTGCAAGCCGACGTGAGGGGCGGTGCGGGATCTCACCATCCAGCGGGGGCAACGCCGCCAGTTCCCGTGATAAAAAAGTGCACTACACTTACTGGACCAGTGACTATAGCAGTTGACACACCCGGAAACACGAAATAATCAGTCACAAAACCACAAGACTCTCTACCTGCAAACCCAAGAGTTCGCGATTCTGAGGCAAAAAGTTTTTTCCTATTAATTGTACTTATTGTTATATTATTGTATGTACTGTTATATTGTTATATTGTATATCGTATTGTTGGTACGTTCGCTGTAACTTATTTTGAGAGTTCACTATAATCGAATCATCTTGTGCTATTTTGTTATTTGTGTGGATTGCGACCATATTTATGTGGATTGCGACGTAATCGGACTGAGTGGACTGTATTTGCAACGTAACTGGTAATAGTGAACTGTAGGTGCAGAGTAATTTGTCAAGACGTCTCTTTATCTGCAACGCAGTCGAACAGAATGGGACTGTATTTGCATCGTAATCGGGCTGAATCGACTGCATTCACAGCGTAATGGGGTCCGGTTGAATCAGTGGAAGGAATGAGCCCGTTGCCGTCAGGCGCTGCGAGGGAAGCCCTGTCGCGGGGCTAAAAACGGGCAACTGTTTCCTGACAGCGCTTGGTGTGCGCCCCGCAGTCTCGCGTGTGTCTGCCGCATGTTTCCCCTTGCCCTTTTTCTGCCGGCGGAAGCGAGCCGCCGCCTTTAGCCGGATCTGGACGCGGCGAACGGCTACGGAAACGACGTGCCGTTGTCTCGTTGCTATTAATGGGTAAGGGGAAACAGAATCATAGCTTGTATTTATATTTTTGGGAGTAACATTTACAAAATATTTGTAAACTAGTGGGCATGCTCTCTCTCTCTCTCTCTCTCTCTCTCTCTCTCTCTCTATATATATATATATATATATATATATATATATATATATATATATATGGCATGTATATTAAGGTGGGTTTAAGTTTTATCGTTTGGAAATTAATTAAAATCCTTTTAATTAATTACTTTAAATGTATTAATTTAATTAATTGGATATTAAAAACCAGGTAACTTTTTTAATAGCATAATATTTTGTATAGTATTTTAATGTCATAATATTGTGTGAATTAGATATTTTCACCAAAATATTAGATTTTATCGTTTTACATTCTCGTATACATACGTATAAATGGTGTAATTTACGTAGTATAGAGAAAGTTATGTAATGCTGCGGAAAATCGATTTCGAGATTTCAACGGAAATACACGTTTTGGCGTTCCCTGATCCCGAAAAAAATGTTGATTTTTTAACATCTCTCCGTCCATCCATCCGTCCGTTTGTGAACACTACTAGCGCCTAAACCACTCGTAGACTGTTTTAAATTGAATAAACCCCTGTCCATCTGGCTCTAGTTGAAGCTTTGAATTTTTTAAAAACATTCTTTAATGTTTGGGGGTACTTAACATGAGTCCTTCGGACATTTTCAAAATTTTCTCAAAACCTGATCCAATTTCTTCTTGGAAATTCTTGTAAGAATAGAGTAAAATACATTGATAAAGGTGGTGGAGTTTCACGGTTAACTCTGAATTTCCGAAAATTGCAAAAGTTTGAATTTTTTGGCGTTTTCCTATAGTTACAAAATTGAAGACAAATATTTTTTCTTCAAATGAAAGTTGTTGTCCTAAATAGTTCGTTCATTAAGCTCATGTAGATTGTTTTGATAATTTCAATAATTTTCGTGCAATAGTACGTGCAATATTTGCAATTTTAAAAATTAACTAAGAAATATTTTCTCGAAAAGACTCCAAATTTTTTCTTTACATTTTTGGTAGGGGTAATGCCAAATGTACCCTATACGATGATATAACCATCATTTTGATCTAGTCTTTTGATTTTTCAAAAATTACTAAAAAGTATTTTTTTACTTGTCTCTCACGTCGGTAATATTTACATTAGAGGCGATCTGTTATATACATTATTATATTTCCGAGTATATCGGCTTTAAATAATATCATGTAAAGTTTCTCGAAAACTCAACAGTTTTCTGTGAAAATGAGCACAAATTTCCGCATTTTCAGAAACACTCAAATTCCGTTTTCTCAAAAATGACTCCAAATTTTGTCTTCAAACTTTTTACTAATTGCACTGTTATTTATGTCGTTAAGTGTAGAATGCTAATTGCACTGTTTAATATTACGCAATGTTCTTTTGTTTTTTCAAAATTACACAAATGCAATTTTTTTTAAATCTCTCACGGCGTTAGTATATAAATTTTCATCGATTTGTATACATCCTTTCCTTTATGAATAAAAGTATTTCAAATGACTTTAAATGATATTTTTTGAAAACTCAATAGATTCCTGTGAAAAAGAGCTTCAAATTTCGTATTTATAGTAATGCTTAGTCACCATTTTCTTAAAAACGGGTCCGAATTTTTCAATGAAAATTTCTATTTAGGACGAAGTTTTACCTTTCTTTAATATTATTAAAGTAATATCTCGGTTCTACAGTTAGGAAATCGAAAAGTTGAGAAAATGTAAAAAAAAAAAAAAATGTAGTTTGGGTGACGATAGATGACTGCTAGCAAGAGGGTGGAGAACGACCGTAAAGCCAGTCGACACCAAGGAAATAAGAAAACCTTATTATGAGAAAGTCTGTGTCATTTTGTAACACCTCTGTTTTTTTTTTGTTTTACAATAACAAAAAAACATTTTCTCAAAAATATCATTTTCTCAAAAAAGACACAAAATTCTTTTCTTTAAACTTTTAGTAGGGATAGTGCTAAATGTACTCTATAAGATAACAAAAGTCTCTTTCCTCTTTTGTTTTTTCAAATTAGAAAATATATTTTTTTGACAACTCTCTGACGTCGTTAATATTTACATTATGTACGATTTCTGTACCCTATTGAATTTGTCAAAACAAGTATGTGTGTATACTTGTACAAAACAAACAAGTATGTGTTTGTGTACTTTTTTCTATTAAGGCAAAAGAAAAAAATAGTAATCGTTTTGTAAAAAAATGGAAATGTCGTAGGGAATTTGTACGAAGTACCTCTAAAACTTTTAATATTTAATGATATTTGGAAGGTCACAACTTGATCTTACTCGTGACATTTTTAACGAGTTTCAGCTCAGAAGCTTCTAACCTCACAGCGTAATTCCTGGCAGTTCCATTCATCATCTCAATTTTTTTGGTACAAAATTGTGTCGATCTTTTCGTCACCTGTACCAACCTTAAACAATTTTTGAAAAGTACCAATAAATATTAAATCTGAGGTATGTGCAAATTTACATCTTTATAGTAGCTGAAATACGAATTTTATGTCCAAAAATTTGAGATCAGATTGTTTGGCGGTTTCCATAGCGAAGGGAGGAAAAGTAAAATTATGCATTTAAATATTGAGATTTTCTCAGTTAAAATGTTAATTAGGAGTTAAAATGTTAATATTATGCAGGAATTGTTCTTTCAGATGAAAATCTACGAAATATGTAATTATCGAAATTTTCTTTATGCTGGATGTGAATTCAAGATTGACTTCTCCTGAAATAGAGAAAAATTAAATTTGTTGCTACCAAATGAAATGGGATTTTGTTGAGACAGTGTGTCCGACTGATTATCTGATGAGTCCGTAAGGACGAAACGCTGTTTCCTACCAAACACTACACAGTTCCTAACTGGGTGAAAACTCATCATTGACTGCACTGATGGATTCAGGGTGGATTGATTTACGCCAAGATGGCGAATTCTTCAGATGTGCAGGAAGTGAATCACCTGTTAAGTAAAGCAATAAAGGCAAACCCAAGTGTCCCTTGCGTTGTGTTCTAGCATGGACATGCGTCTAAACGATTAAGTTTCGAGTTCTTTTCGGCTCTTCAGAGGCGAACTGCCGCATAACTTATGTCTTTTTTGTACGTTAGGCCCTGGGGCCTTGGATTCGAGTTTTAACGTGGCAGGATTTTGGATACTAGCTACATAGTGAGATCGAGTTCAACCCTTGTCTAGAGAAGAATTCTAGCGGCCGATTGCTCCGATCGGTAGTTTTCCGTGGTTTTTATTATCATCAGTAGGCGAATACCAGATCAGTACCCTCAGAAATAAGCCACGGGCCACCCGCGATCATTCCTTCCTTTTCCATGACATCACTCCTTACTTACACACTCTTACGCTTACATGCTCTACACTTTCACACATGACGGGAAACCCGTCGGAAGCTTAAAGCTTGTCCCCACACTGGCGGTGCACCGCTGGTAGGAGATACCTGGTTAGAGAAAATCTTGCAAGCCGACATGTAGGTCGAAGCTGTATCTCACCATCAAGATGGGGAAGAAACATGCAGTGATAAAAATAAACACTTACGGGAGTAATGACCATAGCAGTTGACGTACCCGGAAACCTGAGATAATCAGTCAATCGTTAGACCTGATTTACACGGTCCATTTTTGTCAAATATGCCGGAGTTTTAGCGAACGTGTGCATGTGCAGTTCGACTTCTGGAACCCCAGAATCGACAATGCAAATGCATACGTTCGCTGAAACGCCGGAATCGTGTGTCAAAAAGAAGCGTGTACATCAGATCTTGGGGTCGCTAACGACAGAACTGCTTCTCATAGCAGCTGCTGTCAAGCGGTGCGCTTGCATGGGATATTTTTCTTCGATGCAACGCCTTCACAACACCACTGTTGGAAAACTCTTCAGTTCATGTTTGACTCAAGCTAGAGTGAGCCCAGTGAAGAATAGTTAAGAAAAAAGGTTCATTGATTGATAGCCTTTCTGATGTGTCCGTAAAGACCAAACGCTCTTTGCTACCCTAGATGTCACAGTACCTATGCAGGTGGAAACTCAGCACTGACTCCAAACAGAGATTTAAGGAATTCTTTATTTTCAGGGATCTATTGATGTCTCTCTTCTGGATGAATATTATTGTTAATCTCATTTTAAACTTGAGAAGAACATTTGGAATGATAGAATTATTGAAAAAATGCAGTTTCATCAGGTAAATTTCTCATTTTTATGTTTTGGTTTTTGCTTTGTAGTTCACTCATGTGTTTCATCGACTTTTAACATTTTCTGCGTTTCTCTTGACCTTAGATTTCAACCAAAACCATAAAAATATTGTACTCGTTACTCATTTGAAGTTCTAGGTTGATATTATAATGTTCTGTAAACTCAGTTTTGGGTACCCATTAAACTCATCTATATGACTTAAAATGACTGCAACCTCGCTAAAACCATAGTGAAAATCGTCAACCACGGTGAAAACTACATTATAAATTTTTGACATGTACCTCAGGATGTAAACCCTGTAGCCAATCAAAATTTGGGTAACAAGAGTGACATAACTCGTTCGTAAATAATGTCTTAGTTTGCTAATGTGGGAAAATTTCATTTCGATGATTGAAGAAATGAATGAAGATGTAATTTATACATTTTTACACTTATACAAAATTATTGAAATTTCATTGCTTATTTCGACTGAACGTAAACTTTTTGTTAGAAAAAGCAATAAAGTATTATGTTGTGCACTTAAAACATTTCAGGAGAACATTTATAATAATAGCGTTACATTTTCTCACTCTTTATTCCATACGTCTAATTTCGTTAAGTGTTAGAATCTAAAATTTGTGAGTTGGAAAGCAATAAGGTAATTTGTTTTCTGATGTTTGAATTCTTTCAAACTGAAATACCTGATAGAGGACACAATTTGCTACACGAGGCAGGTGAATTTCAGTAGCATTCAAAACATTGGTTACGGTGATGGGAATACGTCATACTCGCCAAACGCCTCCATTACCCGAGACGTGGATAATACTTAAAAACATGGGAACATTGCTGACTGGCAAATTTCGGATTAATCCAGATCTAAAATGTCAAATACATATATACATTCGAAAATTCTGAATAGTTGTTATGAAATACACAAATCAAGATAAAAATAACCGCTTAAAACATGGAATCAGACCCTGCCCTATCAAATAGGCCCAACTCCATTTCCTAATTATAATAAGCTTCTTCTAAGTGAAACTGTCAAATAAATTTCCATTTTTAATATCGTTAGCTAGAAAAATCTTTTCTCTCTAACCTTGTTTATAACCGTTACCGAGTTTCTGATAGCATTCCCATAGACCCCCGCGTCGAAAGCTGCACCTTCTGAAGTAATAATATAGTAACAATGCGCCGTTTAGGCAACATTTATTATCATGATGCAGTATTTCATAAAAGTTACGAGTTTTGTACCTGATTTCTGGGTCTGTCAAATATATCGTTGAAGTTAAATAAGAGCTATAGAGTGTATCGATCACATTGACTTGCAATGCCTTTGTTCTTTAAAATTAATGGGGAACTCGTTGTAAATTTAATCTCAATACGAGATTTAACGGCTTTGTTTTCCATGTTCTTGTCGCACATTAGAACGCTGAAGTAGAAACTTGGAAAATAAATTTTAGTCGCAGCTTTTGCCGCCACCACTGTCACTACGAAATGTAATAAATAAAAAGAAATGTAACATTCAGGTAATTCTGGGCGCGAAGAAGGTTAATCAGTTATGAGCCCCGACGGTGGGAGGATTTTCGACACTAGCTAGATAGCTTGGTCCAGTTCAGCCGCTATCTGGAGAAGAATTCTAGCGGCCGGCTGCTCTCATCGGTAGTTTTCCTAGGTATCTCCGATCAACATCAGGCGAATGGCAGAGCAGTACCCAAACAAGTGGGACACGGACCGCGCGCGTTCTTTCCTGTCCCTTCCCTGTCCATTCCTCACTCCTTATATATACACACTTTCAATCACATGCACTACACTCATGCATGTCGGGACGGTGCCACGATGGTGGTATACACCTCGTTGGGGAAAATCCCCCGGAGCCGACGTAGTCTCGTCAACCATCGGGGGAAGATCACCGCCATATCCCACGATAAAACGTACACTACACTTACGGGACTAATGACCTTAGCTGTTGATGCGCCCGGAATCATCAATAGTTCAGCCAATAAATGATTACCCTATTTGACGAATAACGCTTGGAAATTGAGATATTTACGAAAACGATTATTTATGATTTGTAAAATAAAATATCTCGGAAACAGTTGTAGAAACAATTTAGCTGTAGAAAAAGTTTTTTGTGATACATTTTCCTATCTTCGAATCTTTTAAAAAGTGTTTTCAACAGAAAATGCAAAGGAACCGAGATATTTCCGAAAAAATCTCTAATACTTTAGAACTCACACATGAACGATTCGAACTTTTCACCCCTCTTATAAAACGTTTAAACCAAGGTTACAGCGAAAATACACCTCAAGTTTTTTCCGCAGATGAAACCTGTATATACTGGTCTACTTTTGCAATGTTAATTACTGGGAAAGGCAATGAAGAGAACAGTTTCAATATGTTGCATAACGTCCGTGACTTTAATAAATAATAATAATAACTATGAATCATATACGATTGCCTTTTAAAATATGTATGTGTCTTGAATGTTCATTTACCGCTACTGGCGACAATAAGTGTTAGAATTACTTCTGAAAATTTACATGAAAGCAAATTTTTCTTACGTTTGTTAACATCGTTACAATATGATAATTATACATGTTCTACAATATGAAAATATCCTATAATTTGGAACTTGAGGTGCTGCAACAACACATACTTTCTTGCATAATTTGTAACGGTTGTGTAATATTACGGCTATGTTAACGTGCAAAAGTTTTGCTAACTAGCAATTTCTTTGTTCCGCGTCGTGATTCGACATCAGGTTCCTCGAGTCAACATGCTAGGTAGTACGTTACCGCTGCACCACCAGTCGTTCTCTGAACTAAATATTTCCGGCGCGTAGAAAACTATTGGTTTCTAGCATGATTTCTAATTTACACAGTTTTCGAAAAATTCAGAGAGTTCAAAAAATGATACATGCACCATATTTTAAGCGTTCCTTGCTCTATCTGTGAAAAATGTAAGGAATAACTTTTGGGCCATTTTTGATATTTTTTTACAATTGCATTACCTTTAAGTTAAAATTACGTGAAAAACTCTTCTCTTTTTTTAAAAAAAGTGTTTCATGACCTGATTTATTGTATTAGAACCGATTTTATTTAAGACAAAAATCTCTATCATCAATATTGTACTTTTGCAATGTTATATTTTTCCAATTTTTGAAAATACAGAAAGTTCGACAAAAATAGGCGCCAATTTTTTACCATCCGCACCAAATTTTTACCATTCTTTGATACACAAGTGGAAAAAATTTAAAAGAAAATTTGAAGCAATTTTTGAGAAAATAATTCTATATTTAAAAAAAAATTCCTTATTTCAAAATCTGTCTTTGAACAACAGATTTTATTCAGGAAAAATCTCTATCTTGTAATTGAAGAAAGTCACCGAAAAAATTTAGAACTTTTGCTATTGAGAGTTCAACGAAATGTACAGTATTTTTAAGCGGCTTTTACGCAATCTCATGCGACTAAATCTTTAACACATACACATACTGTAAATCTTTAAAACATATGACTAAATTTTTAAAATGTTATTGAGGATACATGTAAAGTTCTTCCAAAAATCGAAATATCCAAAGCAGGGGCAATAAACGTGGCAGGGCCTTAAGTTCGTTCAAACCGATTAGTGAATACCAATTTTGGTGAAAATTCTGTTTTAGGTTTAGCCGCTAGCATTGACAACAAACATGTCAGACAGATAGACGGACGGCTTACAGTCGGACGGAGATGGACAGACTTTTTTTTTTAGGAAAACCAATTTTTCGGTCTCAAGGACCCAGTAAACACGGATTCTGACTACACAGTGTGTTAGAGGAAGTAATTTACTACATACAGGAACAAAATTTTTCGACATTTTCCTTTCCATGGTCTGACAATAAGAGTTTTTCGAAAAATCGTCAATATTAGCAGCAAGATCATATTTTCTCTTAGTGAAGTAAAAGTTGTACCTATTTATTCAATTTTTATTTAATTCTGATAAACATTTCTTAATGTGACTTCATTTTCCAGTGAATATTGGAACACAGTGGTTACACATTGGTTACAATTATGTAAGTAAAAATCTGAATAGTACTCGTATTAATGCTAATATTTCATAATAATCAGTCTGGCACTTAACTGCTAGTAATAAAGAAACAATGATGGAATATTATAAACTTAATATTAGCAAGAATTGTGCTTAATATTAGCGAGAACTTAATATTAGCGAAAATTAATTAATCACAGCTCTGATATAGTTACATACAAATGAATTCTGAAACGAATGGTCGTTGGAGATTTATTTCACTTCTTGAGGTTCCATTGTGACTCAAAATTATTCACGGATTTCCAAACATCGATGGCTCTGTGTATTGATTTTTCGTGCTATGGGTATTAAAAGCCATCTCTGAAATCGATTTGTACAATAGCAAAATTCGTGACGCAAAGATTTGTACCTTTTAGAATTCTTAGCTCTCGATTAATCCACGCGCCTTCAAAATTGATTTCATTGTATTGTCGGACATACGTCCAAATACAGGAGAAGGCCAAGAGGCTGTTGCAAATCGCTACACCATAATTTCAGTATGTTCCATGTTGCGGGTGTTCTTTAGAGGGGAAACAGTCATTTACGACTACGACATAAATTTTCAACGTTTTGATAGTATTTGTAAAATATTATTCATTAATTTGATGTATTACTCATAACACAGATTCTCAAAATCTCCCTCTTCGTCACATCTTGTTGACGAACCGAATTATTATTCTTCCAGCCCTAACCTAAAATCCTGAATACAAATAACGCATTGCGGTTCGTCACAACTTCCTGTGCTGCACACACTGCATGTTCAAATGACGGAGGAAAACGCAAAGCCCTGTACAAGTTCGGTACAACGCCTTCTAGGACAATGGTGGCAGCATGAAGCGGAGCGGAGAGGGGCGAGGCGGTACAGTGCAGGGCGGGGAGCGGAGGAGCGAGGCGGCACAAGAGGAGGCAAGGTGTGACGGAGCAGAAGGGGTTGGGCGGGTAGGGCAAGACGGAGCGGAACGGGGCGAGGCTGGGCAGGGTCGGGCCTGGGCGGGGTGGGGCGGGGCGGGGTGGCACGGCCCAGCAGGCGTCTGACGCCGGGCATTGTTTGGCTTCCTCTTCCTCGCTGGAAGCAACCCGAGCGGAGAGTCCGGCGCGGGGGCGGGCGTCAAAGACGACCGGCAACGTGACGCCGCCAGCCGCCGCCCCCGGCTTCCTCCTCGCGCGCGCGGCCGCGCAGCTGCTCACCTGCTCGCCTGCTGCACGCGGGCTCCAACGCAGTCCTGAATCCAAAAGACCTACAATTCGATTGCAATTGCACTAGGAAAGAGACATGTTCTTTGCTGTTTGGCTTGATTGATTGATTTGTCATTCCATTCGACCCGTCTGCTAAGGCCATTGGGCCGGGGAGTATAGTCCATATTTACATAGCCGGAGACGGTGGTGATCTTTCCCCGCTGGCTGGCGAGATCCGGCGCCGACCTACGTCGGCCTGCGGGGATTTTCCCGAACAACCAAGAATCTCCCACCAGCGGGGCACCGTCCCAGCCGCGACAAACTCTTAAGGTCCCGACAAGTGTGATAGTGTAGTGCATGTGAGTGTAAGTGTATATAAATAAAGGGTGAGGATAGGACAAGGAAGAGGAAGGAAAGATCGTGGGCGGTTCGTGACCCGTTTGGTGGGGTACTGCTCCAGCATTCGCGTGGTGTTGATCGGAGAGACCACGGAAACTACCGATCAGAACAGCCGGCCGCTAGAATTTTCCCCCAGACAGCGACTGAATTAGACCTAACTGAAAAGCCAGTGTCGAAAAATCCTGCCGTGGACTTGCCGGAGCAGTACCCTAACAAACGGATCGCGCGCGATCTTTCTTTCCTCTTCCTTGCCTGTCCTCATCCCTTTCACACACACACACACACACACACACACACTAACACGCACTACACTACCACACATGCCGGGAGACCGGTCGGGGACTTAGAACTTGTTCCGCCTGGTGGGAGATACCTGGTTGGGGAAACACGCTAGTCGGCGGTAGGTAGGCGCCCAATCTCATCATCCAGCGGGGAAAGATCACTTTCCGACGAAAACCATGCACAACACTTACGGAACTAAAGACCTCAGTAGTAGACGCGCCCGAATTTACTAACAATCAATCAATCACCAATCGTGTGGAATTGTGGTTGGCGAAGCAATTTCTCAGCAGGTTTTCTCCGGGTTCTCCCGTTTCCCAACTTTTCAGCCCACTATTGTTTCATCTCAGTAATCACTTATTCATGAAATCATTCGAGCATTCCGTGTATGGCCATAAAGCTTAGTACTGGAATAGTAATACAGAATGCTCACCCACCGCTCACGCACGCTCGCCCGACACCTATTCAAAAGTCGGACGGTCTCTCGTCCCTCCTCCAACTGCTCATCCAGCGGCTCCCCCACTAGACGAGCGTATTTGTAATCCCAACAACACTTACTCACCCTCGCATCTCACTCGTCTCTCACTCCCTCGTGGTCACCCACACGCCAACTCCCTCACGTATCTTTCCATGTCAGACCCATTCACAGTCGCCTACTATTTCTACTTCTCGTGTCTCCCAATCATTTCGTACCTTTCTACAACTCACCTTCTCGGTCACATACGACCCGCTGATGGGGCCCAGGGCATCAACTGATGTCACTGCAGAGCCTCTGACGAGAAGGTCCCAAGGTCAGAAGTCCTGACGGTGGTCGGATTTTCGACACTAGGTTCGGTCGAGTTCAGCCTGTGCCTGGAGGACAATTTCTGTGGCTGGCTGCTCTGATCGGTGGTTTTGCGTGCTTTCGCCGAACAATACCGCGCGCGATCTTTCTTTTCTTTTCTTTCTTTGACTTAACCCCTTCCTTACACACACTAAGCTTTACGTGCACCACGCTATTACTCATGTCGACCGACCAGTCGGGAGCTCAGAGCTTGACCCGGCTGGGACTGTACACCAGGTGGGCGATACCTGGATGAGGAAACCATTAAGCAAGAAATTGTAGGCCGGCGCCGGATTTCATCATTGACCGGGGAAGAAGACCACTACCTCCCGTGATTTAAAAATAACATGCACCACACTTGCGGGACTAATGGCGCAGCCGACGCGCCCAGAAATTCAAAATAATCAGTCAAATGTATTCACATTTTTAATTTCATTTATTCTCTTCAAAACGTTACTTGTACAGGACCCTTTGACATAGCCGAATTTCTTCAAGGTATTTTAGTAAGGTGAAAAAATTCGAGGATGATGATGGAGCGGTGATTCGAATACTACTTATGTTGATCTTAGCGAAGGTATTAATGCTTTCGAAACAATCAAAAGTTTTTTGAAATGTATTTGGAAGGATTTTTTTAAAAAATGTGGAGGTACAGTTTGTAAAGTAGCCTTGATAAAGAAACACAATTTACGAGAGACATCTGAGATAGCAGATTTTTTCAGAACTTTATGAGGCGCATGTGGGAGATAAATTTCACTAGGTCGTGAACAAAAGGAAAAGACAGTTTCGTGGAAAAATTGTATTTTAACAGATCCAGATCATGTACTATTTTTCTACCTAATTACCATCAGAATTTAGACCTTTGTCACACCGTGGAATTGACATTTTTATTCCTTTCTTAGAAATCTGCCGCCAGGAGAGGTAGTCACCTGCATGTGTGATACATGTGTTAGTCATATGCATTTTCACTGTGATACACGTAATGCTGACCAGACAGATGTTAGAAAATATGTAAATAGCTGGGGGCGAAATTCCGGACTACATGGTGGATGGTCAAACACCTCCCAGCAAAAAAGCTGCAGATCTCGCGAGAAGAACCGTGTATGGCCAACCATGACTATATTATTTCAAATATTTCTAAATATTACCGAGGAAAAAATCTACTTTTCTCGAATACGTAGGACGAAAAACGTAAATTTGTGAATTGACAGAACTGAGATGTATATTACGACAATTCATATTACGATCGCACTCGACCTAGCCGGCCCACAGAAGTGCAGTACCCTCGCAGTTTGCAAATAATCTTCCGAATTCTTCCCAAAGTTTTTATTACATATAAGTTTTGACGAAATTGAAAAATTACATAAAACACTTTTTACAAAAAAGATTTTCTTCTAAAGTCAAAATGTTAAAGAAATCATTTATTTTTAGTATTATTAGGAACACGCTGGTGTATTTTTTTTTCATGTGAAATGACTCACCCTGCATATGCAGGCTCCCATTTATGCACTCACGAGCGCTTAGACCTTTTGTTCCAGTTCAAGCAATACGATCACGGCCATCTCTACTTCTGTCGAATGCATTCCATTCATCTTTGTTCTCTGGAAAGCTAGAATCTCCTTCGCCCCTTCTCCTTTCATCCTTTCAGACTCCCAGTCGAAGCATCCAGCACCCGACCGCGTGTCGCATGACGCTTTGTTGTGACGGCGCGTATGATTTGCGAGAGGAAGTGCACAGAGCTTCATTACGCAGCCTGGCGCGTCAGGGGGGAAGTTTTATTATCCAGCCCTTGTTCGAAAACGTTTACATCCGCTGCCCAGAACAAGCGCGGCGTAATGTCACCGAGAGAAAGTGCCTCGTTAGTGCTCGGTGTGCAAGAAGGCCTGGAGGCTGCCGGGACGTGCGAAGCGACCCTCCGGACACAGACGTGCAATTACCGAGGGCTGGCCGGTGCCCAGCGTCCACTTGCACCTGGAGGGAGAAGAAGGGAGCATTCGTGTTGGAAAAACGTGCATCGGCCGGCGTCTAGGCTAGCTGCCTTCAGTGTGTGACTGGAGCACCATTGGAGCTACGTCAGCGGAAAGTTTTCTGCGGCGCCGGAAATATGATGCGTGATAGAGTTGAAAAAGTGATCGGTTTTCACCGTGTGCTGACGACTAGTGATGACGGTATGAATGTAATCGGAGAATGGATCGTGTCTCCAGGAAAACGTGTCAAGTTCTTGAATGGAATTCGGGTAGCAGGAAATTACGCAGCTTCGGCTTCTGATTACAGGCCTAAGTGAAGTTGAAGGAGGGAGCCCGAGCGCAGTTGGAGGTGTATGCTGGATGTGTTCAGACGTGTCATTCTTTGTTTCGAGGAAATGATCGAGGCTCGTGAGTGATTTGTGTCTATGTACTTCAACTCTGCTCGTAGTTTTCGGCCAGTCTTCTTTCAAAGGGCAAACGGAATAGGAGTGATACATCTCGTCCAATTTAATGAAGAGTTTGTGCGTGTAATATCGGCGATAAAATGTGTTGGTGGTATGATGAACATTCGTTTTTAAAGAGGCTTGCTATAAAATACATTCACGAAGGTGAAATCTACACAATTGCGTTTAATGTATTCGTTTTGATAACTTTTATTGCCATTGTGGAATGTGCGGTGGTTTCTTATGCTGACTCAATTGAAGCTGAGGATGATGAGGAGGAAGAATTTCAATACGATGAAGATAGTGGCGCAGAAGAATGGGAGATTTGAGTGAAGTTAAAAGGACTGATTGTGATAACCTGTTCGAGGAGCGTTTGTGTACATAGGATCAAGGTTGGTGTATGGGAAAAATAAAGGTTTTTATATATTGGGTTTATGAAAGCACAAATACTTACTGCGGAACATTTCATTGAGGGAAGTGCGAGTGAACTGAGTTCTTTCCATCGCTTCTGGAATATTTCGTCATGTGCTAAGAGTTTAGGTGTCAGTGGAGAAATCAATGGAGTGCTCCAAAAGTGTGCCAATTAATATTCTTACTATAAGGGTTCTTCCATTCTACTCTACGCGGGGACATTGATGAAACGGCTCATTAGTGAAGAATTGTTGTAGTGCTAGTGTTAATGGATGTTTGATACTAGTTAGGAAATACTCACATGGGAAATTATACCAAGCTAGAAATACGCCCCGCTTTTCGCCTCTTTTGTATGTAGCAGGTTTCTGATAATAGCGCAGGAGAAAGTACTGTGTGCCCCTGAAAAGGTAAAATTTGAGATCGTGGTTACGACCCAGGTCAATGTTTATAGAATTGTGCAGAACAGGAAAATTTTAACGCGTGTGGAATTTGATACGATACAAGCTTTCTTTTTGTGTTATTTTGGTACTTCAAAGATCCTATTAGAAAATCGTTGGCATCATTGTTATTATATGTATTAAACAGAACAAAACTAAGGTAAATGGGATAAAAATAATAAAATTAGAAACAAGATACATGCGAAAAAAACTATGAAATCAGAAACAAGATACATGTGCGTGAAATAATCTAAGGAAATCGTAATATTACAAAAGTAGACACTTGAAGATTATTTTAGGGCAATAATGGATCCTAAATTGATTTACCTCTACATAATAATACTTTTCTTCATCGAAATGCACTTTTCTTTCATTATATTGTTGAAATTTATACTGTTCTTACTTTCTAAAAGCAAATAATCGAAAAGATCTGAAAGCCGTATAACTGCGAAAGATTTCGATAGAGCCCTTACATTTATTGAAGCGATCCCTTCATTGACAAGATACCTATAGTTGAGGAGAGTGAGGCAAGGCGAAAATATAATCTGTAGTTAGTATATTCGTTGCACATTCTAAATACAACGTTGAGAACTATTTAAATTTGCGGTAAAGTCTGCTGTAATGCTGTTTGATACTAAAGACGTCTTTTAAGATCCAGGTCTATTCTTGAAATAGACTCAGGTTTAATTGTTCGTCTGAAATCGCCAAACAGTTTGAGCGTAAGGGCTGGTGAGTCGTATATTCGAGACGCTTCCCAATTACACTATTTAAATGGATTGTAAATAGTTCAGTGTGGTTTGGCATATGATTTTATAAGGCGAATTTGTATGACCAGGTCGATACTAGAAACAAACTCTGAAAACACAAAACAGGAGAATTGTAAGGGCCGGTGAATGTTAAATTCGTGCCCTTTCCATTTAGAACGTTTGGAAATATTTAAATCCATGGCAAATTGTTTAGTGCTGTTTGACGTATGGTTCTAGAGGCGGCGTTGTAGAACAGGCGGGTACTCGAATTGCAACGACCGCAGGTGTAATCGCTGGCCATGGCGTACATATGGCTGGCGGCGATGGTGGTGACGGTGGCGGCGCCGCGGCTGCGCGCGCTGGGGCAGCGGGTGCTGCGCGAGGTGATGGCGGCGGGGGTGGCGGCGGCGGCGGCGGCCGAGCAGCTGGCGGCGGCGGCGGCGCGGCTGGCGGCGGGGGCGGCGGCGGAGGCCCGGGACGGCGGCGACGGGTCGCCGATGCGGGCGGCCACGGCGGCCGTGGCCCGCCTCGTCGCCGCCCAGGCCGCCCGCACCGCCGCCGCCGCCCGCAGGGTGCAAGGCCGGTAGGCGCCGCCGCCCGCGGGGCCGCCGGTGGCGCCGCCTGGCGGCAGGGCGCCCAACAGGCGCGCGCCGCGGAACTGAGAGGCTTTCCGGCAGAAACTAAGGCTCTAACATCGATTTAAGTAGAGTAACTTCTAACTCATCTCATGCTGGACACGGTTATCCAACCCGAAGCTTTGTTATAACGTGATTTCTTGGTACTGAAGCTGCCGATTGCATAACCGCGTCACAGCTGATGATCTGTCAGAAGTCACTCTGTTTAAATTGGAGTATACAAAGATGAGAAAACTCAGCAGCAATTTTCGATCCTCGCTTGACGTAACATGTATGAGGACCTTAGTCAAAATGCAATGTTTTGAATTTTTCCTTTTTTTTTTTACTAAAAATTAAAGTATGTATAAAGGAAAACTATTGAATGAAATCGTTGAAACACTATGATATCATTTTTTTAATTGAAAAGATACACACGTAATATAAATTTATTGTAGTCATTACATTGCTGAGGCCATGCTTTCACGTTGTGTAAGTAGGTAATTACTTCAGTAATTCTTAAGTTGGTATAAATTATCATTAACAATAGCATAATTTTATTCACAATTTGTAACCTTTTGATAACTTTTAATGTCAGCGAATTTTAATATTAGGACAAGAGAAAAATTAAAGTAGATAGTTATAACTTTGTAAATAAAAATACACAATTGTTTACAATTCTGTATGCTTTTTCAAACAATTACTGAAATAATTGCCATAATTAAATATCATCAAAATGTCACTTCATTGGTTTCACGGCAAGTAACTTCGGCCCGAAATCTCGACAATACAAACAATTTGAACTATGAAAATGTCTCCGTATTACCGCAAAAATGTTTGTCTTACTGTTTCAACGATACCTGCTGTACCATAAATAGAAATCGTTTAATTAAAAAACGTCAATGCCTCATTAGTATTAAAAAACTGATTTAGATCATTGCGTTTAAACACGTGTCACCATACAACTCACGCAAAGCAAGACGCATATATGGCAGATGAGAATACCTGTCTTTTCAGAGATCTAATACCTGAAAGAAGGGGATAAAGAGGCAAACATTATTGAAAGATAATATATTCCAGGACTAAAGGTATAACCAAACACCATTAGTTACTCATACGTTTCATTTATTTCACGTACCTTTTACAGAAATGCACGAGTTTCGTAATCTTTTACAGATCTACAGACATCTGCATTTTTGTAAAAGGCAAATGAAATAATTCATACGTGTGAATAGCTGTTGTTGTTCAGCCATCCCTTTAGATATCGCAGCCTGCGAATGATAAGCTTCTATCTGGCATTTTAAGCAAAAAATATGATTTGACATGTCATGACAAGATGTACAGATCTTCAAGCCATTAAAACAGGAACTACCTTCTGCTCCCCAAAGTTTTGAATGAGAATTAGAGCATTGTTTGCCAGAATGAATATAATTCATATGAATATTGTGAACTGAAGCTTTAAAGCTTGTACATTTTAGGAGGTTTACATGCCTAAGCCCAGGTCTACCACCTTTTTACCTGCAGAGTTTGTAGCCTTGAATATAAAATGTAATTTTCTCAAATCATTTATAATGATATTAATCTATTAATTCTTAGATAAAGAAAAGAAATACCGTAATAGAAAATAATTAGAAGTTGTGTTGTCTTCGTACGGTGAATGTATCAATGTGATACATCGTTTGTGATACATTGCGTGTAGTAGTACAATGCATAGAAAATAGGTATCCATTCATTTAAATTGAAGTTCGTTCAATTATAGTTTTCTTAATAAAAAGTTTACGGTGTATCTGTGTACCCTCCATAAAACTAGTGCCGATTATAATGAGTTGTTTTCTCTGATCTGACTATAAGCAAACTTTTTTATTGGTTCTTGAACGAAAATAGAAACTTTGACATTCTCTCAAAACGATAAAAAAAAGTCCCAAAATATTCCATCATGGCAAAAAACACTGGACATGGGATTTGTGACTCATTCACTTAGACTTTCGTTTCTTCATTGACGAAAAGACATTTTCACTTAGAAATTTAAACAAAACGTTACGTGATTTAAATTGGATTTGTGGATGCTAATGTGAAACACTCTTGTAGTGAAATTTTTGTTTGTGTGTTGCAAAGTGAAATAAGGAAAGAACCTTGAGCAGTATAGTGTTAAGTGAAGAAATGCCAAGTTGTGAAAAAACGATGAAAATGAAAACCTTGCTTCTGAAGATGGAGACAACATATGGATCTCTAATTCAACGTAATTCGAAATGTCTTAACAGTACAAAAACCATACAGACAAAAAAAATAACTTTTATGTTTACTACTTTTGATGAGCGAAAACGAAGTGCGGTTAGGTTGAATCCTAGATTTCACTCCGAAAACATGTCTATTTGTATCTCTACAAATACCTCCAACAAAACTGCCTGTTTCGGATGTAATAAATTTAAAAAGTGTTTTGTGTTTAAAAAACATTCCGAGCACGTGAACTATATAGTGTGATGTGGATCTGCAGCTGAAGAAAAGCTCTGCAAAGCGAAGACCAACACAAAGTTAGCCCAAATACAAGGTGAGTCATTGCACAGAGTAATTCTATTTTCAAACTTTCAGTCTTCTTTGCTGCTTTGTAAAAGGAAGTGAACGTTCTTTTAATGTCAGGAGTATTTACATTAGCGGTTAGCATGAAAAAAAAAATCTTTTTTGCTTTTTGTGTTTGAATGACAGAATTAGGCTATTCGTGCAAGTATGCTTTGCAATTTTTTACATTTAAAAAAAGTTCAAGAGAAATTGGACAATATTAACTATGTTTGGAGACTTCGTGTGTAATCACAAGAACGTGCGCTTTACTTCTAATTTCTGCTCAATAACTCTCAAAAAGTAATTCGACCACTGTGATTTTTAAACTGTAGGGGGAACTGTTAAACTGTAGGGAGAACACGTAAGGACAACACAAACACACAATCATCCATGCCCGAGGCGGGATTCGAGCCTACAAACCCTTCGAGCCGAGGCTGCCCTTCAGCCTTAACGACCTCGGCCATTCAGGTCGGAACCAGACTCTTGAGTCTCTTAAACGACTTAAGAAGCAGAGAGCAGTGCTGCCCTGTGAGTGGTAATACGAACCATTGACCGGCTTGTTGCGAAATGACATCACTCGAATCATGAAAGTCGAGCTGACAGTTCAAATCTGCAACTCCAGGCTCACTTTGCCTGAGGAAGTAAATGCCTGGAGAATTGATTTTCATTTATCGAATTTTCATTTCTGTTACACAAAAACTTGTAAGGCACACAAATAATGAGTTCATGCAACAACGTTATTTAATGCATAAACACGATACTAAATGAATGTTCGCTTTTATATTCAAATTTTAAAAATCGTCAAGTTCGTGCTCTTTTTACTTTTCTATTTATCATGAAGTATTATTGATGTTACTTACTTCCATTCAGCTTGCTTCTAATCAATGTTTACTGAAGATTGAAATTATAAGATGGATGTTTCTATTAGTAGATATTGACATATCTCTAGAAATTCACAACTAGGTATAGTACGTTTTGAAATACATAGGTACTAGACCAATATTTCAAATTTCGTGCGAGACATTTCAAATAAATTGTGCTTACTTTAATCTGATTATCCGAGGAGTCTCTTTTTACTCTTTCCCTTCCGCTTACGCAGTAGAAAAAAAAGTTATGTAATGCTGCGCAAAAAATGGTGAATATTTGGTAGATAAACTCTTATAACAGGGCCTCGTAACGAAAAGTGGATAAGTTCAGTTGCCAAATTTTGACAAAAAAAATCCTCTAACGCATGGTATAGCCATAATCCATGTTTTCTGGGTCCTTGATGTCGAAATATCGAAAGATGGACCGGGAGCGGTATCTCAGTGCATCAACTGATGTCACTGTAGCGCCTCTAACCGGGAGGTCCTAGGTTCGAGTCCTATCAGCAGCAGGATTTTCGACACTAGCTTTTCAACTAGGTCGAATTCAGTCGCTGTCTGAAGGAGAATTCTAGCAGACGGCTGCTCTGATCGGAAGTTTTCCGTGATTTCTTCGATCCACACCAGGCGAATGCCGGAGCAGTACCCTACCAAACGGGCCACGGACCGCGCGCTATCTTTCCTTCTTCTTCCTTGTATCCTCCACACTTACACTAACATGCACTACACTACCACAAATTCCGGGAGACCGGTCGGAAGCTTAGAGCTTGTCCCGGCTGGGGCGGTGCCCCGCTGGTGGGAGAGTCCTGGTTAGGGGAAAACCCCACTAGCCGACGGTAGGTCGGCGCCGGATCTCGCCATCCAGCGGGGGGAAGACCACCGGCATCTCACGAGAAGAAACATGCACTACACGTACGGGACTTATGACAAAAGCTGTTGACGCGCCCGGAATCACTAACCAACCAACCAATCGAATGATGGCAAATCCTCTGTCCATACGCGAGTCCGCGTGAACAACGCTAGCGGCTAAACCGTTCAGCCGCATTTCTCCAAAATTGATATTCTCAAATCGATCTGGCTGCTTTTGCGGCCACTTGAATTTGAAACCGATATTTTAATTTAGGGGGTACTTCACATGAAGCCACTGAGACATTTAAAAAAAAAAAAAAAGAAAAAAAAAAAAAGGTTCAATGGTTTTTAATTAAATTTTGTTGTTGGATTGTGTGAAGGACGTTTAAGAGAATTGTGCAGGTCTCATTTTCATTAAAAACTCTGATTTTTCGAAAATTGCAAAATTTCAAAAATTGTTTTGCCTCTTCCTACAACCTCAGTGATGATGATAGATATTTTCTCCCTTAATGAAATCTGTTCCTTAAAGGTAGATTTTGAAATAAGGTCATGTACAATTTTTCGAAAATTTGAGAACTTTTTTAGTAATTTTGCATGAAAATGCGGGTGAGAAAGCACCACTAGTTCAAATTTTGAGAATAAATGCTTCAACATCTGCTCGAATTGAATCACCTTATCCCACGAATGTATTCAAATATCCCTACTTTGTTTAGAATTAATATTATTTGGAGGTACCCCTCTCTTGAATACAAAAACAATTTAAAAGGAAAATACATATTTAAAACATTAAATACAAATTCTTTTATTTAATTATTTATTCAGTTATTCCATTAAGTATGTTAATTAAAGGGCAAATGGAACGCTCAAACCTTTTTAATTTTTTATTTTTTTAGAAATCTCCATTTTTTTAAAAATTGGTGTTTGAATTATGTTGGTACCACTTTTACAAGAATTGTTTTATTATTATTATTATTATTATTATTATTATTATTATTATTATTATTATTATTATTATTATTATTATTATTATTATTATTATGTATATGCGGATTCCTCCTTACATTGGGCTTACGTGCTGGCTCCAATACTTTTAAATAGTTACATAATGCAGCGCATAAATACTGAAAGACATGCAGAAAGTAAATTAAAATCTTTGTATTGTGAATCTAAACAATATAAAAAGTCTCAAATGAAGTAGTTATTGGTGAATGATTATTCTATTGAGGCAAGTTACCGAGCTAACGTGTTATGAGGGTTGCATCCTCAAAGCCCATTTCCCGAAAGTTGTTATTTTTAATACTGAATGTAGTTTTTTCAACTTACATTTCTAATAGGAAACACACATTTTCAGTAGTTATTAATACAGATCTCCTACATTTACTGAAATAATATTTTTTCTGATTACCATAGTATTATCCATTCTGCAGAACGTTTTTTTAAATTTAATTTATTTTAGATCACTCTGCAACTACTTAGTCATAAGCGATCAAAATCTCATTTACAACTTTACAATAATATTAACACATTTTATTTCATTACATATCTTGTCTGCAGAACTTTGTTTACTATAAAACGTAAAAAAATGCATTATGAGAAAATATTTTTATCTACAAAAATAATAAACATTTTTCAAAACCGTTGTTTCAGTGTTATTACGACTGATATATTCGGAACCTGTAAAAGAATCACAAGCCTAACTTTAATATATTCTGCGAATTAGACTCAAATATTTAACATTTCCTGGATAAGACATACCGTATCCCCCTAAAGAAATACGTATGGTAAAAAAATGAATATTGGTCCTGACATAAGAAAACAATATCTCTATTATTCGCTGAAATTAGCATCATCCATCAATTATGAAATTATCAATTATATCATCCATTTTCAATTACGCGATACACTTGTATTTATTAAACACAAAACAATGTACGAGTGCCTTTTACCGAGTTTGTAATTTAATGTGCATTGTGATTTTTTGTCATAATCTTTTCAACATGAATGAAACAACCGGTTCCAACATGTTAGCCAGTTTATGTAAATTAATTTTTGATAAATATTGAAATCTTCTCGAATAATTAATTTTTTTCTTTCTTTCT
Organism: Teleogryllus occipitalis; assembly: GCA_011170035.1. Lineage (NCBI taxonomy): Eukaryota > Metazoa > Arthropoda > Insecta > Orthoptera > Gryllidae > Teleogryllus > Teleogryllus occipitalis. The sequence goes on from BLKR01001103.1 coordinate 128,043, forward strand.
GAGCTATCTTCTGAAAGCAAGAAGCACGGTGGTTGAGATGTGATTAATGACTATCAATGATACATTTCTGAGACCCTCTGGCCCCTATTTTTCATTAAACTTTTTTTATTTACAACATCAGTCTGTAGTGACTGCATATTTTATGATACGTGTAGTATAATTTGATACGAGCGATAATTTATTTGTATTTCTTGACATATATTTTGGTAAAATAATCTGCAAAGAGAACAAAATTGTGGCAGCGAAAAAAGCAATAAAAATGGTTTTCCAAACAGTAGCAGGTATATTTCTCAAGAACGACAACCAAATCCTCTCGTACAAACTGCAATAAATTAATTCTTTTAACAAAAATAGTCTTCACAAATTATTCAATAACACAGTATAGCCTTAGTATTCATAGTACGCAAGTTCTTTAAATACTTAAAATAAAACATAAAAAATGCTTTCCTCTAAAGAAACAGGTGAAAATCAAATATTTAACGGAGGCGAGCGGCATCTTCCTTGGAACCTTGCTGTCGCAAGACGCTAGCTGTTTCGGAAGCATTGACGCATAAAGAGAATGCAGTCGTTACGCGTAGTATGAGGGTAGGCAGAAAAAAAATCAAATATTTGCGTTTTTCAGTCAAATCGAATTGTTTCACTGTTTGTTGTTGTTGTTGTTGTTTTTTTGAATTTTTTTTGTAAGTTCCTGTGCATTTACCGAAACCAAAGGCATCCCTCTCATGACCGGAGGCTGCGTAGTTTTCTTTCAATTTCTTCGCGCATTGGAAATGAGTAATTCAGATAGCGAGAGTCAATGATAGTGCAGAAAATGAAGATTGTGAAAAAGTCCGTGGGTGCTCAGAATTCTCGTATCTGCATGGATCACCAGAGGCCCTGGTCAACGCAAACGGAACAAGTTAGGCAGCAGGGTGGGGGTTACTGCCGGCGCGGAGCAGCTAGCGCACGGTGGGAGGGGCCCCCTCACGCCAGCCTTTCAGTGAAGTTGCTCATCACTGCGGCCTTTGTTCCGTGGTGGAATCAGATGCGCCCGCGTATTTCCCGTCTCGTGAGCCATTCCGACCCGATTCCGATCCCATCCTGATTTCGTTAGCGTTTATTCTATTATCTGTTCAGTCGTGTTACCAGTTTTTTACTTTCTCGCCCTTAATAAAAAGAGAAAGGATTGTAATCGAATGCGGGAAACGGCGAATTTTCGGGAGAAAATCTCTTATTGCTGGGCTCTGGAAACAAAAACGTGGTTAAATCTAGCCCCTCTATTTAGTTAATTACTTCCTATTATATGTTGTTTAGTCAAAATCCATGTTTTATGGGTCCTTGGTGCCGGAAACTCGATTCACGGCAAAGTGTGTCTGTCCATCTGCAGTCAACGCTAGCGTATAACCCGTTTAGCTGATTTTCTCCAAAATTGATATTCCTCGATTGATTTAAGTAATCTCAAGGTCTTCTGAGTTTGAAACGGATATTTCGATTCTCGGATGAATATGGCAAATTCTAAAACTAAGGTTCGTTTGATCATTAAAAAAATAAGGTCATGAGAAAAAGTTTTTATTGATGGCAATATTTTACAACATATCTTCTTTATTTCTCCACATAATCGCCTTTCTTCTCTATACACTTCCTGCAACGCTGCACTGGCTTCTTTAACACCTCTGCATAGAAGTCTGCAGCCTGGGAATTGAACCAGTTGGTAACGCCAGTCATGCGCCCATCGTCGTTTTGAAATCGTTGTCCACCCAGCCACTGTTTCAAATGCAAGAAGAGGAAATAGTCGCTTTGAGGGAGGTTGGGATTAAACGGAGGGTGATCAAAAAGCTCCCAACGAAAATCTTGAATAGTCTCCTTGGTTTTGGCTGCGGTGTGAGGACGTGCGTAGTGAAGGAGAATTATGACAGAAGACAGTTTCCCTTGGCGTCGATTCTGGATCGCGCGTCTCAGCTTGGTTAGTGTTTCAGAGCACACGTCAGCTGAAAAAAATTGTTATTGAAGGTTACGAGACACGTTCTAGGCAATAACTAAGGCAGTACTCCAACGCTATCACGTCGAAATCCAATTTTAAATTTTTTCTACTTGATTTTCGCGCCAAAATTGGTTGACAAAAATACCTTCACATTCAACTATTTTCCCCCTTCTCTGCAATTTTTTTCAACCTGATACATGCAATAGAAACTAAGGAAAAAATAAAACGTGAAAAAAACCTTTCTCGTATTTCTGCAACAGATTGCCCTAGGAGACAGTTTTGGAACCTACGGTATTTTTTATTCTTTCATTTGAGTATCGCGGTATCGATTTGGTTTGGGAGTATTTTTCACCTCATTTTCGGCTATATTCTTTGTAGTCAAAAATCGATTTTTATATTTAGAAGAATGGATGGATGTCATGCATAACTCTGTTAGAGTCCAAGCTTTTGATCTGCATCATGATAAATACTACGTGAAGAGTACTATCTAGTTGTGCTGTTCCGGAGATCATTAAGACGGTGTAATTTAGGGAGGTCCTTTACATAAAGACCCTATGATATTTTCAACATTTTTTGGAAATAAGCTACATTTTTTCTTGAATTTCTCTGCTCATATGGAAGAACACTTTCTTCCATAATAATAATAATAATAATAATAATAATAATAATAATAATAATAATAATAATAATAATAACACAATTAAAATTCGTGATTTTTGCTTTAAATAAAACGTAGTGAAACCAAAATGTTTTTTAGCCTATTATCAGCAAATTTTATAGTATAAACATTATATTTCAATAAAATAATACATGAAATGAATGAACGCTTATCTGCCATCATCTGTTCTTTATTTCATTGTAATCGATCTATTGAAAGCACTAGATATTTCCCTTTCGAGAATACACGCGAGTGTAATGTTTTTATTAGAAGATAATACAGCGACTTTTCTTAATTTCAAAAAGTGTTTTTAACATATTTGTGAGTGTATGTAAACATAATGTCTAATAATGTCTGTAAATTTTCTGACATACAGTGAGTGTCAAAAGTATTGGAACACCTAGGAAATTTCAGTAAATGAATAAATTTCAGTTGTAAAATAAAACACAAATGAAAAATGTAAGGTTGCATTGAAAACTTTGTTTATTTTATAATTGTTATTAGCAAACAAAAACATAACATAACTTATTGTACAAGTTAAAAAGAAGTGTACAAACATTAGTACGAAAAAATGGCAGCCAAAAGTATTGGGACAGTCATATGATCGGTTGTTAAAAATTAAATAAAATTGTAACTGTAAATAAATTAATGTTTCATGACATGTCCTTTGGCATTTATAATGGCTTCTATTCGTCTTGGCATTATTTCAACAAGCTTTGCCGTCACAGGTGGCAAGATACTGTTCATTCCTCTTAGAGTGCGCGCTGAAGAAAATTTTTATATTAAATCAATCTGTTCCTATTTTTTTTCTCCAAAATATCCCATTAATAATCAATAGGATTAATGTCTGGAGATTGTGGTGGCGTTTCCAGGTATCGCGGTGTATTGAAAAGGATCCACATTCTTGCGTTTCAAGCCCTGTTCTTTGGATCATTGTCCTTCTGAAAAATGAAATCGTCTTTGCGGCCCAATTTTTCAGCACTTTTATGTAGTTTGCTTTACACAATATCGATGAACGTTGCACTAACATTGTGGCTGGAGGTTCTCTTCATGAAATTGGGAGTTTCTCTTTCTCCGCGCTATACATCTCCCATCTGTGTCAAAAATATTAAGTTTACTTTCATCAGTAAAAATAAATTGGTTCCACATTTATTAGGAACTGTTTCAATATTTTTTAGTAAATTCCAAGTGCTTTTTTTCTGTTAATGTCATTGATCCAGAATTTCCTACGCGCCACACGTCCATGGTACCCACTGTTTCTTAGTATTATGCGAACTGAACTTGGAGAAATGTCTATTCCAGAAGCAAGCTTTGGAGCACTAAGTTTTGGATATACTTTAATGTCTCGAAAAAAATTCATGTAATACGTTGAATCAGCAACTGTGGCGGTCCACTCCTGCGTTTGTTTGTCACTGTTTTCCGAACACAGTATCTATCAATTACATTAAGCACTGTAGTGTGTGATCTTTGCACAATATTTCCGATTTCTCGTGAAGATCTGCATTCATTACGCAAGCGAATTATTATTTTTCTCTCTTATTCACTTGTTTCCTTTTCTTTGCGCCCCATACCGACATTTAACGAATCAATACTTCAGTATCGTGCACTTTTGAATCACCGACTGATGAATACCGGAAATGAAACTGATACGAAAACCGTTACAGCTAAGGGTTAAGAGGTGAGTCCCGAGTGACAAGGTGAAGGTCAATCCACAGACGGCTGCGACGGCGGTGACTTCCTGGAAAGCCGTTAGTGTGTTCGAGAGTTTGCGTGCTCCAGTACTTTTGGCTTCCAAAAGGAATTGTGGATTGACCTTACCCAAAACCTTTAACCTTTAACCAAAAAATTAGCAAATATCTCATAGAAAAATCTATGAGATATTTGCTTATTTTTTGGTTTCTCAATTTTATGTACTTCATTTTAAGTGTTTTTTTATTGTAGCAACTTTTGTGTATTATGGATTTAATTTCGCTGAAAATTTGCCATTTATATTACTTTCCCTATGTAAAATTTACTCATATTCTCAGATTTTGAAGGTGTTCCAATACTTTTGACACAGTATGTGTCCTTTCACAAATCATGGTTACAATTATGTGGTGCATTATGTTTTTAAGGTGAGGTGGTACTAGGATTTCTTTTCCATATTTCCCTACAGCATATCTGTACAGATCTTGGTAAATTCAAAACATCCATAACATTTTCCGAAAGACTTTCTGGATTCGCAGTGAATAGTGATGACATTGTACCAGAATGCGTAAACCTCCCTTATTTCATTAGTCTTAATAGTGAACGGCATGAAACAATGTTTGTGAGGTTTTCTATTATCCATATAGTAAAAACGTAGAACTTTTCTAACATTTTTTCTGTAACATATCTAATTTTCTGCGTGCGTCCTTACTGGCCGAAATTTTAAGATATTTTCCAATTTTCCAAGCCATTATTTAACCGTATTAATCTTGGTGGCTTGAACGTTTTCTGCCAAACTTCATTCAACTGTAAGTCTTTAAATGATGTCATGACCTTTTAAAAAAATCTGAGTAATTGTTGAGAGGAGGAAAGTTTCGGTATGCGGAGCATTCTTATAGTTATAAAATTGGACCAAGATGAAGGGATCCTTGAAATATCTGTGACTCGCTTTCTTGTTCTAAACACCTTTATGTCACGAAATTATGAAAGGTTTGAAAATTGCTTCAAATATATTAATTAAAGTAGTTCCTAATTTTTATTATAACTGAAGAGAGAAGTTGCAGTTGGAATGTCCCTGTATTGTCCCGGGGAACCTCTTGTGTTACTCAATTTTAATCCTTCTGGGCAACGTAAAATCACAACTAACATACTAAAGAAGTTTAGGAAACCCAATAATTTCCAACAGTTATTTAAAATGTTACATTTTTTATATTTTATTTTTGTGTTTATTGTTTTAAGTTTTTTATTTCTTCCTAAATTTGAGTTTTAATGTATGTTAAAATATAGGGTAGTTACATAGACAATTACAACACTGTGTGCGGAGACAAATTAAATCTCAGATTCGACTCTTCATTTTACAAAAATATTCATTTAATAAGTCGTCTGCGAGTTTTATTAAAAACTGTCATCTGAATATAAACTTTGTAAAACACATTCACAACACTTGTAGTTTATTATTATTATTATTATTATTATTATTATTATTATTATTATTATTATTATTATTATTGCTGTTGTTGTTTTTATTATTATCATCATCATTAATATTTTTGTCTAATGTCCAATAAAATCTAATGAAATTGGATATCAATATATGGTAAATATACTTTTGCGGACCAAAAGTAAACCTGGAACTACGTATCGTTAATAATGAATGTCGAATGTCTATTATCATGACGGTTTTCCGTGATATAGAAATTATGAAATGAAAGGTTTTGAGAGTCTTCAAAATTCAATTGACACTGTTAGAGCCAAGAGAAACCCTTGATCTTTATTGAAAAGAATGTGTGTGGAATCTGAAGTAAATGCCGTGCATAGTTAGCTACCGACACAAAAAGCTCAAATCTGTAGATACAACCTGATAATGAAAAAGTCAAGCATGAACTTAAAGGTGCCATTGGATTTCATCTGAGAACAAAAAAAAAAAAAAAATGGTTTTCAACTCTTAGATCCTTGAATAAAGGGTTTACTCCTACTACATTATATACATTTTTAATGACTTACTTATTCTCCAATTATAAGTTATTGACATTTAATACAAAGAACGTGCATTACAACGTAAATTCCCGCCTACTTGAAAATACGACTGCTTGATTCCACGGCAATTTTTCGAAGCCAGAAAATGTCAAACACCAAGTTTTATTACTTGTACGGTGTTTTTCTGATATGTTTTTGCTCCTAGTTAATCATGTTTTCTAACGCCTTTCATGATTCGAAGTCAAGAGCAAAAGAGAAAATCTTGACCTCGATTTCATAAGTCGTCGTTTGAATCCACAAGAATGCGTGTGAGCGAGGGAAGTAATGGACAATCCCTGGTGCGCGCCCAGCACAAAAACCCGGTCCGGGGCGGGTGCAACCCGAACCCGGCTGTCCGAAGCCGCAATGGCTCATAGCGGGCGTCGTAAATTTCGCGTGCGATCAAAAGCGCCGTCCCAGCGGGTCGAGCGGGAGGTTGCGTTGGCGTGGGGGGCCCTGGCCGGGCGCGGGCGGGGCGCGGCGGTTGGGCGGCGCGGGCAGCCAACCAGCGCGACGGCCACGCCTCGCGACGCGCGTGATTGGCAGCGCCGGGCCGGCGGGCGGCGAGCGGGGCGGCGGCGGGGGCGGCGGCGGCGGCGGGTGCGCCGCGGCGGCGCCGCCCGCTCAGTGCCTGCGCTCGCCTCCTGGGACGCCGCGCAGCCCAGCCGCCGCCCCCGCCCGCCCGCCCGCGCCGCCGCCGCCGCCGCCTCCGCCGCCCCCACCAGCTGACAGCGCACGCCGTCGCCGCAGCCCGCAGTGGTGGTGTGGTGTAGTGCCTGCGCTAGCGCGCGTGTGTGACATGGTGCGGGGCTGAGAGAGCCGGCCGGTCGCCTCTCTCCGTCGCCGCAGCGTCTCGACGCCCGCCTGTCCGCCTGTCGTCTGTCCGTGCGCCCGCCCGCCTGCCCGTCGCCCAACAGTGCACGCGCCCTCGCCGCGGCCGCCGCCCCCGCCGCCGGCAACATGGACACAGGTGAGCGCGGCCGCGCCCGCCAATGGCGACGCGCGGAGGCCATCGCGAGACGGGGTGCCGTGCGACCCCCGGGCGCACCCCGCCCCCGCGCCGCGGGACAATGGGGCCGGGTCGGCTGTCGCGCGTCGTAAAGCGGCCGGGATGTTGCCCTCCATTCGCCGCCGCAGACGTGTTTTTGCGGGCGGAGGCGCGGCGAAAACTTGACGCTCCATCGTCTTTTATGGCGCGCCGACAATGCTCGCGCCGGTCTGATCGCGGCCCGTTCGTGGGGCGGTCGTAAAACGCGGGGATACGAACGGGTGCGCGAGTCATTGTTACGCCGAGGCGGGAACGCGGTCGCAAGCCAATGACGGGTACACGAGCGAAAAAAATGGACGCTAATGTTTTGTGGTTACGTGGAACAATGTTGTATGACTTGGAAGTGGTTAAATGGGTTTCTGTCATCGTTAGGATAAAAGAGTCCTATTTATTATATTCAATGGCGAACTTGAAAACAAAAGGATCGGGCTTGACGAGTCAGAATAGTCTCTCTATTTTTAACTGTCAGCGCAAAACACTGTCATCCTCCTTCCGTGGAATAAAAATTCAAGATGTTCGAAGCAGTCTTCAAATCAAATCAAAACTTTGGAATGGAGGAAACATGCTTTCATGGTGTTGAAAATCGCTGTCTTTATGGAATACCTGTCTTTTTTCGATCTCTTACTTCCACAGTTCTTTGCCGCGTTGCGATATCAATGCCTAATGAAGATACTTCGGATATTGATTTAAATTTTATTGCCAGAATTCAGTGCACCTCTAATGTATGAAGGTCTATCGTAATTCATTCATTTTTCCAAAGGCCTTAAAGTGAATGACTTACCATTGATAGAGTAGGTTAGTGAAAAATAATTAACTTTTTTACTGGCAATGTCACTGTTTTATTCGTACTCGTCAGTGTTTATTTTCCCTAATTGATACCACTGTTTTCTTGAAGCCAACAGCTATTGCAGTACAAAGCGGACATAAAACCCGAACATATTTGGGGATTCAATTATAAAGGGAGGTCTGACCTGCAATTTTAGGTTTATTTGAAGAAGGCAAACCATCTAAAATTAGAGAAAATGCATTAAAAGCAATTTTATCGCTTTTCATATTGACTGCACTACGCTCTAATGCTCTACTGTCTCATCTAATTAAGTAATAATATTTAAATTAAATGCAGCTTCATCAGACAACTGATTCTTACGTATAATGTAACGCTTATACAAAGAGAACATAATTTCGTCCACTTGTTTCAAAGAATCATATGTTATGTAAATGGTCCATTTTTAGGATAACATTAATAGTGATGATAAAAAATTGCAGAAAAAATATATATGGTATGGTACATCATCATAGGGGAGACTTACTTAAGATGCGTTTATCACTGAGGTTCCGGTCGCTCCTCTGTAAGTTTTAGAATTACAAACACTTCTCCAGTACTTTTTCTGATGACGCAAAGTGACTTACATGCCCCGAATCAATTATTTTATAAATACATAGTGATAAATAAAACTATTGTTGACAGTTAAATTATTACCATGTTTTTTTCTGTTCTTACAAATTGAATTTAAAATAATTTTCTTTCCTCTTAGTCGGAAGATCTTTATTAATAATTATAAAGAACATTTTGGACGAAAAGTATTTTAATAATATTTGCAATGCACCTCTTCATTTGTAACCAGTATTCCTCCGAAAATACATTCTCAAGTATTGGCGCTAATTGTGATTTAACGCTGAGATTGAGATCTTTGTCATTGGAACACCTTCCGTGTTTGCATTGAAATGCGTGTTTGCGTGTTAGCATGGTCATTTGAACGCCTTCCTTGTTTATTATTAAACTTCTAAAAAATGACATGTAATGTGGTGAATAGGACGTAAATTTTCCGTATGCATTCAATTCTTTGAAAATGTAATTGTAACTAGTCAACATTTGATTTGAAGTTCTTTAATTTTGTTAAGCAAACCGTGAAGGCTTTATTAGGATATTTTAAAGACAATGTAAACATCGTATTAAACGTCTGATAGTGTGATAAATTTGTTTCTATTTTGAAAAAATGTAAATTGTTTGACATAAGATAAATGTCTTAATAACCTCGAAAACCATTTCTTCGGGGATATTTGCCGAGAATGTAAATATTTTTCATTTCTTATTGAACACTGGCAAACATTTGATTTTTAATGTGGACATCTGATGAAAATGGATTATTAAATTTAATGGTCTTGCGCGGTTATTATATTTGTCATGTAGAAATTGTTGTAATATCAGTGGCGAAGATATCATCAATCGTTTAACAATCAACATATTAAAATGACGAAGACTTTATCTATCGACATTTCAGTCTTCATGTTTTGTCCTCAGTCTTCGTGACAAAAACGACTAAAAACTCCAAACCCTTGAATGGATTGTTACACAAACAGTTGGAATTTATTTCGAGATGTATCTTACAGTTTTCTGTTTTCGCGTGGCTAAAAGATGTGTTGACAACCGTCGTCACTGCAATTTTAATTCTAAAATATTGTAACCGTAGAATTGAAATATATCGTGATGCGACTCTTGGAGCCGGAAATTAACAGACGTAGCATCGATTTGAGATCCTCTCTAGAAAATTGTTTCAGAGAAGAACTTGTATAACATGGATTTTCCTATAGAAGTATCACAAATGTAGACGCAGAGCACTATTCCAATATTTAACTTTTATAAATAATTACAATCACAGGAAATTATCGTGAAAGAACAGAACACTTCTTGCTAGAAGATCTAAACTCATTTTCTTCTTCGTATTAAAATGAAGTAGATCATATTTTCTGATCCTAATATAATAGATTTTACTGCAAAGGAGCTTTCCCGGTGTACTGTAGCTCTTTTACTAAAGAAATGAGTTTGTAAATAGCTCTACACTCTAGAAAACACACATTTTTGTTCGTTGATCCATTTCTTTGATTTATCGACTTTACATTTACTTTTGAATAAAATATTTGTTGATTCGTTTCTAATGCGTATAAATGTTAAGAACGTGTTCGCACAACTAAGAATTATAGGCAGAGTTCTCCATACCATAACACTCTTGAGTGTTTTCCTAAACTAACATCGTCACGATGAGAGCATTTTTTCCCTTTCCTCTTACATTTATACAGTTATTGTTATTTCTTTCATTGAAATTGTAAAATGGAAACTTAGTTGTTAACGATTTCATCAGTGGTCTGATCAAAATACACACCGATTCGTACTACTTCAGAAGTCGTAAAAATTGCTTTTTGTATTCAGAACACTGATCGAACTGTATGTAATATAATGAATCAAAAGAAAAGAAAATACGTAATGTAACAGATTACAATAAATAAAAAATATTAAAATTTTTCCCACAATTTCTGTAAACGTGCCCTTTCGGTATTTGAACTTAGCAATTTTTTAATACTTTGTTTTATTTAAAATATTCCAGATAAATCTTAGTATAGTTTGTTAGATGTTCAACCTACGGATGATATCTACAGCATTCTTTAATTCTCTTATATCCTCCATATGTTTTCAACAGCAAGTAATAAATGCCCAGTGTAAGTCATTTTGAACAAATTTCTTCACAACTGAAACCTTTACAAATCATGAAAAATGTTGGCGCGTTGACTCGAAGGATACCAAAGTAGCGCAAACTGAGCAAACTCGCTGGTGCAGAAATATTGTGGTAATCCACACTGAAGAAGAGCACAAGTTCTCTTCCCCAAATAATTATTTATTTACAAACGTTATTCACAAAAGAAAATTACAAACTTGTAAGGAAATAAATTTGAAAAACATTTGCAAATGTACAACAGTTTGTGGAAGATATTTTTTTGTTCTTTCTCTGCGAACTAACTAATCAGAATCTGACTAGTCGATTCCATGGAACTCTTCGCATACTCTGGATAGCATTTTATTATACATAAATCATTAAAGCGCAAGTTGAAAATGAATCTCGTGAAATACTTCCTTGTGGAGTTTACGTTCCAGCCAAATATCTTTCAATTAATAAAAAACAAATACAATTGATGTGAAATTTTGGTAATATCTACCCAATATTTTGGAGATAAATTCATTTGCTATATATTAGGATATTTCTTGAACATAAAGGGCCTTGCTTTCATAAATAAGGAAAGGAAAATGTGTCAAAGTGCTCGTATTTATTACATGAAAACCTCGAGTTGCGAAGAGAGAAATCTCATCAAAGAAATCTCACCAGGGAATTACGTGGTAGAACTTGTTTTAAGACTTCACTGCGCATGTGAAATTTTGCATTTCGGAGGAATGCTGTTTCTATCTCAAAATGTGAACGCAAGACGTATTTCTGGAAATAGCTTCCAATCTGGAGTAGCGCCATTAGTAGATCATTTGCCAGTTCTTATAGAAAGAAAATCTCTTCCATGTTTCGCGCATTAGGAAGCACGATTCTTTGGCATATACGATCATTCACCGATAGAGTGAAACACAATTTTTGTCCTAATATTTATATTGTGTTTACTAATCTCGAATAGTTTGTTAGGCTTGAATTTTCTCAAATTTCCATTCCGAGTTATCATCCGTATTGTTGGATAAACGTTCGTGAACATGTTGTGCACGAAGACTTCACAATCCTATATTCGTAGTCGTGTACAAAAATATACGAGGCGAATTGCACTGTTAAATACGACAAATTTGATATTTCAAAAAAATATTTGATATAAAATTCTTACTTTAACTGCCCGTCGTTCTGCACTGACTGCAGGATTATTCTTGTGATGATGGCTAACATTTGTTAGTATTCCCCCGATTTTATGCTCTTATTTTTCTGATCTTTGGTTCTTCCTAGGCGAGTTTGTATCGCAATCTTTGAAATGCTTTTTTAAGAAATATGTGTGCTGTATTTTTTACTCACGCTTTATGTGTCATTGTTTGAAAATTACACTTTTTATGTATGTTTTTGAATTTGGTGAGATTTAAATTAAGGTGTATAATATTTTTAATTAAAATAAATACAAACCAAAATATAATTAAATAATTAATTAAATTAAAAATATAATTAGCATTAAAATAAAAAAATATTTACTCCGAATTGTACCTATTTACTCGTTCACTGAAATGAACGAACTCTGCCGTTCTTGAAATATTAACAAATTTTTTGTTGCACTCTGAGTTAGAAATTATACGATTTCGAAAATCTGCGTCCCTCTTATTTTAATTTAATGTTCTGTGGTTGGTGTTCATTATTTTTAATATATTATTAACCTTTCATCGTTTCCAAAAATACCCGGGCTGGTGATGAAGTGTCTATTTAGGATTATTGCTTCCACGAATGGCTTTTTTTAAAAACGAACATTATAGTAGCAATGCGAAAATATTTAACGTCTGAGAGGCTCAATTTATAACGTTTCAAAGTAATAATTAAAGTTATTTATTTTCAATTCTGGCTATTTCATATCCTAACGTCTCATCAAGCTTATTACTGGAGAATAATAGTTCTAAAATTATATATTCGTTATATTTAAAATAGTGTAAATATAAATGTCAGTATTGATTTATTATCCTGCAACTTTATCAGTATAATTTGCAAAGGAGAGTACCTTAATGTAATCTTACAAAAATAATTGTCGAAAAATAGTTTTGTTACAGCCAAGTTATTTATATTAACGGGAAATGCATTCCTAGCATAAAAGTGACTTTATTTATTTGTAGTCTTCTTTTATTTTATGACAAACTGATATAGATTAAATAGAAACTGGAAGGGAAATGCCACTTATCAGAATGAAAAATTCCATATTCATTCGCATGTATGACCCCTTTTTAAATAATTTTTTTTGTAAAATGTAGAGGGGACTTACAAGCGAGTATTATAAAATACAAGTGAAAATACTACGTGATGTAAATAAGTACTATGTTTCAGTCATCGAAAATTGCTGAAATTATTAGCTCTGTTAAATACTGAAAAGGATTATAAGCGTATGGCTTATCTTTTAATAATTGTTATACCTTTGGATGAAAAATTTTGACAAAATCAATCGTTTTCCATTTACATAAATTATGTTCAGGAATACTAAGACATCACACAACCTTTCAAGAATGCTACGTAGATGTGATGCTGGTTAATCCGATGTAAGGTAGAATGCGCCCACATTTGTTTTCGTAGGCTATTGTAAATCAGTAAGTGATGATTTGTTCGGACATGTGATGGTTTAGCGTTACCTTCCACGCCATGACCACAATTACTCTGGAGAAAACACTCGAGCCAAAAATGGGATTCGAAATTACAACCCTTGGGTCTACATCAGACTTTACCTCCTGTGTCGGCGAGGGCTTCACGAACTATAATAAATTGACAGGCTTGAATCAGGCGCAAGTCACCGATTTTAGAGTGCACCTTTGTTGACAGCGACATAGCTCGTGAACTGTCCCGCCGTTGACGGGACCTGCAACTCGGGAGTGGTGAGTCGGGAGTGACGCAACTGTACGTGGGTGTCGTGTGGATGATCATTAGAAATCAATAAATTCAGTTTTTCGCCTCTTTCAAATTGACTTACTGGATTTGTTGGATAATGGATCCCATCACGTAAGTGGATCTCCCCTTTACATTAGGAGGAAGATATTTAAGGAAAAGTTCCAGAAATGCACAATTGAAAACTAGGGAAAGAGGAGAAGACTAACCCCACACAACCTATGGTGTACGAAGCAGGTTTCTTGGGTTCACTCTTTTCTCCGGTACCTCATGAGAACATTCATCTCATAAACATTATCGTATAACTATCAAATGATTTGTTTGTTGGTAAAAATGTAATAAATTAGTAACTCTTAGACCTAGTAAATTGTTAGGTTCAGAGAAGCATAATTAGTAAACAATACAAAACGGATCTCGTAAGTCCTCCCGAGTCGCAGGGAACACCCGATAATAAAGCAATTTTCTCTTTCAACAACTTAAATGGCACCTTCTGCGTGTTTCGTGGCACCAATGCTCCATAGTTTCAGCTATCTCTGCGCGCTTCTCTGGCGCAACTTGGCGGTGGCCAGGGAGCCCGTCGCGGCGGCAATATCGTTCTCTTATCCATCTAGAGGGTTGATCAACGTAGCTGCGGTCAATACTCGAGTTGTAGCAAATCGAAAATCTGGGTACTGTATACGACAAATCTCTACGACAAATAAGCAGTTGTACTCACTTATTTAGCAACTTCAAATGCCATTTATAACACCGTTGGTCAGTTAGAGAACTAATAGAAATTTCCGCGTCATTAATGCTAGTTACTTACGCAAAAGCATACAATTACTTTAATTAAATTAAATCAAAATAATTGAACTTTTTCGATGTTTTCTCTTACGCATTTCCATTTGCAGGAATCCTCAAAAAGGATTTTCTCCTAAGGTCTCCTTCAGTGAATGAATTTCGCCATTCTCAGTTAATGTTAGTTTTTCTACCGCACATCAGCTGCCTTCTTAAAACAATTCAATGTCTACAAGTATTAAAGAGTAGATTTTAAAACTTAAAGAATTTTAACGGGAAATACGAATTAATATTATCTATGATTATTTTACTGAGTAAATGACATGATGAAGGCACCATAAACTATTGTAATGGAGGTTAGCATAGCTTAGGTTTCCCAAGATGAGAACAAGACGTAAAGCGTAATCTACACAGCAAACGACAACACGCCAACTCAGACGTCGTACGTTTTCCTTCAAACGTCTTGCGAACCGCGCGAGGTCGCAGAATCGCTGCCTCTCGAGAAGGTGCTTTTGTGAAACAGGCGAACAGTTTGAGGAAATTCCTTAGTAACAACCGTAGTGCTCGGAACAACGAAACCAGTGAATTTATTTGTGTATCAGGGTTACGGGATATTCAACTAATAAGGTTATCGAGTCCCGTGAATGAGGAACTAATGAGTAAATAGTGAGACTGATTTGAAGAATCGTGATGGAGAAATGATGGGAATGAGTGTCAAGGAAATCGAAGGACCCCCGAGCGCTCGCGTCCTTCATAAATACCTCAGGCTTAGCCGGGAATCTAACCTGGCCCTAGCAGTGGAATGCGAATGCGCTAGCCATTGCGCCACAAAAGCCTCCCGAAGCTACCGAAAGGCGTGGTTGCTAGCAATTTGGTGTTATCGCTTGGATGGTAGTGGAATCGCTATTGTGCGATTTAGCCCCAGGGCGAATTGACGTTTGATCAGCTGGGATGTGACTATTCAGTTGGGAGCTTCAATTTCAAAAATTAGTCCTACGAAGCTCCAGATTGGATAAACTCATCCCAGCTGATCAAACGTCAATTCGCCGTGGGGTTAAATCGGAGCGTAGACTCTTTCATGTTATAATTTATTAATTCTTAGTAGTTGAGGAATAGAAAGATATTCGTATTCCTTTCATCACACACTTCACTCTTATAACTCATCTCAAAAGCTGGAAGTAGATTTAAACGCACGCTTCCAGTTACGTTCCTCTGGAATAAAATTTTCAAACCACGCTATTCATTTACGTTTCCCACGCGATTGGATCGCTCTCCAATCGATGTGCACGTCCATTTATATTGCTCTGCGAAATACGTCCGCAGAAACACCCACTCGGATGATAATTCTTTTTTCTTTTTTTCTAGGGTTTTTATCCAGCCAACAGCCGGTTACCCTTTACGTCCCGATGGGACGCACATTCGACCATACACTAGACCAACACACTAGCGGGCTCCTCTGATCTGAGGTCAGCAGAACATGAGGCCCTCCGCGACAACACATACAAAGTCAAGGGGCAAACAACCACGCCAAAGACGGGACTCGTACCTGCGACCCTTCGGACCGAAGCGCTGAGTCGGTACTCGCTCTTAGCTACCTGGGCCATCCAGGTCGGCTGGATGATTATTGATCTTCAATAATTGAAATTACGTCCTTATTTCCTAGTGATTCACATGATCGCTTTTCATTGATTCGTTCATGTTAATATATTGAAATCTCTTCTTTGTATTTTTATTCTCTCCTTAAATATAAGGAGCAGTAAGGATGTGGGGGAAAAGAAATACGCTTGAAAACGTTCATTATTCATTTCGTTTTCATATGATGTAAACTTTTAATAATAAAACTAAGGGCCTAAGTATTTTCTGTCGTGAAAAGTTTTAGTTTTACAATATTGTAAGGAGAGAGTTTATCAAAGTAGATGGTTTGTCAGGTAAACCAAACACAGTCAAGTAATATCTCCCTTACAGAGAGTTTTCCATTCTAAAAGGGTTCGTTATTAAGAGAGACCCTTTTAATTCTGTTTTTGTAAACAGTACCTTCCGTTTTTTAAATATTCGCAGTGCTTACAAAGCGTTTGACAAATTCAAGAATTACCAAAATAATGAAGCAATAAATTTGCAAAAGGGGGAAGATCATTTGACTCAAGAAAATATGACAATATAGCACTGTTATAAGGTGACGGAACGCGCCACAAGATTCAGTCCCCGAGGGAAAAAAATAAGATAGATGATGAAGAAGGCAGTGGTAGGATGGTGGTGGTGGTGACGAGATTTTTGAAGACGAATTGAAGTTGCCAATTAGTATAATCAGTTTGCCCTTTGAACTGATTTACATGACTCTTCACACAATACAGTTATTACAAAGTATCTCTTTTCGTGTCATTTACCCCAATAATTATCAACGATAGAAAGTAAAAATGAAGTAATCAACTGTATCGACAAAGAATATGCCTTTCATTAATTTGTATATATTTTACGAGTATTTATCACATCTTGTACTCTGTCAACTTCTATTAATACGATTTTTAAATTACTTTAATTAAGAAGAGCGAAGTTTTTATGTTCTTCGTTGCTCTCCCTCTCCCATTAGTTTAATGCTACAAAAATATATTCACCATTGAGAAATTTTACAAGTTAGAGACACTTCCTATTATGACAATTCCTATTTTATCAGCTTGAAGTGATTTGTTTACAACTGCTTTGAGAAGTGTATCCCAAAGAAATAAACTGACTTAGGTGGTTCAGGGCATCAACTGATGTCACTGGAGGGACTCGGAACGGGAGGTGCTAGGGATCGAGTCCCGACGGATATTCGGCACTAGCTACTGATCTAGGTCGATTTTAGCCGCAGTCTGGAGGAAAATCCTAGCGGCCGGCTGCTCTGATCGGTAGTTTCCAATGATTTCTCCGTTCAACACCACGCGAATGCCGGAGCAACTACCCTAACAAACGTGCCACGGACCGCGCGCAATCTTTCCTTCCTCTTCCTTGTCCTATTCGTACCCCTTCCTCACACTTACATGCACTACACTGCAACACTTATCAGGAGCTTAGAGCTTGTCGCGACTGAGGAGTTGCTCCGCTGGTGGGAGATACTTGGTTGAGGAAAACGCCAAAAGGGGACATCTAGAAGGGCGCCAGATCTCAACATCTAGCGGAGGAAGATTACTAAGAACATCTCGAGGAGAATCATGCACTACACTTGCAGGACTCATGACCTTAGCAGTTGACGCGCCCCGAAAATATACGAAAAATATAGAATATACGAAATAATCAATCAATCAATCAACGAAGAAATAAATTAATTTTTCCCAAACAACCATTACGATTCTGTTACTTTTATGCTTCGTAGTGTACTTTTATTAAGATTTAATAGTCCTTGTTTTCATTTACTATTGCACGTCACTTTTTTAAATATTACTATAAACAAGCTTCTTCTTACACAGTGTAGCTTAGAACGTGGCAAGGTCTGTATTTCAATTGAGTTAGCGTTTTCCCGGTTCACACAGATTTGGTCATATCAATTTACTTAGATATCAACTTCATATATTACTTATCAATGTCATTTACTTAGAACACTTACGCATCAGACATTAATATTCAAGACCCCACATAGCGTGCGGTATGCTTCGTAATGTTTGTGAGAACTTATCAAATCGAATTAAAAATACTGTTGACGTTATGGCTGCATTTTCCACGTATTTGTTCTCAAATTTCTAAAAACACTGGATTTTTCTCTAATTTAAGTTCTAAATATCGACCGACTACACCATGATGATGTCCTCACAAAATAATTTCAGCACTATATATGTTCTTCAGTATATAATTGAAGTATACCAAAACGAATACAGAAACAATGCAAGCAAATGAAAATTATAATTTCATTTTCATTGACATATTTTAATTCAATTCAAAACATAATTAACCACACAATAAATCTAAATAACCTGTATTCGTTAATAGAAAATTCCTTTTCATTTGGAGTAGGTTCACTTCCTTTGCAGATACGTTACATTCTGGACTTAAAAATTAAATAGTTGTAAATACGCATAATTCATCAAAGTATGTCTCGTCTAAGTAATAATAATAATAATAATAATAATAATAATAATAATAACAACATTAATAATAATGAAAATGATAGCAGTAAAATAATTCTTAAACAATAATAATTAAAAAAGGTTCCTCTAGCATGATATTTTGCCGTATCCCGAATACTTCATTAGAAGACACTCGCCTTCATAATTTATTGATGAAAAAAAACCTTTTCCCACTTGTTGCTGTCTGCCATCCTTATCAAACATTAAGCATAAATGTTTGAAGGAACCGAAGATCCCATCAAATAAAATCAGTGCTGAAAATGTTGAAGTGTGATATGAAAAGATTAATCGCGATAAGAGGAAATTTACTACATCGAATTTAGTGATTCTGGTCTTAATACACGTTCTTTGTTAGTCAAAGTAAATTTATAAGTTTTTGGAAGTTGTGTCCGAAAATACTTTGTTTTTTTCTTGAGTGAATATTTCAAATTACGAATTTTATTACATTAGGGTAATGAAACATGTAAAAAAAGAACAAAGAATCAAAAAAGAAGAGGAATATAAAATATAAACTATACTATGCGGGGCACGAATGGTTTCTTTGCAAGCCGACACATTAAATATTGTGATAAGTTTTTGGCTAATAACTAACTTTTTATTACGTGCACGAAACACTGTTTCTTGTGCTTTCAAGAAAGACACATGATGTAGAAAATGTAATATGGCCATTTATGCTTGCTTTACTCTTATATTGATGGCGATTCTTGTGTTGATATCATGAATGTCTGTTGATTATCTGTTCTTTTAATTGATATTTTTTTCAATTGAATTCTGTATGTTAAATTAAATTATATATCTACCTCTCATTGTGTATGCAATCGTGAATGTGAGTAAATATATATTCGCTTTATTTTGCTGGAACAATCACAAGTAGTGCGGCGCAGAAAAGTGTTTTTATCCGGAATATACAAATCACAAAATGAGCAATGAGAAACTAAGAAATCTGAATTTTTTAGTCGGCGGTTTAAATACTTGCACACCTAATATACTTTTGCTTCTTATTAGTGTTACACATCTGGTGGTTCGTTGCGAATAGGTATTTATATATACCGCTGATACTTTCACGCTGGGTAATAATGAAATAGTAAATAATGATTTGGATGATACGATACAGTTGAACCGTTGGCTTCAATGCAAGAATTAGGGATTGAAAGGAAAAAATCGAATACCTATCACGAAGTTAGAATTCTCAAGTTTCGTTGTCGATGTTGCCGTCTGCAATTTTGGTATCGCTGTCAAGCTCGACTGGGTTGACTGATTACAATTTTTCAAAGTATTGTTGCAAGAATGCTGAAAAATTACGCATTTCTCTATGTCCAGGAAGAACATGTAAATACTAAAATTGTCATCTGTTAAAGCAAATCTTCATTTGGTAAAGCCTATGGGAATAAAAATAAATTAAACCGCTCGTGGATCGTTAAATTTATCACTGCTTTTTTTAAGTTAAACATCTTGCAATTGAGAAAATATATTTTGAGCTTAATTTGATGGTCAAGTAGGAGGTTGAACTCGAAAAATCGACCTTAGTGTTAGATCATACAGCTCCTTCTTTGCAGAGTTCCTACACAAATCACCTTGCCAAGAAAGGTATAAGCGATAACAGTGATCACTACAAGTAAAGTAAATATCCGTATAGGAGGGTAACTCATATTTTAACGAAAGAGTTTGAGGTAGTAACGTGATAAGCTACGCCAGCCACACCAGGTGGTTGGAGTGTATCTCATACTCTGACTGCCCAAAACTCTTTATAAATATAAACAAGATGCAATAAGATAAGCCATTTTTTTACAAAAATCGAGAAATTACCATTAACGAATAGCAGGAAACTTGTCGTGGTTGGTGTGGTTTATCTTATTACTGATCCAATCCCTTCAATTTATGTTTAATACTTCCTGCCGTGCAGTCTTATTCCAATAATTAGCCAAGAAATAGGAAAGAGGAAAATTGTGGCCGTTAGTTCGTCGAATTTTAAAAGAACAGCTTTTAACGACACGATCTCGTTTGCAAGAGTCTACAGCGACACATTTTCTCTTCTCCATGTATTGACTCATCGTACATTCTCAATTGGACGCTGTGGAGAGTAAAGTGCAACTGTAGCGCTAGAGAACGTTACACATAACAGCAAATTTCGCGAAAGTACCAGCGGATGTTCCTTGC
The DNA here is from genome assembly GCA_011170035.1 of Teleogryllus occipitalis. Taxonomy (NCBI): domain Eukaryota; kingdom Metazoa; phylum Arthropoda; class Insecta; order Orthoptera; family Gryllidae; genus Teleogryllus; species Teleogryllus occipitalis. Next base: position 148,825 of record BLKR01001103.1, read on the forward strand.
CTTGAGCTCTCCCTGCGCGCGTCAGGTTGGCAGCGCTTGCTTCAGGTGGATAATAGAGTTGCCTGTCACAGAGTATGGCAACCACCGACATTTAATATCCTCTCCAGGTTACCCCTAAAAGGTGAAAGGCGCCAGCGGGTGTTCCTTGCCTTGCGCTCACCTTGCGCGCGTCGCGTTGGCAGCACTTGCTCCAGGTGCTTGCTTCTCTCTCTTGCTCTCTCTCCCTCTCTCTCACACACAGTCTCTCCCTCTCTCTCACACACTCTCTCCCTCTCTCTCACACACACACATACTCTCTCCCTCTCTCTCACACACACACACACTCTCTCGCTTTCTCTCGCTATTCCTTCTCTTCTCTCTGTTCTTTCTCCCTTCTCCTGTCTTTCTCTTTTTTCTCTGACTTCACTCTCCTCTCTCTCTCCTCAAAATCTTTTTAAATTAAAATGAAATTGCTTTCCGAAGCAGTTTGGAGAATACACATTTCGAAGGATCTGCTTTCCTCTCATTTCTCGTAGCTACTTTCCCTTCAAAGTATCTTTTCAGATCGTTTGTCAAGATTTCGAGATCATTAGTTGTAATTGTGCGTAAATTATTAGTTTTAAATCATTAAGTATGGTGGAATGATTTCTAATATGATGTGACTGTGTTTGGTAATTTATACTCCACTGGATTCTAATTGTTGTAGTCAAACATTAGTAGTAAATAGACATATGCATTCATTATAAAAGGTATTTAATTTTATTTTACTACCAACAAATACGAAAAAATATTATGTCGAATACAACGGTCTGTTTACTATTATTGAAAGTGTAAAATCATTAGGAGACAATGAAAAGTAAATATAGCACTATTTATGTTTGTTATACTCATAGTTGTGTTGGCCAAGGAAAACATATCGCGGACCTCTATGCACAGTGCCATTTTGACATCAGTGGCGTAACCCACGCACCGAGCGCCTCAGAGTAAATTGTTGAAGCCATAGGAGGGTAGAAGAGAGCGCGCGCAACTATCTCGACCCGAAGTGTCGCGGACTCGAATGCCCCTACGGAGTGGATGTTTCACTAGGGTATTGTGGCATAGTGATATTTCTTTCAATTATCTTTCAACAATCTTCCTTCCTTTACTATAACAATTATCCTCCCCTACGATCAGGAGATGTATAGCTGTTGTGTAACTACGGGGTACGTCTGCAATAATAATAATAATAATAATAATAATAATAATAATAATAATAATAATAATAATAATAATAATAATAATAATAATAATAATAACTCTACCTAGATGGTTGAAACTTAGTTAAACTCTCAGGTCAATCAAAAGACTGGCACGTGCAAAACATTGCTTTACTGGGAACAGTCGACATTTTGCGCAAAGTATTGTAGACACCGACAGCTCCTAGATCTGCTCCTTAGGAAGCTGGTTCCAACCCGAAGTAGATTCAACAAAAACCTTCGACGCTATAGGAATTGTACTATGAGGAAGCAACAGAATATTCTTTTTTACAGGAATCACAAAGGATTCTTCAGGAATCTTTCAAAGGGCAAAGAGTTTGTAAGTAATATGAAAGAGTCAAAGCTTCTCACAAAGGCACAGATAGATGACTTTTGGAAATATTTCTGGCTATCTGCTATGTCTCACGACCCAGAGATGACGATGATTCAAACGAAGTATGAGAGCATCCGAGATACCCCTCTAATGGATCAACCAGTCATTACCGTGGAAGGAGCTATGAACAAAGCACATAACTGGAAGGCACTGCCCAGTGATGTCCTGCACAATTATTGGCTCAAAAAATTTACCAGCCCTCACCATCATATAGCTACTATAATTTAATATTTTCCTCACAATCCAGAATGTAACCAGAACCATAATCTAGAACCAGAACAATAATCCATAATAATAACCGAACTTTCTCATTCAAGGTCGAACATATTTGTTACCAAAGGAGGATGACACTAAAGACCCCTCGAAGTACAGGCCTATAACACGCCTTTAAATTTTCTACAAACTCATAACATCATGTGTTATACAACTGATGATGACACACATTGAGGAACAGAACATCTTAGCGGATGAACAGAAAGGATGTTGACCTGGATTTCACGGATGCAAGGAGCAATTCATTATAGACTTTGTAATTATGGGACAAGAGCTTAAAAAACAAAGAATCTTGTACGCATGCTACATAAATTATACCAAAAAATTCGACACCGTGCTCCATCCTTGTGTTCTTCAATGTTTGGATGTATACAAAGTCGACCCATTTGTCTAAAATTTCCTGAAATGGTGATGAGCCGATGGAATACAAAACTGTATCTCTTTAATGGAAAACAATCTGTCCACGCAGATAGTATATATATACGCCGAGGGATTTTCCTGGTTGACTCTTTAAGTCCTTTTTTGTTCTGCTTAGCCTTGAATCCTCTCTCTACTCCACTAAATGTATCTAATTATGACATCGCTCTGAAAAAGGGGAACTCAACCCTTCTTCGAGTCTTACATCTTCTTAACATGGATGACAGGAATCTCTATGCACACACTGAGAATTATTCGCGGTAACTAATTAGCGTGACGAAGAAATTCACTGGCAATATCAAGATGAAATTCGATTTGGAAACGTGCGAGATATTGAATAGTATTCGTGGCCCTATGCAAGTTTTAAATTTGGAAAACGATAATGAACCAACGATTACCTTCATGGAACCCCATGAAGCTTACTATTACTTGGATTTCCAATAGGTACTCCGAATCAAACACACTGCCACTAAGACCATCCTAATAACTGAAGTGTGTAAACGATTGCATGGACTCTTAAACTCAACTCTCCGCTCGAAATCTTGCGCAGATAATCAATTTATATGTTATTCCAGGGCTGACATATTCCTTTGGCGTTATTAAATGAAGCAATACAAACCTAGACAACCTCCAGGGGACACTTCGAACAGCTATGACTCAACACCAAAAACATCGTCCCCATTCAAGTATTGACCGCTTTACCGTTCCAATATCACAAGGAGCACAATGTGTTGTAGACCTCATAAATTTACACAGCTCTCAAATTGCATCACTTAGAAAATACTTCCTGGAACTTCAGTAAGCAGTGAGCGCAGTTGATAGTAACTATAGTCCTTTGAACTTGAAATAGACTGATTCACCTGTTCAGCTAGCTATTGAAACCGAAGAGAAGAGAACTTCATGGAAAGTGAAATCACTGCACGGCAGGTACCCCCATGAGCTGAGTAAATCAGAAGTCGACATCTCTACGTCGCACGCATGACTCCAACATGGGAATCGCTTTCCGGAGACAGAAACCTTCAAGATAGCTATCCAGGACCAAGTGGTACCAACTCTGAACTAAAGAAAACAATTTCTGAGAGATTCGAGCACCCATTCCGACAAACGTCGCAGATGTGAGGCCTCAAGCGAAACTATCCAACACGTGGCAATTGGATGTAGCGGCCGCGCACAGTTGTAATATAAAAGGAGGCACGATGAAGTGGCCATGATTAACTCCACCAATTATTGGCAATGAAAATGGGCTTACTCGCCACTTCCTTGCCGTATTATAAGTATGTTTCTTAGAACGTGCTTGAGCACACTCTCTACTGTTATCGCTCCATTATCACTGACAGACAAGTCGGCGACAATAGACCTGATATAACATACATCGACAGAAACCATCAGCAGGCTTTCCCTATTGATATATCAATACCCAACACTCACAGCGTATCTGCAAAACATCAACAGAAGATCCAGAAATATACCGATCTCACCCATGAAGTCGCAGCTCAGTGGAACCTCAGCAAAGAAACAACTGTGCCAATAATATCAGCCACAGGAGTGATCCCGAAAATGACTCTTCGAGCACTAGAGCATCTTGAATTGGATGCCAGAAGTATACAATATGCAGAAAGCAGTTACCTTGTATACATGTTGTATTCTTAGAAGCCACCTGAACCTTCAATAAAGCAACCGCACACCTGGTTATCAGATACGTGTGTGGTTGATAAACCGACCAGTAAAAACAGTGAAAATAATAATAATAATAATAATAATAATAATAATAATAATAATAATAATAATAATAATAATAATAATAATAATAATAATGACACTAAAAAGGAAACTCTCGGAGGAGCGCTACGAGCTTCGTCGGTAGCCTACGAATGGGAGGGTTCCATCCCAGTAAAAAAGTCATATGAGACATTTTCAAGAGCAACGGGAGAGTGAGTCCTGGAAACACGCAAAGAAAGGAAGAAGTCGGGATTGAGGATTGACTGACAAGCCCAATGGAAAAATGCAAATGGCCCAATGAAAAAAGTGCAAAAGCGAGGGAAGTTGTGATATGTTTGCAATAAGAGAGAACGTCAGTGAGGGATTTCTGACTGCCCGCCGTAGCTCTTGTCTAAACAGTCGTCTTTTTGTGAGAATTTTTTTTTGTAATACTCAACTTATTAAAATAGTGAATTTCCCGTATCATTAACTAACTCACTTTACATATCGACAGAAAACCTATTAATTTTTTAGTCAATAATTAATTTTTTAGTTTCATTTTTGTAATGTCGACAATGGTATAGTGAATGTTGTCATTCTTTTTATCAGAAACATTTGAAGGAAATGAATTGGGTATCAAGGGCTTTCTTCATACTTAAGTGTGTGTATTGGCAGAAACGTCCTAGTGTCTGCCCGTCTGATTGAACAACCGTCTGTGAGCAACTGTATTATCTAAACTCTGCATTCGATGATTTTGTGACGATGACGATCAACTTGTTCATGAACTCAATTGTCAGTGTGATCTTCACACTTAGAAGGATTTCATTACCTAAAAATAGTTTAGATTAGATTATATATTTTTGACACGTACGCATTTCTCTCTCATTTTCTCTTCCTCTTTTCCAACATCATCGTCATCATCATCATCATCATCATCAATATTTTTGTGGTGTACGCAGATATCTTAAAGGAGAAAGGGACGAAGACGACAGAAATGGAGCATTGAGATTTAGGGTTGGGAACGAGATGAGAAGTACCTAGGGTAAAGGGGATACTGTGGTAAAGAGAAAGACAGGAGATGGATTTGTGAAGGTGATGTGAAGTCATGGGAACAGGTGATCGAGGGGCGTGAGAGAATTCGGAGAACGGATAAACAATAAATAATGTAAATAGAGAGATGGAGAGGAATAATATGTGATGTTGAAGTGGAGACGGAGAATTGATACAGAAACTAAGAAAGGGGAGATGGAGAATTGATACAGAAACTAAGAAAGAAACAGGAAACTAATGAAGGAATTAGTGACGTTAGAAAGAAGTCTTGAAAGTATCTTGATGAATAAGAAACTATCAAAAGGTGGGGCATTAAAAGATAGGCGGGTAAGAAAAGGGAGTTGTATTAATGAAAAAGGAAAGATGAGAAAATAAAGGCAGAGGAATGAATGAGAATAGGGTGGACTTTTTAATAAGAATATAATGATGTGAGGGAATCTGTATCAGCTCTATGAGTAAAGAAAGCTGAATACATGAATGATGACTCTATCTTCTTTGGCTACTCGCACCCTTTGGCCCGGTGTTCGGGGCCAGTGTGCCGCTTGGCCGGCGGCGGAGGAGGGGGAGGGGGAGGAGGGGTAGAGGCTGGGAGTGAGGACAGGGGCGGCTGCACGTACAAGTCAACAAGTCTCCAGGGTCCTGGCGCCAGCCGGGCGGAGGATGTGTAGTGGGCGATGGGGCGAGTAGAGGAGGCGAGGCACTCGGCACCTGGCAGCACCAGGCCCTGCAGGTGCCGGCGGAGTGTCGTCCTTCAAGGCACCTCTTGCTCCTCTTCCGTTCGTCATTCCTCGGCCCTCTGCAATAGCCTCCGCGAAGAAATTTTCTCTCAGGAGCTACCTACGCAAGGAATTTACGTTCGATTCGGTTCTGGTATCGCTTCTTCGCTCGCTATTTCCATACGAAAAAAGAACAAAGCGAATATTACTGAAGATATTATAGAGTGCCTGGCTCTTAATGTACACATTTTTATGTAGTTCGGTTGGTATTTGAAATTGAAAATATTGTTTTAATTGTGGAGACTGCATTCGATATTTTTCTTACCAACCATTCCTCATTGCAGCTTAGAGGATGATAGTGAAATAAGTGTTTTCTCGACTCATAATAACTTTTTTCTAACACGATAATAGTGCAAAGAAATTATAAGACTATCTTAGTTTTTAAATGTTCACTTTATGATGTTCAAAACTTTTCAAAATTAAATGCGTTAAACAGAATTTACTCAGTGATAAGTTGAATGGAGACTTAGGCTATATGTATCTCGACTTATACTAACATAATAACATGGAAGACTTATGCAATTATTAATTAAATGAAAATGGCATTTTTATTAAAAAATAATCTAATCGTGTAGTAATCTCCATTTACGCCTTCTATGAGAGTGGAATTTCTACCTGCTTATTCCATTTCAAATGGAATGGCTTGTCAGAAACACGTGCTATCGATTTACATGATTTTGGTGTCGTTTCTTCCGTCCGAGTGCATTTTAAATTTTCGTCTTTAGTAACTCGTCGTTCCGAGGTTGTAAATACATACTTACTGGATCTCAAACTGACCTCAAGCAATGAGAATCTAGATCATGTCGTACCACACTGGCGGTATGCGAATAAGCAAAAAAACTACTAGTCTTTAAATACGGAAATGTCCTTACTGACGAACAATGTTAGATACTCGGATAGACAATGATGTCTGTCGAAGAGTGTAGGAAACATTAGTATGTAAATAGAAAGACCGAATAGGTCAGATAAAGATAATTTTTCGTCGTAAATTAATTGGTGTATGAACGAGAACTACGGCATTCAAAGCACAGAGACTTACTAAAATATTTTCTTTATCGTTTGGTTATAATTTTTGATTGATTGATTAATTAGTGATTTTGGGTGCGACAACTACTGAGATCATTAGTCCCGTAAGTGTAGTGAACATTTTTGTTATCGCGGGAGGTGGCACTGATCTTCTCCCGCTGGACGGCGAGAGCTATCCGTCTGTATGCGGATTTGCGCCAACCACGTATCTCCCACCAGCGAATCACTGTCCCAGTCGGGACAAACTCTCTAAGCTTCCGACATCTGTGGTAGTGTAGTGTATGTAAGGTTGTGTAAGTAAGGGGAGAGGTTGAGACAAGGAAGAGGAAAAAAAGATCTCGCGCGGTCCATGGCCCGTTTGTTTGGGGACTGCTCGCCACATTCGCCTAGTTTTGATCCGTAAATCCACGGAAAAATACCGATCAGAGCATCCGGCTGCTAGAATTCTCCTTCAGACAACAATGAAATCGACATAGCTGCTGTCGAAAATCCTTCCACCTTCGGGAGTCGAACTTCACGGCCAGAGGCATTGCTGTGATATCAGTTGAAGCCGTAATTGATACATTAGCAGATCCGGAAGAATAACGCTTCCAATTATACGATTCACAGAAAACCTATCCTCACTAAATATGATCGAAAAAAGAGGTTGTTAGTGAAATAAGTGTTTTCTCGACTCTCGACTACAACACACACATTATGTGACATACTGTACAAATCTACCATTCTAATCTCTCGACTCTGGAAGGGTATCGGACATTGGCCTATCCTCGACGTGCACTACAATTGATATTTTTGGAATTGACCAGCAAAATGGCGCGAAACGCTACCAATATTTTATTGACTTCCATATTCGCTGCTGGAGAACACAACGACGGTCGTAGATCGCTGGCTATGCCATTAAGAGTTCTCATAGGAATAGATTTGTTGGGGAATATAATAGGTATTACCGGGCATTTAGCCACAGGGTTTATATTCACCACAAGCGTGACATGGTGAACTGGGGATATTTGTTTTTTTGAAAATTCTTCATTCTGAGCAGATGTGAGCCCGCGAAATGGGATTTGGAAAGCAATGCGCGAAACTCCATTCCAATGGGTCTGACGCCTCCTTTTTAGTAATCGGATAACCTGTGCGTGTCTGTTCTTCACACACTATTCCCATCCGGTGTACCATTTTGTTCAAGCGAGATGTCTTTCGACGCATGTTGGTCTGCTGGTTAGGAACTGTCCATTTTTATATCCTTCGATATTATTATTATTATTATTATTATTATTATTATTATTATTATTGTTATATTTTAAAACATAGGTGGCAGTTAGGTACCGATGAAATCATGGAAGTTCCAATCCTGCTTTTGGGGCAAGCGAGATGTCATTCGTTGCGTCTCGGTCTGCTGGTTGGAAACTGGTCCCATTTTCGGGTCCTTTTATAATAAAAAAGCCTCAAATATTGTACAATAAAATACGTTTAAAACTGTCTTAAGAGACGGGAACGCCCCCTGAGCTAGTGCCCTCATATCGTTGACTGTATGTTCGGAAGCGCATCGTGACACCCAGCGCGAGGTGGAGGCGAGTACGTTCTCCCTCCGGCGCCAGCGCTCGGCCGTCGGGAAGAGGCAGCCGCCGCGGGGGCCGTGTTGGCGCTCCGGATGAGGCGGCCGCCTCCGCACCCATTACCTGCTAATCTGCGCCTTGTTTGCCGCCCAAGCCCGGTAGCCGAGGGCCCGGCCGCCCGCCCGTGTTTGCTCAGCGCCCGGCAGCCGAGGGCTCTGTAAGCACAGGGCGCGCGCCCCGCCCGCCTCGCGGCCACCGCTCCCGCCGCCCGCCCGCCTGCCCTTGCTCGGCCACCCACCCTTCGTAGGCACCCAGCCCTTACTGCAGCCCACCCGCTCACTCACCCACCCACCCGCCCACCTACCTACCCGTTCATGTGAGCGGGAGAGACCGGGAGAGGTGGCTCAGCGCATCAACTGATGTCACTGCACTGCCTCTGACCGGGAGATCCTAGGTTCGAGTCCCGACAGTAGCAAGATTTTCGACACTACTTGACAATTAGGTCGAATTCAGTGACTGTCTGGTGAATTCCAGAGGCCGGCTGCTGTGATCGGTAGTTTTCCGTGGTTCTCAATATCAGGCGAATGTCGGAGCAGTACCATAACAAACGGGCCACGGACCGCGCGCGATCTCTCCTTTCTCTTACTTGCCCTATCCTCTCCCTTTACACACACTTATACTAACATGCATTACACTACTACACATGTCGGGAGACCGGCCGGGGATTTGAATATTGTCCTGGCTGGAGTGGTGCCCTGTTGGTGGGAGATACCTTGTTGGGGGAATCCCTGCTAGCTGACGGTAGGTCGGAGCCGGATCTCGCCATCCAGCGGGAGAAGATCACCACCTCCCGGGAGTAATGACCTCAGTAGTTGACGCGGTCGGAATCACTAACAACCATCCAACCAACCCTACCCGCTGACCCACCGACCCGCTCACCCAACACCCGATCACCCATCCACCTGCTCACCCCCCATCCGCTCACTCCCTTACCGCTCACCCCCACCCGTTCACCCATCCACCCGCTTACCCACCCATCCCCTCACCCTCTTTCACTCCCCCCTACTCACTCATCAATACCCTCACCCTCCCACCCGCTCACCCTCTTACCCGTTCACCCACACACCCGATCATCCACCCACCCTCTCACACACTCACACCCACACACACGTTCACCCACCCACGCATCCACTCACCCGCACACCCACACGCTCGCTGCCGCTGGTCCTCACGCTACTGCCATCCCGTTGGCCCGGTCGCTGGCACCCTAACCACTTGCTATCCCTATCCCGTCCACTGTCGCCAAACCGGTCTCTGTTGCTTTTTCGCTCGCTGTTGCTAGTTCTCTTGTCGGTGGCCCCTACCCGATCGTTGTAGCTAGTTCACTCACTGCCACCCATCCCTTCTCTCACCAGCTCACTGACGTTGCCCCACTACAATCATGAACCCGCCCGCTCGCTACCAGTCGCAGGCTCACTGTGACTAGTCCGCTAACTGCCTCTCAACCGTGAGCTTATTGTCACCCGCACGTTCGCTCGCTGTCGCCAACACGCTCACTGCCCTAGTGTGCCCTTGCTGATGCCAAAGTTCGCCCATTTGCTGTGCCCTATTCGCCCGCTATCGCGATCCCGTTCGTTGTCGTCAGCCCGCACAGTCTCCAACCCAGTCTCTGTTATTACTCCACTCGCTATCTCTAGTTCACTTGTAACTCAACCATTCACCGGCACCATGCTCACTGACACAAACTCGATCGCTCTCACCTCGCTCATTGTCATCAAACCGCCCGCTGGCCCCATTTCGCTCGCCGTCGATAACACAACCGCTGTGGACAACCCGCTCACAATCTCCTTCTCTCTTACTATCACTAACCCGATCGCTATCATCTACCCGCCCACTCTCAACAACCCGCTCACTGTCACACACTCGCTCACTGACTCCCACCCGCTCGTTGTCGCCAACTCGTTTTGTGACCCCAACCCGCTCACTGACACACACTCGCTCACTGACACCAACCCACTCACTGTCGCCAACGAGCACGCCATCACCTACTCGCTCACTGTCGCACACTCGCTCTCAGTCGTTCATCTATTAAACCGCCATCGCCTGTCTTTGCCTCGCCTGTACGTATCCCGTCTCCCTATACGACTAAACCCCAGCCATCATCTCCAAAACACGTCTCATCACCTCCGGCGGCTCCTCTTTGCACATTCACCCCCGTTGATACCATCACATCCACCGCCGCCTCTACCACCGCTATCGCTTTCGTGCCCAACTTTCCGAGGCCACAGTCACCCTCAACCGTTATCTCCTTTGTCATCTCCTCACCTAGGGCCATTAACGATCGAAACTGCTATCTTCACCATCTCTGCCTAGGACACTGACACTTGTACCCTCACTCATTACTGTCGCGCCGTCCTACACCGCTATCACTTCCAACACCTCCATTTTATTCACTGCTTCTTTTTAAACTGGCATATGTAGAAATCATTAATAACTGCGCTTCAGGGAAATGACCGATGAGCATGAATGATCTCCATAATCATCATAGGTTCCACATATACTTGACTAATGAATCTTCAGCAACTAATCAGTTAGTTATAACTAATGGGTAACTAATATCTATTATCTAAAAACGCCTGTATTTCGGAGTCTTATGATCGCGTGCTTAATTCAAGCTCAGTGAGAAGGTCCTCAAGTGCAACAGTGAACTGTCAGTTTATTCAAACGGCGTATAACAGATTTAACGACTTCACCGTTGTCACCAAAATTCAACGACCTGTTTCAAATTAAACAGAACTAATGGCGTTACAGCAGCACGTACTTTCTTGTACTATTTGAAACGGTTTCGTAATATTAAATACTTCTTGAAACGGCAAAAGCGTTTCCAAATCTCAACAATATTTGTCCGGGCTGAGATTCTAACATAGGCGCAAATGCTCTTCGCAGGCATCCATTCCATCACCAAACGCTGGTTACTTTTACTTCGCTCCCACTTAATAAAAAATAAAATTGAACCTTCACAATTTTCTAAACTTCATATCATTAACTGAAAATAGAAACTGTGCTATTTATGAACTTAGTTTATTAATTTTTGCGGTTTTGTTTAAGACTTTGCGATTTTCTGTGAGCGTACTTTTCTCTGTTCGAGCAAAATATTTTTAAAAAGTTGGAGACTTGCTGAGACCAATTCGAGTATGTGCTGGGATCTTCATGTAAGCACTCCAAATGTAAAGGCCCTTTTTAAATCCGCGACCAATCCATGACCATGAAGAATATATATTTTACGGAAAATCCTGTGAACGATGTAGGTGGTGATGTTTACAGTCAAAGGATCGGACAAAAAGACGTGTTGACAAAAAACCCTTATTCGATTGAAAGCTTCTAAAACGTGTATTTTGACTGTACTGTTTTTAGGAGAGAGTAATATACTTTAACATGAGCAAGAAAGAGTCACTTTTCCTGTATCAGGGATCCGTAGAAGATATTTTTTGTAAAAAAATCGGCACTGTAAATTGCAGCATTACATAACTTTCTCGTTCTACATAGTTGTGTACGAGAAAAAAAAACTATCAAGAAGGCTTCATTCGGAAGAAAGTTTTTTTAATTATTGTGGATTTAATAGTCATATTTTTCTCGTGTATTCACTCTCATTATAGTAAGTACCATCAGGGACGTTCCCTCTCAGTTGTTCATGTTTTGATAAATTTGTTTCATGTTGCTTCTGGGAGTTACTTTCTATTAACGTTGTTTCTGAACACTTGTTTCCTAGAGTCTATTATTTACGTTCTTGCTTTGGAAATTAAATTAAAATTATTCCGCCATCTTCGATTCCTCGTCGTTAATCCTTCTTCGTTTTATGCATTATTTTTTTATTTGGCAGGAGCTTGAAATTTCATTAAACGAAAGAATTTCTTGTGCCCCGAAATAAGAGAGAAAAGTATATTCAGGCCAGTTATTCCTCGACGAAAGGCATAAAAAAAGTTTCTTCTATTCTTTCGTCCACGGATGAAGTACCTCTAGTGAGTATTACTACGAAGGGACTAATGTGTTTAATGCGAAGTGTAGGTCATTAACACAATCAGCCCCATGAACTCTCCCACGATCTATTTCGGTGGGCTTAATGTCGTGTCGCAGGGTGGTCGTCGGCGAGGCTAGTGGAGTCGGAGGAACAAGGCGTTGCCTTGTGGCGCTCGGCGGAGTAGTACATCACGCCGGCCACTCCGGTCGCCGCCCACGGCGCGGGGCGGGGCGGGGCGGGGCGGGGCGGGGCGGGGCGGGGCGGGGCGGGGCGGGGCGGGGCGGGGCGGGGCGGGGCGGCGCAGCGCGTGTGAGGAGCCGCCAGGAAGCGAAAGGGGCCCCGCGCGTTCTCACCGCGCTCTGCGCCCTCCTCTCGGCGCTCTCTTCTCTCTCCGATCTTCTTTGGTCAGCTGTGCACTCGCCTGTGTTCTGACCGCACTGACGCGTTCTCGGCGCCCTCTGTCGTGTCGCTTCTTACCCTGTAATGAGATCGCTCGGTGATTCGCTCTGTTGTGACGCCAGACCCGACCGCGATTACACGAGTACTATTACTCGATCTGATCCGAACGTGAGCATATCGATAAATCGAACGATATATATCGAACGAGCATATCGATAAATCGAATCGAGTTCGATAAATCGAACTCGTGGAATTTGTACGTGAATATCTAAATGGAATATCCGCGTGTTTAATTAAATTGATTGATCGATTTATTATTGTTTTTGACGCGTCAACTGCGACGGTGATGAGTCCCGTGTTTTTGTCATAGAAAGTGGCGGTGATCTTTCCTCGCTGGATGGTGCCAACGTACATGTCGACTTGCGGGATTTTCACAACTAGTATCTCCCACCCGCGGGCCACTGTCCCAGCCGGAACAAGCTCTAGGCTCCCGACTGGTCTCCCGATATGTGGTTGTGTAGTGCATGTAAGTGTGTTTGTAAGTAAGGGGTGAAGATAGGACAAAGAACGGGAAGGAGAGATCGGGCGCGGCCCGAGGTCTGTTTGTTAGGGTTCTGCTCTGTCTGGTGTTGATCGGAAAAACGACAGGAAACTACCGATCAGAGCAGCCAGCCGTTAGAATTCTCCTCCAGAGAGCGGCTGAACTCGACTCAGCTAAGTAGCTAGTGTCGAAAACCCTGCCGCCGTCGGGACTCGAACGCTAGGACCTCTCAGTCAGAGCCACTGCAATGACGTCTGTTGATGCTCTGAGCCACATAAGCCTGTAGAAGTTAAATATAAATTCTTTAGTAGTAGTTACACGAAGTGAACCAAGCTAATCCATATCTGCATTTTAGTGGGAAATGCTTTCAGAACTTTTTGCCTTGGCTGGACTCAAGGATGTTCTATGTTAATCGCGGACGGAAATGAACGCAGTCGTGCCTTCGAGTTGGAAACGCAAAGTGAATGAAATTGGCCTTATGAAATTCTCGATATTTTTACTAAGCTGACTTTACCAAGATACCTTAACGCGAGAAACTTTTAATACCATCACCTATTATACGCTCATTCCACACAAGTTTCTCTTACTCATTTGCTAAAAGTGTTTGTCAAAAAATTACTCGTATTCCGATTTTCTCCCTCGATCAGTTCAGTCATAATGATGAAGAAATTATTCCTTTTTGTTTTTTTATATATTTTCGAAAATTGTTTTTGTTTAAAATGTTGTGAGTTCTTTTCAAGTTCTAATGAATTTAGTTTTAAATCAATGTTTTTATAATTATAAATCTTTTTTGTGTTGAGGATTGATGCATCTAAAATCAAAAAATCATTGAATCATTTTACAGTATTATTTAATAATAACTAAACATTCACATGAACTTAACTACATTCTAGTGATAAGAACTACATGAAACTGGGAACCGTGGAACTTGGAACCGTTGTTTAAAAGCCGTGGAAATTCACAAATCTCTTTGACACTATACTTGTCTTTAATTTTTTAGTTATCAAGTATTTTTAGAGAGTACTTTTTCAATGTTTCTGAAGACAAAATATTTATATGATTTGGCTCCAGTTTAGGAGCCAAATCATATATGATTTGGCTCCAATTTAGGAGCCGTAGATCCCAAGAAAGGTCTGTTATTTGAGATAAATGTGCTGGCGTGATCCTCTTCGCGCTGCTCTTCGCACCTCCGCTCTGTTCAACACAGCCCATCTTTTTGTGCTTCCTTTCACATCACCAACGAGCGGTTTACTTCAGTTTACAATCTTGCCCAGCTCATACTCTCCCTATATCACCAAGCCTCCTGAACAAAGAGACCTTATTCTCTTCACACATTGTAAGATTCCTTATATGCGATACCACATTAGTCACCTAATACATTACTCCCCCGAGCTATCTATTCTTTATTCCACGTTATCATTATTCTTATTCATTAATTCTTGATTCTCATTATTTGAAAAACTTTCGTTTAAATAAACAAAAAGCGAATGATCTGAGCATTAACTTTCCTGAATCTAAAATGTACGAGTATGTAGATCCAATACGGTCATGCGTTCGACAAGTATTCCGCAGAATGAAATTCTAAAAGGAATTTGCATCACTTGGCGTGTCACAGAAAATATCTATTCAATGTAAAATCATAATATTTCTTCTACCGAATGTTAGTATTTTTTAGTAAATTCGCATTGGTAAATGCATCTGTAATAATTGTAGTACAATAAGTATGTTTCAAAATTTTGAATTGCATGAACGCGCTCCGCAAGAGAACGTATTCACCTTGGTAAAATAGTCCTAAAAAAATAATTCCATGTAACTATCTAAATTTTAATTGATTTCTAAACGACCTCCTATCGAAAGTGAAACATTTACACCATATTCAAAAATATTATATGAATCAAATTATAGAGTAACAGACACTGATCAACTTAAGTTCTTTTCAGTTTAAAATCATTATTTAGTTAAATTATTGAAAATCATAGAATGGAATACTAATTTTTATTTAAAAGTGTCCTGAATTGTGATGTTTATAATCCATTGAATCAACGAGAATTTGAAAGAAATTATTTTTTCTGTCAGTTATCTCTTCCAACAAAATATTTTAGAAAATTTGGAGCCCAATTTTCTCTACACCTTACACTTCGTAATTTCAAGAGTAAACTTCGTTTTACCGAGACTTCGTCTCATTGTGAATGAATATGTTTAATAATTTATCACTTGCAAGGTAACATTAAAGTATAAGACACTATTCAGAAAAGACGTTCGACGGTGGTCCACTTTGAGAATGCCGTGATAACTGTTTCGGTTATTTCCATATATCCATAGTATTTGCGTAGGATACATCAAGAAGTATAACATGCAATTACAGTCACGAACTAATAAAGTTTCAGTAAAAATTATAAATCGTAATCACTTAATTATTGTGATTTATTTTCCCAAAATAATATAGTCTATAGCAGTAATATTTACCAGATGCAAAATTCATTTGGCAAACCACATTACGCTGCAAGCATCAAGTCCCACAATCGTCAAAGTGAGAATGACATTTGAAATATTAGTGGCAGCTGTTTCTAAAGCATCTCACAAAAAGCAATCTTTTTCATGGCTGAATTCTGCATAACAAGACATGATTGTTCTTTTTTGTGTTGTTTGTGTATGAACTGTTTTTACTGAATACTCGTAATATATTGTGGATCAAAGTATCTTTTGAAATGAAGATATTTTCCTAAAACACAGTGTGTTTTCCTTGTCCAATTGATTAATTTTAATACACCACATACAATATCAACTTAACAAAAGTGAAAAATAGATCACCTTATTCTGCCCATCCAGTGTGAGTCATTTAATTGGAAATAGTTCACCATCGTATTATTTTCATTGACAATAAATAATTCCTTCATGTTTTGCCCTCAGAAACAAATTCAGTAGAAAATGTGTTTGTAACTTTCCAATTTCGTCACATTTTGTATATCAGCGGAACTTTACGTGCATTTGCAAAACTCCAAGCGCTTCTGTAAATTTGCAAGATCATTAGCATCTTTGGGAACAGTGAGTGCACAGCAATTCCGAAGGCCGGCTGGTAGGTCAAGTTCTGACTGTCCAATACCGGAAGCGATCAATACAGCGCTGTCATAATATGCACCTTAATTCCGTCAATTCACAAATTTTAATTTTTCGCCGTTTGTATCCAAGAAAAGCAGATGCTTTCTTTGGCAATATTTTAAAATATCCCCAGCGCTGCTACTCACTTAAAGCACAACTTTCTAAGTAATACAGAAGGAGAGAAAGCGACAAAAAAACTGCCTTCAAGTAACACAGCTAAGGACCATTTGTTCATGTACAAGTAACCGCGAAGAAGACTTGGTTTGACTTTTTTCGCATTAATTGAGAAATCTTGCTATTTTTCACCGAGTTTAAAGTATAAATTTTAAATTTTATTAACATTGTAAAATTAATAGAATTCACGCTTATCTACCGTCATTTGTTCATTATTTTGTTATGCGAGTTGCAATCGATCGATCATGACGCCGGCAAATATGTGGGTGTGAGGTTAAAATTATGATTACAAAGGCCATGACTATGAAAATATATACAATACAATATAAAAGAGTTCCCTTATTCACGATGAGGTCTCTAATTTTTTTAAATACCGTGTGTGCAACTCAATATAGTTTTGCTACATAATTTTGATACACAATATCCCTGAGCTACCACGCTGTTGATCCGCTTACCAGTTCATTTGCTTAAAGTGTAATTTGCTGAAGACAATGCTTCTGAGGCATTGCTTCAAAAACAATTAAAAGGCACAGAACTCAATGCTTGATTTAATTTCAACCAATATATTGAAGTATTTTCATTTATCATGAAATTTTATTCATGTTTGGGACAACAGGGATAAGACGTTGGAAGACAAGGATAATATTTAAACCTCTTGGGTTTACAAAACGGGCACTTCTGTATTTTATTCTTAGTTATCGTTAAATTTTGGCTGGTTTCCACTAGTTTTGATTATGAAAATAACTTATAGAATTAATACATTTTCTATTAAAAACTGTAGTTGACTGTGAATTTTTTTTTATTAAATTCTATCCATATTTATACACAGCATTTTAGTGAAAATGTATCTGGTTGTAATAAATTAGAATGGAATTCATTTACAAATTGTGATAAAAATATTTTAAAATTAAGTATAGCTTAGAAGAGTTTGTTTAGCTAACCTAGAGTTCAAGAGTTAATACAACTTTTGAAGACTTTTGAAATTTCCGAGAGTACGTAGTTATTATTTTTTAAGATACGCAAGTCAACTGAATAATAGATCATTCAGTTGAAAAAATACATGATAAATGAATACATTTCTATGAACTATTTCAATTTCAAACTTCCTGGTTATTTAAAACCGATTATTACTATGCACGTGGCAATGTATTTACGTATTAATTTCTTTTGTTGCAGGTGAGTCTCCTTAAGTGTTATCTACTATCAACGACGAATCTGAGACACTGAAGACCGTGTTTTTCCAAGTGCGTAAGAATCACAATATTTATTATTTATAATTTTCGCACACCTTATAACCCTTTCTAGAAAGGAACGTTAGGTGGGTAGATATACAGTTGAGCGTAATTAAATTAATTTTTATATATTTATCCTTATATAACGTAATTCCAGTTACATCACATGATAAGTTAATTATTAATTTCATATTATTTACAGCTTAAGTCTAGCCTTAAACGTGATGTGTTTCAACGTCTCTTTAAAATACTGATGTCATTCGAAAATCGATGAACAAGTACCTTCATCGTAATTCACATAATCAAAATTCGTAGTAGAATTCATTACAAGTAGAATTCATGACAACGCTGTAATATTTCAAGTATGTTTATTGCATTGAACTCTATTATCATTCCCTACGCACTGTTCATTTCTTTTCTTCATATCATTTCTCGTTCTTCTAATAAACTCGATTCTTATCGGTATTTTATTGCTTTCTGAAGCTAAGCCGAAAGATGTCTGATCAAAAGTACTCTGGAAATAGTATATTTTTTGCAAAAATTCATCTTCTTCGTCAACAAAATATGATAGTTGTTCTAATGAAAACGTAGGTGTGAATTTGTGTGACTTTAAAAGAAAATCTCTAAGCTACAGTAAGAAACAGATGGAGCAAACGGTACGCCCTATGGTGTTTGATAAATTTTAATATATTAGAGTACAAAATAAAATCTTGAATATAACATGAGCCGAGTTTTGTTGTTTTTCTGTCGTGTTTCGTTCAGATATACTACGATGGAGTAATGGAACTGAAATAAAACCAAAAGACATGGATACACGTACTGCAAGGTACTCAAACAGAATTATTAGGATATGTTGCTCGTATTTGCGTTCGGGTTGACTGGTTCTTTTGAAGGCGGTTTCATTTGCACTCCGAGATATTCGCGTAACGTCCGTTAGTGTTTGAAGTATATGACGCACGGAGGACGTGACGTATCTCGTTCCGGAGCTGGAAATGTCGAGCGCCTGCCTGTGCGCTATCCCGCAAACCAATGGCCCTCGCTCTCGCCCTCTGCCTCCTCCCCCCCCCCGGCGGTGAGCAGGGGAGGGGGGTTCGTGGCACAGTAGCTAGTGCATTCGCCTTCCCCCGCTGGGACCCTTGCTCGATCCCCGGGCAATCCATGTGGACTTTCTGGTGGGCAGAACGTGCTCTCGGCAGTTTTTCTCTGGGTTCTCCCGATTCCCCACTCTCTCCACCATTTCTCTCATATCATCTTCATCAGAATTATCGTGGTGTAATGGCCACCTCTGGGGCTCGAGTTCACCCCCTTGCCAATCCATGTGAACGTTTGGTGATAGAACGCGCATTCGGAAGATTTTCTCTCGTTTCCAATTCCCGTTTCTTGTCGCCAGTTCTGCCCCGCTCGTTGTCGCCTGTCGCCGCATGCCCCGGAACCTACTGCTTGTTATCTTCCCATCAACATTACAATCCTCTCCATGCACACTGCTCACAGCTGGATTTCAGTTCCGTTCCGGAGCCGGGTTTAGGTTAAGTATAACAAGTCAGGCTATTGACGGTAGTGATAGGAGCTTTTTAAATGTTTGTATGTATTTGTTTGCAGTAAAGAGCCGTTTTTTGTGTTCATGTGCTTTATAGTATTTTGTGTATCGAATCAGTGAGTAAAGCCATTTTCACATGGCGCAATTTATATTTTATTGAAGTAATAGCAGAACTGAAGGACTTTATTAATGAAATAAGCTGAAACTTAGAATCAATCCATAGAGCATGTTATCAGTATATACAAATATTAGCAAACTACTGATCCTCCCAGTAGAAGAGACTCTATATATTGCTCAATAGAAGCTAACTCAACCCAAATCACGTTTATTTATGTAGGATTTATTTCTTTCTGTTTATTTTTACAGTTTGAAAATGTGCATTCAACTAGGGTCTTTCATTTTTTAGGGGCTCTCTGTGAGCGGGCCCCTGGATATAGCTCGTTTAGTACCTAAGACCGGCTTTGCTTACAGCGATCCAACACCTGTAGGCGACCATCACACCTGTAGACGCCTTCATCATCCACCACCTCCCTTCATCCGCCACTGTCTGCCAACATCTTTTAGCATCCGATTTAACCCGTCACCACACATCACTCACCACCACCCGCCAACAACAACTTCCATCCGCCACGATCTGCCAGCGTCCTCGAGCAACCATCACCTACCGCCTGCTCCCGCCACCCTCCCTTCCACTTTCATTCTCTTGCAATCATCTGCTGTCACCGCCCTGCATCACCCGCATTCACACGTTATTATCCGTCAATACCGTCGATCGCCATATATCACCCGCCACCACCCTGCCGCCTGCCATCATCCGCAATTGCTCGTCACTACCTTTACCACCCGCCACCACACAGCACTATCTGCCAATACCCATAATCACCCGTCATCGCCCGCCTCTATTCGCCACCACCACCCGTCATGATCCCTTCCTACCTCACCATTACCCGCCCATTCTCCATCAACTCGCACCGGCGTTGGTGGCTCGGCGTCAATTGATGACACTGCAGTGCCCTTGACATAGGGTCCTGGGGTTCGAATCCCGACGATGGCCGGACTTTCCTCACTAGTTAAATAACTAAGTCAAATTCAATCGCTGCCTGGAGGAGAATTCTCGTGGCCGGCTGCTCGGATCAGTAGTTTTCCGTGGTTTCTCCGATCAATACCAGGCGAATGTCGGAGCAAAACACTACCAAATTGGCCACGAACCGCGTGCAAGCTTTGCTTGTCCTGTCCTCATCCTTTACACACACACTCTCCTGCACTACGCTATTGCACATGCCGGGAGATCTGATGGGACCTTAGAGTTTGTCCCGACTATAAGCGGTGCCTCGATGGTGGGAGATACCTGGTTCGGGAAATCCCGCTAACCGACAGACAGGTCGATGCCAGATCTCGCCCTTCAACTGAGGACGATCACCGACACCTCCTCAGTGGCGGATACAGGGGGGATGCCTCCCCTGCCTCCCCCGAAAGGCCTAGGGTTTTTATTTGTTAGCTCCTTTTATTTGGAAAAAATGACTTAAATATTTAAGTTGGAATTATGTAATTCTTTAAAAATAATATTGTGTAGTATCATACGTACTCTACAAAAATAATATACAATTATTAACAAATTTGTTTATAATTTAACAAAAACAATTATGCCCACCCTCCAAAACAATCGGTTGGATTCGCTCCTGCACCTCCCGCGATAAAACTGCACTAATGATCTTAGCTGTTGACGCACCTGGAATCATTAGACAATCAATCATTTTATCTGCCGCCATCCGCCATCACCTGCCTCAATCCGATATTATCTGCCAACATCATCGTCAAATCGTCACAACCGTTCCCCACGCACCACCACTCAAGACCACCCGCCAACACACACTTTTGCAACCATCCGACGCCACTACCACCACGCCCGATCACCCGTCTTCATCTGCAACCACCCGCCACTAATCGTACACACCCTCGCTTTCCCGCCACCACCTTACTACCCGCCATCGTTCAATACCCATTATCCACCGTCTCAGTCCGCCTCTATCCGCTACCACCCGCTAAAGCCCCTACTCCATTGGTGCTTGCTCGTTCTCCGTCGACTCGTTCATCGGGAGGTGTCTCGGGGCATCAACTGAAGTCACTGCTGTGCCTCTGAACGGGAGCTCCTGGGGTTCGATTCCTGACAGTGGCAGGATTTTCGACCCTGGTCAGATAGCTTGGTCGAGTTCTGTCGCAGTCTTGATGATAATTCTAGCGACCGGCTGCTCTGATCGGTAGTTTTCCGATCAATATCAGGCGAATGCCTGAAAAGTCACCTACCAAACGGGCCAAGGACAGCGGGCGATCTTTCCCTCCCATCCTTTGTCCTATCCTATCCCTTACACACACTTACACTTACATACGAACGTTACACTGCCGTACATGCTTATAACACACAGTTCAGAACTTTTACCGGCTGGGGCGGTACCCCACTGGAGAGAGATGGCTGAGGAAAACCCCGCTAGCCGACGGTAGGTCTCGAATCCCACCATCCAGCGGTGGAAGATCACCGCTACCTCCCGAGGAAAAAACGTGCACCACATTTAGTAGTGACTGATATCGTAGGCTTCCGCGGCCAGAATCATGATCTGGGCTGTCCGGGTGACGCCGCGTTGAAGGCTGAGGTGCCGACGTTTCGACCGACATGTCGCGGTCCTCTTCAGGGCTGTACTGCGCAGTACCCGGACAGCTGTGTCACCCGGACCCTGCTTCACCCGGACAGCCCAGATCATTTAGTAGTGACCTTTGCAGTTGACGAGCCCGGAATCGCTAGTAAGCAATCAATCAATCAATCAATCAATCCGCCAACTCGCTCAACGTCAGCCGCCTCTCGAGAACGACACGTCCGCCGCCCGCGCTCCTTCCTTGGCGCGGGAAAGGGCCGCTGGCGACGGCGCGGCGGCGGCGCGCGGTGGCGATAGTGGCCGACCGAATTGGGCACGTTCTCGTCTCCTTAACGACGCGGCCGCGCACGCGGCGCGGGGCGGTGCGGCGCTCCACACGCGCCTCGCCCCCCGCGGCCCCGCACGCACACGCACGCACACGCACGCACGCGCCTAGGCCTTGCACTGCGGGCACGCGCGGCACAGCATCCAGGTATTCCTCGATCCAGGGAACAAAACAACACTCCAGGAAACTTGCGTCATTGTAGGTGGGCGGTCTTCCTTTCGTCTACGTTACACCCAATGCGCCCTTTTCACAATTGGTTGTACCTAAGAGGAGGGTTCATATGTCTATACTCACGCCAGGTACCTCGTGACGGAAAATGAATTAATGGTAGAATACGATTGCAGGCGATACACAATAGACGGGAATGTCACCGACGATGCAGCGATTATTGCTTCGTAACTGTTTCTACATTGGGCTTCCTCAACTCATTTTGGATAACCGATTAATTTGGTAATTAACCAGATTCGAACTTGTGGCGTAACTTATCCTATAAAATGATACCGCATACGGGAACAAGCAAAACATTGCTACATGTGTGGTGAAATTTTTATTTTCTCGCTACGGAGTAGAGAGAAAGTTACGTAATGCTGGGCGAAAACGCTTATTACAGAGCCCTGGTAACCAAAAAGTGGATAAATCTAGTAGCCAAATTTAGAAAACAAAATCCCACAACACATGGTGTAGCCAGAATCCATGTTTTGTGAGTCCTTGATACCGAAAAATCGAATAACGGCAAAACGTCTGTCCGTCCGCCCGTCCGTTTGTGAACAACGCTTGCAGTTAAGCCGTTCAGCCGATTTCCTCAAAATTGATATTCCCCATTCAATCCAATCTAATATTGCAGCTCCTTGAATTTGAAACCGATATTTTAATTTGAAGGCTACTTTACATAAAATTCCTGGGACTTTTTCCAAATTAAAAAAAATAGTTTCATCGTTATTAATTAAATTTTGTTGTTGTTGGATAGTGTGATAGACTTTTAAAGAGAATGGTAAAGATCTCATGATCTAAAAACTCTGATTTTTCGAAAACTGCAATAAATCAATTTTTTATCGGCGTCTTCCTACAACTACAATTATGAAGATAGAGATTTTCCCGTTAATGAAATCTATTCCATAAAGATAGATTTTGAAATAAGGTCATGTACAATTTTTTGAAAATTTGAGTGCTCTTCGCGTAATTTTGCGTGAAAATACAGGCGAGAAAGTATCAGCTGTTTTAGCACCACTATTTTTTAGTGTCCTGTAGAGGATATTCACGGACAGTCCAGAGCTTTTAACAATGTATTAACTAACCTTTTTCTTTTGAACAAACTATTCCTGTGGTAAAAATACAAGTAATCTGGAGAAAATTTGACAAGTGTTGGAGATCTGGTATATAACATGAATTCAATGAATCCCCAGAGGCACTTTATGTCTCTCCGAAAAGAAAAAAATACGTGTGGCGAAAACAAAAGTACCCAAACCGTGGGACCTTTCATAATGGCAACGTCACGATTTTAACTACGCCTACGCAACATACAACAAAGCGTAACTAATCTCAGTTTTCGCTCTGAAGAAGAAAGGAAATCAAATATTCCGCACGAGTCCTAATCTTCCTACGGGAGGAGCAATCTCAGGAATTGGTTTCATGAGAAACAGAGGAACCACGACAAAATCTCGCTCATAACGTTGCGCGCATGATTCGGACACCGGACCTTCCGAATATGATACGGTCTACTTGAACACTCGCCCATCGCGGTCTCCGCCACAGGAATAAAATGAAGCACATCGTTATATCGCGCGGAGCGTGATGGCCGAGCGGGACGCGCATTTGACTCGGTCGCGCGAGGGATCAGATCGCGCGGTCGGCCGCTTTGATCGCGAAGCTTACTTGTTCCCTTTGTTACTGACGCTGAATGCCGGTGTAATATTCTAAGGCTCATGGACTATTATGCTATTGGGCCCTTCTGTATTCTTTACCTTCGTTCTACGCTGTGGGTGCTTTAGTATTATATTTCGCTAATTAGATTCAGTCGGCAAGTAGGAAGCTATGAGTTTGAAATAAATTTGTTACTATTGTTGTGTTACTAAATAATATCACTTAATATCACTTATAATGTTTTTATGTTAATAAATAATATTCTATGCAGCGCGAAGAGTTAATTGTTTTGTGTTCAGAATTTACCAATTGACAAGACTGTGACATTCGCATGTTGCAGAACTGAACGAAACCTGTCTTATTTTAAAAACTTCGAAATCACCTTCGCAGCATCTTTGTGAATAATAATAATAATGGTAAATACCATCTTAATTGGTATGACTGTTTTTATATATTTTACGTTCAGTGTATTTTGTCATTATTTGTATTGAAAATATTTGTTTTTTGTGGCTTTTCTTCACTCCAAATGACTCTTCCCTCTGCGCTTGCAAAATATATTGATAGTCCTGATATTAAACCTGTATATGCAAACCCATTTTTCAAAGAATACTACCAAAACTCAGGACTTTGTGCCAATGATATGATTCTGAAACAATCAGAAAAATTACCATACACTGTATTCAAAGTTAGTTGAATTACCTCGTTGGTAGCATTTTCATAGAAAAACAGAATTATATACCATTTAAAAATTTGTGCCCATGTTTAAAATTTGACAATTGCCTCAAAATACCTTAATTACATTACACATCTTTAAAATTCGAAAACTCCACTAAAATACTATATAACATTAATTTTATCTTAATGCTAACATTTAGTAAGTTTTACGTTTCCTTTAGAATCTTGAGAGATATAGCTCTTGAAGCCCGTTTAAAAATGTAAAGAACAAATAGCCTTGCCAAGCCTAAAACATTGCCACAGAGAGCAGAGTAATAAAATAACGTCATCAGTTAATAGGAGTAAATCTTCATTAGCTGTGTCACGAAAATGTTAACTGCATTTCTTGATTGTCTTAGAAATCTAAATTGGATTTTCGAAGCTCGAAAAAGCGTTTCAGACATTTATCTAATGGAAGATACAAGCTCCTAGAACGAACATTTTATTGAATGTAGGTGTTATTTTCTGGATGAAAAATAACTTAGAATTATTATTTACAGAATAGCAAACAAATCGCTCTTACGAATTATAATTTTGAGAAAAATTAAAACACTGAAAAATATATTGAAAATCAAATCGTTTCTTTCTCTAGCAAAAACGTAAAATGAATGGAGTGTAGTAAAAGTTCAGAATTCAGTATGGAAAGCATGGAAGCAACAAGCATGAAAATGATTTTTTTAATAAAAGAATTTTGTATTACTACTTTATTTTTACATTAAATAATAGAATTTTTCAGGTATGTCACTTAAATATTGAATAAGCTTTTAAAATAGTATTATTTAAGCTTTCTGCGCTGATGTCTCTTGAAAGAAAATCCCCCAACCCTACCTTTTGCCTAAACTAAATGAGAATGATTTTCATTAATTCAGGTTAGTGACGTAGGCTGCTTATTAAATGAAGTTTATGTAAGAATATTAAATAATTAAAAATTTAAGATTGTGTTGTAATAGTTTTATACCACAAATCTTCTTCTACTCGTACTATAGAGAAATTTCAACGTTCTATTCTCATTATCTTCAAGGAAAGTAAAAATAACAGACTAGGGGGGAACCCTTGCAATGGGAGAAAATGGTATGAAATGCATTTGCAATTTGTATTTTCTCTGAATTGAATCTAGACCGAGAATGAGATCTGATGAAAGGAAATTGATATTTATTATTAAGTATTAATATTGTTAATAAATTATTTTTCATGCTTGACAGACTTTTTTGCATGCTGGCAAGTATAAAGCTGAAATCGCTATATCAATAAATTCAGTGTTGCAGTTTAGTGAGAACATTATCACTTAGTAAATATTTTCTAATTTTTTACTCTCAAAGTAGGAGACTTTTGAAGTAAATCCAAAAAAATGTTACTATTATTATTATTATTATTATTATTATTATTATTATTTAATATTATTAATAAATTGATCATTTCGTCTCAGCTTGTCCAATTCTAGCAAAGACCGAATACTGGAAAAGACACGTCAGGGTATGTTGTTACCTTCACTGGCAGATCTGTACAGCCCTCGAAGTTACACAGACCCCAAGTGGTAGGAACACTCGCCAAAGCCGGTGACGTCTGTTGGACTGCGTACAATATTGTACGACCAACAAATTCCATTCCGGGGTTGGGAGAAAAGAACGTTTCTACTTGAAGATGAGACTGCGGAGCGATCAAAGCAAGAGTTCAATACAAGAGTTTGGAAAACGAGATCAGCCGAATGTGGGGCGTAAAAGCACAGGTCGTCCCGATAGTTATCGGAGCTCCGGGGTTTGTTTCGCAAGATTTGTGAAAGAACTTCATTCAAAAGATGGTCGTGTAAGAGACTGGGACGTGCAAGACATTGTTTTGTTTGAAACAGCCCACATTTTGCGCAGAGTATGGTAGAGGCACCGATAGTCCCTAGATCTGTTCCTTAGGAAACTGGTTGCACCCCGCAGTAGACTTTATAATCAACCGACTCGTAATAATTTTAGCCATGAATTGGAGGAATAATAATAATAATAATAATAATAATAATAATAATAATAATAATAATAATAATAATGATAATAATAATAATAATACACGTGATACATTTCAGGGAGATATCGAGAGTCCTGGTATAATAGACTGAGCCCCAGCGAACATATCGCGTTGGTATTGTAGAGAATTTATTCAGCTTCCGAAAGTGTGTCGATGAGGAAACATTCATTTAATAAATGGGGTGAATAGGGCATTCCTCTCTAGCTAGGGGCGACAGTGCATAGGAGACCGGGGCGGCGGCCGGCGTGGGGCGAGGAAGGCGTGCCCCGTGGCTGGGGGGGGGGGGCGGTGCGCGCAAGTAGTCGCGTTAGGTGTCGGCCGGGCGCGCGCTGACCTCTGCGACCCCGCAGGCACCCGAAGGGCCCCCTCGGGCCCCCTCGCCCTCCGGGGGAACCCGAGTGACCGACCCCCGTCTGGCCGGTGGCCTTGGAGCGCGCCCGTTTGAAACCCGACGCCCGGCACTCGCAGACCGGCGCGCGGCGGCGGCGGCGGCGGCGGCGCGGCAGCAGTGGAGGTAAGAGCGGCCCGCTCGCTGGCCCCGGCAGCCGACCCTGCCCGCGCCCGCCGATGCCGCGCCCACCACGCCCGACCCAGGGCGCAGTCGCCACAGATCATTCCACCATTCGCATTTCCTAATCTGCGAACGTCCGGAAGCTGATCAAAGTCTCTCGATACGCCGGGGCCGTCTCTTATTATACTAGGACTCGCGACGTTCGCCTAGAATTTCTTCTGAATTGTACGATTATTTATGTTTTATTATTATTATTATCATTATTATTATCATTATTTTTATTATTATTAAGATTCGCTATAGCTAGAAACGGGACATTTTAATTTTCGATTCATATAAACAAGCTTGTATTTTAAAACATTTATTTTTTATTCGCCCGAATCTATTTTAAAGAGCCTGCACTTTTTCCACATAGTACGTCACAGTTTATAACTGTTTTAACTGACTTTAAATAAATAAATAAATAAATAAATAAATAAAGAGATTGAGTTGTCTATTAATTCAGTGTACGCCATATAATATAATTCATATTTTTCCAGACTGAAGTTTGTTGGCCTCCTAAAACATCTATGAGAATGTTGCTGAGTTTAGGAATTCTGAACCGTCTCATCTTTAGGTTACTTTTTTATGTTTAAAAGGTTTATCATACTGCCCTTTTAGGAACGTAACCGTACTTTCAAAATTGTTCGGTCTCGGCAGATTTTCAACACGTAGATCATAAAGGGTTTTCTAAATTTATTATTAGTCTTATAATTTTTTGCCAAATTCTAGGTTGAGATAATTGAAGAAAATCGAAATACAGTTGGTACCTGATTTGACTTTCAAATGTAGAAAATGTAGGATCCATAGAACACTTTGCAGATTTTCATTAATGAGTCCTTTTCCAGTAACAAATCAATTGTCTTGCCTTTCTAAATTGTCTATATGTTCAAGACATATTGATAATCCACTCAAATTACGAATTGTCTTCAGATCACCATCACTATCGTCATTGTAATTATATTAGGTGAACCAGCAACCAGTGTTATTTTGACAAGTGAATATTGCGAGTTCGATCTGTTTCAAAACACTTCACAGGACTTCACCAACATGTGAAATGAATAGTTTCTAATTATTTCTAATGTCAGCTGGGGATATTAATTTTTTTCTTTAACAATATATTATTTGATATCACAAGATATTGCACCGACAAAAATGATACGGGTTACTCATCGAATGAAATATACCGGTACATCGATTTACATTTATTCCTTTGGGAATTATAGCGAATTTCTTCCTTTGCGCATTATGAATGGGGCAAAAGATTTACCAGTGTTATCAGGCACTGATATGCACAGTATAGCCAAATTGATGTCTGTCAGGAAGTATTCAGGTTGAAATCCAATGTGGATTTGAAAAGACTCACTGCACTTCGAACATTTAAATGTTCTGAGATTTAATTATAGTTCTGTTCTGTACTGTAAAAGGTTGTACTTGCTAGATGATAAATGAAAATCGATATTTGTTTAGATCTTATCACGTAACCTGCCCTCGTTTACGATTAGAATCTCGCCGCCACCGCCGCCGCGAGATTAAAGAACGGAACTACTAACGAAACTATTAAAGAACTGAACGACAGAGGCGAACTCAAGCGAAGAGTTCATTCTTGTTTCGTAGTTTGAATGCGTTTGACGTGTTTCATTTTGTGACAAAGTCCTCTTGCCAGTAGCGATCTCGGACCGAAAGGTCGCGGTTTCGAGTCCTTCGAGGACGCCACCTTGTGTTCGTCCTTTCGTCCCTTGTCATCACCAAATCGTTTCACCTTCACTGTTACCATAACGTTAACACCTATAGGGGTCGCTAATGACCTAGATGTTGGTACGACTTAAA
The DNA here is from genome assembly GCA_011170035.1 of Teleogryllus occipitalis. Lineage (NCBI taxonomy): Eukaryota > Metazoa > Arthropoda > Insecta > Orthoptera > Gryllidae > Teleogryllus > Teleogryllus occipitalis. The sequence goes on from BLKR01001103.1 coordinate 178,163, forward strand.
ATAAATGAAACGAAGACCTCTTGAAATTTCTTGCGTTAGAACAAAGTTTGTTGCAGTAAAGAAACAGGTTTAAAATTCATTTAAGAATTCAATATTGTGCCAAAAGAAAGAATGTGTGAAAATATTCATGCGATGAACATTAGGTTCCATATGAATTACTTGTGGAGATGTTCGATTTTCAAGGAATATAAAGATTATTTTCCAAGCCATTTTAGAATTGCTCAGTACATGTCAATTTGATAATTCCGTTGGAAGTCGCACTCTTCATTAAATTCTGTGAATCGTTTTCTGTTTTTCTTTTCCCCTATGAACTGTTTGCAAACAATATATTTTGGCTTACAATAGTTTTGAAATTATACGTTGCACACACTTAAGGTTGCTTTAGGGTAACTGAGACCAAAGACTGGAGCTTTCTCACCAACGTGAACACGCGTAGCGAAGCGTCAATTGAGTCCTAAAAGTGGTATAGAACATTCCATACGCGGATTTGTGTTGATGTTCTCTATGTTCTCGGGGTAGTGAGTCGATTGTTTGACGAGGAACATGACAATGGTTAAGAGCTTTTTTTACTTTCTCGCATGCTTCTTACGTATAGAATACAAACAGTTTTGTAATGCTGCAGAGAAAAACGGCGATTTTTCATCAGAAAATACACATTGTCGGTCCCTGATCCCAAAAAGAGTAATTTGAGTAATTTTGCTACTATACCGTTCGTGGTCTGCAATTGTGGCACAACCAAAAAAATCAGGTGTTGAGATAAATGAGTTTGAAGTTTTCACCTTGCATTGAAGTGCATCATTCTTGCATTTACACTTCTGCCAATTGTTGGTGGACAGAACTGCAATATACGCTGCTGTTGTTGCTAGAAGGTGGACCAATCTGCATTTTGGAGAGTGCATTAACTCAAACGTCGTATTTTTTGAGTTGTTCACGATTGCAGCTCACAAGCGATATGTAGTGAATTACTTCCTACACGTCTTGTAGACAGAAGCTACGATTTGTGAGTCCTTAATACCAAAAAAATTGGATTGCGGCAAAACGTCTGTCCATCCGTCTATAGACGTGAACTTGTGAACAATGCTAGCGGCTAAACCGTAGGCAGGATTTTCACCAAAATTGATATTCCCAGATTGATCTGATTGACGTCACGACCCCTTGAATTTGAAACGGATATTTTGATTCTGGGGGTGCTTTACATAAATCTAAATTTTCAAAATAATCTAAAAAATGGCTCAAAATTTGTTCTTTAATTTTTTTGTCGAAAAGGGCAAAGCATGCTTGTTGAAATGGCGCAGGTTCTATTTTTGTTTAAATCAGTGAATTTCCGAAAATTTTAAAAGTTACAAATAATGTGAGAAAGTTGTACCTACTGTGTCGCTCCACAACTTTTCTATTCCATGATATTTTCAAACAAATGCGTAATATCAATACTCATTTACATGAAACTTCAAATGCGGACTTTTTTAAAACCCACGCGGTGCAGTTGTCATCTCGAATTCTCTGACTGCGCCGTTCCGCCACCGTCGGAAGCGCGCGCGATTGTACCTGTGCTCGCTGGCTGCGCGGGCGGCGCGGCGGGCGGCGCGGCGGGCCGTGCGGAACCAAGCGATTCCCTGGGGCGTTGGAGGCCGTGCCACCGCGGCCCAGCCCGGCCCGGTTCCACCTCCCGCGACATGGCGGCTTGCGCCAGGCGCCCAGGGCGGCGGCGCGATCCGACAGCGCCGTCTCAGCGTCCACGCGCCTTCAGTTTTATTCATTCGTTCATTTAAAATCAAAAGCATTAAAAACTCACCTTTCTTCGGGCTCCGGGATCCCTACTTCTGCTCTATTTCTATTCTACTAATTGTAAGTTGATTTAATCGCAAATCAGCCTAAGTTGGCGAATTGTGATTTTCTTCGATGTGGGCATCGAATGACATTAATGTGCATTTCATGAGATGGTACATATTTAATACCTTTCAAAGTTGAAACCATTAATGTCTACTCATGTCAGTTTAGTCTTAATTGTCGCATTTATCATTTAATTAACAGTGAGCTTGACTTCTTGAAAAATCATTTAACTATCTCAGAACACATTGCTTTGTAATCAAATTCAGTGACTGAATTATTTTAATTCAATTGTGTGTTCAAGTGACTGATTTATTGTAATCAAATTCAGAGACTGATCTATAACACTTTTTATATGTCTCTCAATTCCGTTAAATAAAGTTTTAATACATCACAACGCTGGCTCTTTGAATCTTTGTGATCGAGATCTACCTAACCTAACTGACTGCGTGGGCAAACGACCTACGCTAGAGATAAAGTTCATATTCCTTGTAAGACGGATTGACATGTTGACACGACAAGGATGGAGCCATGCTTGATGGGTGCAGAGATATTTTCAGTTTTCGCGTCTCTTCAAGATCTACCCATTCCCATGACTGTCATCCATAACTTTGCATTAAGGCGCTCATTTCCAGCATCTTGGTGCGGACATTGAAATTTTGATAACTCTTATAATGTGTGGTGTTTGTAACATTTCTTCGTTCTTTGTTCCGTTCGTCTACCTATCATTTCACATATGATATGTTTAATGAAACACGAAACACGTTTAATCACTGTGATTATTGTAAGGCAATTTGCTGACAATCTTTGCAGAAAAATACTTAGGTCTATGACATGAGTGTTGATCTAGGCGATAAGGAATTTCCAATGTATTAATATTATTATTTACTTTCCTGTCTATATATTTTTAAATTTTATGAGACTGTATTGGGTCTTTTATTTTAAATGTAGTGACTTAGTACATTGGTTTATGTAGTTCTTCGTTTTAAATCTGACTATTGCTTAAAATACTATATTTATTTGTTTTAACATTTAAGCCTGGAGATGAAAATAATTATTTTCCAATACGTTGCTATTGCTATTATATATCACGTATATATTACAATCATATTGCATTTTCGTGTAAAACAGTTACCCTAAAACAATTTCTGTCTTTAAAATAAGAGACCAAATATTGTCTGACAACGTTGGAATTTCTAATGATTTGCCTTCCATAATCACAAGACAAATGCTAAATACTACACGAGCATCCCCCGTGTCTCAAATGTTTCTATTTGGTTGCGTCATTTAGCTCGCCTACGATGAACTAGACTCTTTAAATTTCTTAGCCGAATACCCGAAGAAACGGAACATCTGTGCATGGCCGTAGTGATGGTAAGAAGGAACCCAACTTCCTGCCTGCCCGTACTCCAACTGCGGCTCTCTGAATGCGCAATCTGTTTTAATCCGTGCAACATTGCCTGTGGCTTTTACTGCGCTTCTTATAATTGTGCCATCTGCTAAAGGCAGTTCCGAGTTTATGTTCGCTTGGTCCGGAGCGGAGCACCGGCGATATTTCTGTAAACAATTGGTAAGTAAGGCCATGACCGGACTTCGCGTATGGTTCTCTGCTTCGCTTCTGCCCAGAAGATTACTCTGAATGGGCAATTGCTTGGAATCGTTATTATGATTTCCGAGAGACGTAAAATGAATCCGTCCTCCTAATTCCGGTGCATGAATTCGACAGTAAACTTTCACTACCGTGATGAGCCATTACTGAACAGAATCGCTATTGATTTTCTTCTTTTCATTACGTTCATTTAATTTCTTACGTGGGGCAATATTTATAATTGATATCAAAAATGATTTAATTTACTATTTTGTTTAAAGCTCAAGTTAATATTGAAAGTAATGGTGAATTTAATGCACTTCTCGTTCCCAAATGATTTGCTGGATCAGCTGTTTGTCACATTCCGAATTTGGGGCACCACTGAATTCAGGTCCATCTCTACATAATTTTGTTATACTATAAAGTTGAGGTATGATTGATTTGAAAATGATCTACAGAAGATCATGGCAAAAGCAAAAAAAACTGCTGTTGATTTTTTTAATTTTCACTCATTAAATTTGGTTTCAAAGCACTCAAGGCGCTGACCTTTTGATTAAATTTTATGACACGTGGCGAAACCTTTGGGTGAGCGAGAGAGAATTTCGTGTTCCCAGGGATGTCAACTACTTCGCTTAATAGTCTAGTGAGTACAGGAAATGTTTTAGCCTGCACGTGGAGACGTTTCTCTTCGTGCTTCTGGAATATGAGAATCGGCGCCGACCTTCCGTCGGCTTGTGTGGTTTCACTGACCAAGTATCTCCCCCAGCAGGCCTCCTCGCCAGGCAGGGCAAGCTGTTAGCTCCCGACTGGCCTCTCGTCACGTATGATAGAGTAGTACATGTAAATGCGTGAGAATGTCAGAGAGTAAAAATGAGGAAGAAAAGACTACGCGTTGCCTCCTAGTTAGGGTACTACTCCAGTAATCGCGTGGTATTAATCCGGAAAACTACCGATCAGAGCGGCCGGCCAATAGAATTGTCTTGCGAGCGACTGATTTCGACTTAACACTGTAGGTAGTGTCGATTGGTTTGTTGGTGATCCCCGCTGGATGGCGAGATCCGGCGCCAACCTACCGTCAGCTAACGGGGTTTCCCCCTAACCGGGATTCTCCCACCAGCGAGGCACCGCCCCAGCCGGGACAAGCTCTAAGGCTCCTGACTCTTCTCCCGGAATATGTGGTACTGTAGTGCATGTTAGTGTAAGTGTGTGTGTGTGTGTGTGTGTGTGTGTGTGTAAGGAGAGATGATAGGACAAGAAAGAGGAAGGAAAGACCGCGCGCGGTCCGTGGCCTGTTTGTCAGGGCACTGTTCCGGCATTCGCCTAGTGTTGACCGGAGAAACCACGGAAAACTACCGATCAGAGCACTGGCCGCTAGAATTCTCCTTCAGACAGCAACTGAATGCGACCTAGCTGAAAAGCTAGAGTCGAAAATCCTGCCGCCGTCAGTACTCGAACCTAGGACCTTCCGGTCAGTGGCGCTGCAGTGACATCAGTTGATGCACTGAGCTACCGTTCCCGGTAGCTGGTGTCGAAAAATCCGCCAGCGCCGGGACTGGAACACTAGGGCCTGCGGGTCAGGGATGCTGCAGCGGCTCCGGCTCTTGTCACAGAGCGACCTCAGCCGGCCCGGGCCGTCGGCGATCGCTGCGGCACCGCGCCTCGGCCCGCCGCTTCGCTCGGCCCGGTCGCCACCGGCTCGGCGCGGCGCGGGGGCGGCGCGACGCGAAAATAGGCGTCCCGCGCGCGCGGCCCATCAGCGTGCGACGCCGCCTCCGCCGCCGCCGATTGGGCGCGCCACCGACGTCAGGGATTGACGTCATAAATTTCGCCGCGGTCCGCAACCGCCGGCGCGTCGACGCTAGGACGCCGCTTTTAACTGCAGCAGCAACGACGGCGGCGGCGCGGTGGAGGAGGCGCGAGGGAAGGGGGAGAGGGATGAGTCGACCCCTCGATACTGCGGAGGAGGGGGAAGGAGGAGGAAATTGAAGTTATAGAATGTTAATTGAATCGCTATTTAAGTTTTTACGCGGCGCCGTTTTGTTTGCGTTGGGACGGGCAGTGCAGCCACACCCGGACGGCGACGGGCGAGTGGTGCGGCGCGGCGCGGCGCGGCGCGGCGGGGCCGGGAGAGCATGCGGTGGCGACGCTCAACGTGCCATTTGGACGGCTGCCGGCAAATCACGGCGCACAATGATGTGGTCAGCACGCGCAGAAGAAAGGGACGGCGGGTGATGGAGCTTTGCTCTCGTTGCTGGGTTGGTGGTTAATCTAGATGAGGCAACACTGCGAAGGGAAAAAAAAACTTTTTCTTTTTTTGAGTTTTGGCGCACGATATATTATTTTTCCTTTAAACTTTAAAAGAACGAAAGATTTGTATGCATTCATAATAAATTATGAAACAATTAAACGAGAATATTATGATATAATTTTGGGAGCCATACTATTAAAATTGTTTGTTGTTTTCTTTTCTTTCTTTCGTTATATTTTGTTCGGTTCGTTTTTCTCTAAGACTAACTTTACAAGTAGTTCAGAGTAAGCTTCATTTCCTTTGTCTAGAAAATAACTTTTTTCTGCATCTAATGCACGTCGTACCTGGGCGTGTGGGAGATTTCATGACCGTCAAGAATCTATGAAGACAGAAGTAACATTGTGACATCCGTGAGCATCGCGAGAGAATGACAAATTATTTACAATCACCATTTCATCTAGTCTATCATTCGTTGGTTTAATTTCTTTCTTAATTAGAATTTTTATGTATAATTAATATAATATTTCTGGAACTCAATCGTACATAAAATATTATAAATGGCATCCCAAGTGTTTAAGTACGAAATGTGCTTCTGCAGAGCACCAATAGATCTCTGAGCAAGAGAGGTAAATAAACTGAAGGGCGACGTCTCGGATTGTTGTTTGCTGAAGGTATCATTTTATGGTCAATAGTAAAAGATATGCATTTTCCAGTCCGACTGTTGAAGTCAATAAAGTTTCTGTCAGTTTTGTATCGTACGATATTCAGGAATTTCTTTACACTTTAGTTATATTTTATTTGATATTCGTTTGTGAATATAATAGTTAAATCATATTCGGGCTGATCCCGGGTTTTCGGTGCACCTTAGCCTAGGCTTCCTCGATTGTTGTGCCTTGACGTGATCCGATTCTCTTCCAATCGGTGCGCAGGAATGTTATCATTCACCAGACAGGAATCGTTTATATTATTTTGAGAAACATAAAAGAAATTCTCTAAAAGTGAATGTTCCATTTAAAACAAATTCTCTCATTTAAAATAAATTTATTAGTTTATATGTGGAGAACATAATGAACATATACACCCCAAATGATGTTTAAAGATTATTCGCATAAAATGCATTGGTAATTATGCGTAGGACAGACTCAAGGATGTTTTATGTTATCGCGAGGGCCGAAGGCCCGAGCCTCGTCCTCAACTTGGACCGCGTAGCGAAGCGTCACAATTCTGCACGCGTGAACAAAAGAGATCACAAACTGCATTTCTACCAAAATACATTTTTTAAAACCAGTGTTTAAATGTTAGTGTAAATGATGATTTATTGTATATCGTTCACGGCCCAAGACTCAGAAGTGATTGATATATACACAGTAGTATTAAGGAGGCCGTGACAGCGAAGGCCGAGGTGCACCGTTAACCCGGGAATAACGGATAATCGTATTTCCTCTACAAACTTCTAAGTACTAAACACGAATTTCGTCAGTCCTTTAGAAACTTATTAAAGTGATACTAGGTAAAACAGCAATGGCACAATATGTCATGATCCTTGTTAAGAATGTAATAATTCGTATTATGCTGCAGTCAGGCTCTCTGGAAAAGTACTAAGAAACGTAGTACGATACGTCTAGATCCAAAACGAAAATTTGGGAGTAGAAATTCACATTGATTTTAAGCCTTAAAAGCTGTCTTGTCACTTCCATTAGAACTCTTAGAAGACAGAGACGTAAGAGTTACGCTATCAAAATCGTTCTAGCACGTTCTGGGAAAGGTCATAAAACAAGCTGTGTCATCCGGGAGGCCGAATTACTTCCAAGAAACACGAAGGGGACGTAAGATAGGCCATGCTTCTGTAAGATTCGTATTAATTTTCCTGAAAAAAATATATTTCTCCCTTGTGATAAATTCAGAATAGTGAAAGTTTAACGATTTTAAAGTTTAAAACCAGTCACATTGTTTCACCAAGAAAATAGCAACATATTAACAAACATAAAAGGCAATCGTAACTCGATACCGAGTCTACGCCATTGGTAACAATTTCTTCATTATTCATGTCTTTGTTTTGTTTTACTATTTGTTTTCAGTCATTCGAGAAATTACTGTTTTCTGAGAAAGTAATTTAAATTAAATCGAAATTTTACAAGAATTAATACACTCTCAATTCTAAGGTGTGAAATGTTTCCAAGCATGTAAATATTTTTAATTAACTATTGACTTTCTGTCAGAAGAAAACTGTCAGTGCTTAGTTTTCTTATCAGATTTTAACACAACTACTACCACAACTAATTTGAAAAACGAATTTTCAAAGAGAAAAATATGAGTTTATGCATTTGAATCTTGAAATGTTCAAATCAGTGATAAATATCAACATTTAGGTTGTACGTCTTTACTCAATTGTAAAGAGGTTTTGCCACGTTCTTGTGTTCTTTAAAATGTTGGGACCAAGGTGAAAAAAATCTTTACGAACTAGACGCAACCGTCACCGTCTAGACACGGACCTCAGGACTTCTCAGTAGAAGATACTGCAGAGGCAATGACGTTACCAGTGAGCCATCACAGTCAGTACATCGTTTTTACGCTAGTTGGGAAGGCCAAGAGATAAGGACAGGACGAGAGTTTAATGGAGACCGGGAGCCCTCCGCACACCAGAATCATTACCGACTTCCTCCATGACCTACCGAACATCGATGCGCAACTCAATACGTCCACAATCACTACTGAACACATGGCGTTCAAACTCAAGCCTTGGTATGGCACACGCGTTGAGCTCTCGCGCCCCCAGGTCGGTCCAGCTCCACGCGCTCAAACGTGTCTTTCGCTCTCTGTTTTTCGCCCCGCGCGCGCGATGCATCCACACTTTCCACGCGCGCGTGAAGGCTTTTGTCGCGGCCGAGCCTCGGCGGGCGCCGGCCCTCGGAGAACCCGCTCGCCTGGGGATGACAAAAAATCCATGGTTTTAAAACTGCGATATTTTCGACCAGAAAATTCGATATATTAACATCGATGTTTTGGGTTCGAAGTTTTCTCCGCATCGATACATTCTTCGTGAAACATCGATGTTTTCAAAAAACTACCATAATTTAAATAAAAATTCCAGTAACTAGGTTTTTGTGAATTGCTCAAAACCAGACCCTGTCACCTACATCTATCACTGTTGTCGATGCCCAGACGTTACGAAATCGAATATTATTCGCAACATTTCTCCAGTGTTACCAGGTTAGGGGATTTTTTTTCCTAGGGCTTTTATCCAGCCGACAGCCGGTTGCCCTTTACGTCCCGAAGGGACGCATATTCGACCATACACTAGACAAACACTTGCGGGCTCCTCTGATCTGGGGTCAGCAGAACGCGAGGCCCTCCGCGACACCACATACAAAGTCAAGGGACAAACAGCCATGCCCAAGGCGGGACTCGAACCCACGACCCTTCGGACCGAAGCGCTGAGTCGGTACTCGCTCTTAACCACCTCGGCCATCCAGGTCGGCACTTAGGGGATTCAATTAGGAAATTTATTCCCTTTTATAGGTAAATTTGGGGGGGGTGTTTCTTTATGGTTACTTTGGGGGGTTTGTCGAGGGTGTCTCACTTTATTAAAATTTGAACAAAATATTTAATGTTTCATGCGAAAAGTAAACGATTGTCGGAACTGAATAAACTGCTTGGATATCTGCTATAGATAACTTCAGATGGGCAGAGATAAAACGAAACTAATTGTTTAAAATAAAAAATTACTAACAATGAACAACATCTGATTCATCCAAAAGAGAACCTTGCCCAAACTGTATTATTCTAAACCCCAAACACTATTTGCAACACTTATAAATATCATGGGGTTGCCAGATATTCACCATACGGGTGAAATGTTCACAATTTAGATCAATACATTAAGTACTTAAACTCGTTTAAGTACTATAATTAACATGAAAATAGGATGGGACACTACCACCTGTTTTATCACATTTAAAACATCGATATATCAAACACCGATATTTTTGTAGATATTTTCACTGACGTCCAAAACCTTTTTGCGATCTATCGAAGCATTGATATTTCAAACACCGATATTTTTTGTGGATCTTTTCACCGACATCGAAAACCTTTTCGCGATTTATCGATACATCGATATTTCAAACACCGATATTTTTTGTAGATCTTTTCACCGACATTGAAACCTTTTTGCGATCTATCGAAACATCGATGTTTCAAACACCGATATTTTTGTCGATCTTTTCATCGACATCGAAAACCCTTTTGGGATGTATCGAAACATGGATGTTTCGATGTTTGGGTAAAGTTTAGCCATCGCTTCGCCCGGCGCGCCGGGCCGTGCCGGGAGGAAGCGGGGCCTGGTCGACCGCGCGGAATGTCGCGGCCGCTGCGGGAGTCTCGGCCGCTCGGCCGCCCGAGGCATTTTTAGCCGGGAGCCCGAGCCGCTGGCCGCACCTACGCACGCTGCGAGCCCGCACGCGACTGGCGCTTATTCGCCAGCGGGGGCCAGCGGCGACGAACAACACAAGCCAACGGCTTAGAGGGCGATGTCAACGTAGGCGGTACAACGGCGGACTCATTACAAAGAATACACTGCATTATTTAAGAGGTCAATGCACAGTTCGTCTACCACTCACGTCTACCACACTACCAATATATTAACATATCCTCTGAAATAAGAGATGAAAGGCTTGAAATGAAATGCGAACTGGTAAGCTAGTTTGGCTACCTTATCTTAATTGTTGCCTTATTATCATTACAGGCAGAAAACAAAATTCCTCCCAATTTTCTTATTCAAATTCGATTTCTTTTTCATTTTAAGTGGCTCTTATTTGCTAGCATGATTTAACAGCGACGGAACAACACAAGCGGCTTCATAAATAACCTTAAGGAGTGGCAAATAATGACACCAACGGCTTGGAGTGCGATGCCAACGTAGGCGGTACAACGGCGACGATTCTTGCGGGAGATGTTTGAATTAATACGCTGTATGGTTTAAGTGGTTACTGCGCAGTACGTCTAATGTTCAACCTGAAGCCTGAGTGGTTAGACTTATTGCATGAAGTAAGATATGTCATTGTAGAAATTACAATACGAAAATAGTGTGCTACCTTCGTTACCTTATTTTGATTAAATGCAAAAAACAAAATTTCTCCTGATTTTCTTTTTTTAAATATGATTAATTTTTCATTTTGAGTGGCACGTATATTGATTAGCGTGATTTAATTCCGATGGAATAACAGACAAGTGATAGAAATTAGCGGTATTAACAATTACGATGTGTTGCAAACAATGACGCTTACTGTTACAGTGGTAATGTTAGCATAGTGGATAGAACGGGTAGTACATCGACACCGAGAGAACTATTTGCTTTATTACATTACATGTTTTAAAGGTTACGAAGTAGCATTTTTCGCCCTTTGCTCAGTCGAACGCTTGAAGTGGATTTGTCATATTCTTAAAAAAAGATTAATAATAATAATAATAATAATAATAATAATAATAATAATAATAATAATAATAATAATAATAAGATAAATACTAAAAATTGAATAAAAAAGTGTCAGTATTCACTTTTGTCACCCTATTTTGAATATACGTAGAAAACGAAATTCCAAATAATTTTCGTATTGATATTGTTTTTTTTTTCATTCCCTACTATTTCTGCCCCTGATAAAAGGAAGAAAAAAAAATCCTATAACTTTTATTCTTTTTATTTTTCTACTTTTCTTATTTTATTCATGTTCATTTACTCTCAAAATTCTAGAATTTTCCCGAGAAGCATTTCTTTGTTTCGTGTTGTGAATTGATGTTTCCAGCAATAGCTGTCTTCTTCCAAAGGGCTTGCCAATGGCGCGGATTTAGTATTATCTGGCACTTCGACGAAAAGACCCGTCGTGGGAGCGTAGGCAGAAGCGTATCTGATCTATTAGGCGTCGTAGACCACTTGTCGCAGTCGATGCAATTAATGTCCGGAAAATACCAGGAGCCAAACCAATTAATTGTAGTTGATTTTGAAATTCTTGGTAAAATGAAATTGCCATAAAGAACGTTTTATAGTTCGAGTAATCAGCTAATTGGGAAATAAATGTATGAAAGGAATGTTTTTTGCATTGCACACTACAGTGAATTCTGAATGATGAAACAGAGCGTTTGGAATGGATCATTGGGCAACTTCCCGAGTTGTAGATACTAGATGTGCTTCAGATACTAAAAAAGAACATCGTAAAAGAAACGCAGCATTCTGGGAAGAAACACGTTCCAATTATCCCGTGTACTCGTACTGTGATGCCCTGCCAAAAGTTTTATGAATTTCATTTTCTTTGGTGAACTTGTTTACATTCAGCTTCAACTGACATTGAACCTATTCACATTATTTGCATATACGAACGTTGTTATTCGCATTAAAAATTACAAATGAAAATTATTTTACAAATCGTTGTATTTAAGATGGGACAAACATGTTTTTTTGCAATAGGCCCCAAATTCAACTTATAGTTGAGTCAAGATGATGGTTTGTCTTTAAAAAATCCCTTCCAATTGTGAACAAGATTGTGTTCTGTACGATATAGCGTCCGTTGCAACCCTACGCATAGCAGTGATGTGCAAACGTGGAAGCGTCCGGAGTTAGGTGATTTTTATTTGTGCCACGTCCTAACCATTGATCTCAACGATTCGGTAGCCATAATGCAATCTTCTTCAAGGCGAAATTCCAAGCATTCTTTAGAGCATTTCACCATGAAGTAGTGTGGAATATGGGTACTGTGACATTGTCCACCATGTCTACCATGCGAAGTCTTCCCAACAACCGAGTATCTACGCACACGTCACCGACGCGACGGCGCGGGTGGGTCAGCTGCGAGAAACAACGTACGAGTAGTAAGGTCAGGGGCGCCGAGGGAGAACGGTAGATCTGGGGCAGGAAACCACGAGCCCCTTATTTGAAACAAAATTTCTCCCCTACAAATTATATCTTATAGTTATAAATATATTATTTAAAGTTAATTATACTTCAACTAGGGTTAAATAAATATTCATTTTCTTCAAAAAGTATTATTATATTGAAGGAAAGAAACTTCGTAAAACTTTTTACAACTATAATTTTAACAGTTAACTTATAACAGTGCATTATAAATTATTATAAAGTACACATACATCATTACTTTTTATTTCAAAATTTATGTTTAAATGTTTCGAGCTTTTTGTTAAGTGATTTAATTGGTAAAAAATTATCTCCCATGCTTTCTCCCATGCTTCCATGCTCAGTGCTAAGCATGAGCAAGTGGTTTACTTGATGTTCCCCCCCAAACATTTTTGAGGTCCCAAATTAAGTCGGAGTCCGTTGATCCAGTTTCCTCCTGCTCTGAACCCCACTGAGCAGGGCGCCTCTCAACAGCGATACCGCCCCTGCCCTTTTCCATTCCCCCACCCCATGGCAGCTTTGCATAGTGGGGATGCGACACGAAAGTCTTTGTTTCCAAACATCGATGTTGTTATTCCAAGCATCGATTCTGTAGGCACATTGATGTTCCAAACATCGATATATTAAAGCCGATGTTTTTCTAACATCGATATTTTGTGCTCGATGTATTTACGTTTTCTATTTTTTGTTTGTGACTAAAAAATATTAATGATCATAGTTTTGTAAAAGTTAATTCATGAAATAATAACAGGCGATGCCTTCTTCGACGAACTAAAGGGTAGCTCTTGGAGATGATCTTGCACAGGTACACCAGCTTTCAGACCCAGTATTGTCCATTATTATTTTTGAACTTTGTTAAATCTTAATTTTAAGTTAATAAACACGACCATTGTCTAATTAAATTTTGTAGGGCACAACTAAATTTTAAAAGTTACTAAATCAACTTTAAAACCTCGATGATTTTTATGGATGTATTATTAACATCTATATTTTACTTTTAAACCCTGATAGTTGATGTCGTCGATGTTTTGTTATCGATGTCATGTCGCATCACTACTTCAGAACACGAGGGCGGACGCGAATCGCGGTCGCCAAGGCGCTGAAAGGAACCCAAGTGCGGTAGACTCGCGATTATCTGAGTACCGGTTAACCGAGAACAACAGGAGAGAAATCCATTTAAAAACTTCCATCTTCCGATTCTATAGTGATGACGCAACATTGCCGCGCCCTAGAGACGAAAGAAGTTATCCCATCAAAGCATTAAATCTATTTTATTTTTTACTGATATGTTATTGCATGTTATTGCCTTCGCTCGATATTCACTCCATAACTTACCTGGATCGAGAGGATCGTGGTGACGAGGGAAATATGAGAACAGTTGAATGTTGCTATATGTTCTCTTACGAAGGGAATTATGAGAGGGAAATACGAAATGACAAACCGAGTCAAGTTAACAACTAGTTAATTAGTAAATAAGTAAATATGAATAATTAAAAGTAGGTAAAAAATAAAATCATGGATGTACCACGGGTGTTAACTGGTTCTAATGATCTCGGGCGACAAAAAGCCTTCGGGTCGAAGGCCCTCGGTTTCTTTGGCGCCGCTTAGAACCCTTGTAACGCCTTTGGTACGTAAATAACTATTTCTGGAAAATAATATTCTTCTTCCAAGGTTAAATATGTTCAGTTTTATGAATGTGTTTAAATATTGATATATGGACATATAAAGAGTTGTTTATAAGCATACTAAAAATGTACCGTTTACCTTGTTATTTTGATTATTTAGTAAAATAACTCCGGATTAATCGAGTATTTTCTTATCCTAGGTACCCTTGGTCCCAATTACCTGGGATAATCGCCTGTTTACTGCAATTACTATATTATAAGTTCAAAGGGAAGAATGAGGCAAACCTACTCTATGTGAGGGCAATATCGGGTGTTCTTATATTGCTTATCAGTATGTTAATTCTTATCCAAAATATGTTCGCACCAGTTCATGGCCATAAATTAACTTAGAAAAAAGTCGCCCTGGTCGGGACAACACCGTTAACGAAGTGCTGTAAACATTTTTAAGCTTCGTTTCACCAGCAATTTTAACAATGTAGCTTATTGTGACTAAGAGAGCTATTGTCTTCCTAATAATTTTCAAATGATGTGATGAAAAGGAACAAAATGTTTCTGTCACTTGGTAATTTACGAAAGATGGCACGTTAGGTCAAAACTTTCGGCATTTTATTAGAATTCCAAGCAATATATTTTTCCATAATTAGAATTTACACTTTCTGTGTTTTTTTGTTCTATTTTCATTAATACATTAAATTCCTTTCCTTTAGTCTAAAATTCACCTTTTCTTCTTCGTTGTAGTCATTCTTCGTACACTTTTATTACGCAAATTCTTTCCGTGTTTACCACCAGGGAAATATAATTATTTTTTTCTCGCACTAAAATTAATATAAAGGACTATAATCGTTCTTTCTGTATACCTCTTTAATTAAAAAGTTATAATATAGAAAATTAAACAAGGAAATTAAGCCAAATTCGTAGTAAGCCATCCAGCGCCGCCCCCTAATTTTTGGGAAAAATAAAACTAATGTATTGGAAAATGAGGTTCAAAACTGCTAATTGAAGTAGAAAACGCAAACATATAATTACCAGGAATCAGTTAATGAACTTGTATTCATTGTTGAAAGTACCAGATGTGTTATTTTTTCATTAGTATTGAATTAAAGTGCACTAGATAATCACGGAGCAAACACATTCTAAACTTGCAAGTTAAATATAGAAAATGAGTTATAAACTGTGAATGGAAGTTGTCAATATGCTAAGCAGATTACGCGGAACGGATTATTGTGGATGTTTGCACTTCAAAGCGGAAGGGTGTGGTTTGAGGTGGTTCGCAGCGCTAGTTCATGTTATTCCAAGATACGGGCTTTATTCGCAAGAAGCAAATTATTTCTATTTTTACACAGCAATATCAAGTCACTCCGAGAGTTTACAAATACACATTTTTTAGATATAGATTACACATAGCAGTATCATGTGGACCTTCCACAAATTTAACTTACAACTTGCAAGTTCAGCGGTTAAATAATCACAAGAAGAGTTTCCAACGTTAACTGGTAAAGATACTGCATATATGTTTTTTGTGAACCAGACCGGACAAATTATATTACTTTTTAATAAACATGTTTTGCCTTAAAAAATCAATTTATTATATTAAAATTAGCATGTTAACATTATCAGTCTTTATTTTTTATATTTTATAATTTTCCTTCACTAATTGTAATCTTGAAGATGGCGCAATCCGCATTCATTTTTCGGAGATCTTTAAACTTGGCAATTTTCTAATAAAAAGTAACTTGTCATGATATGGAATCAAAATAAGTAAAACGCTACTAGATTGTTCGAATGTATTTGACATAGGTACTATCAATACATATTTTTCCCAATTTTTAGCATTCATTGGTCAGTAGTACGTGTGTAAATAGTAACTTCTCGCTGTTAGTTAAAGCTACAATTATCGTAATTTTCAGAAAATACCTTAATATAATAGAAATTTTATTTCTGTTATAAATATAAGCCTAAGTAAAATGAAAAAGTACTTTATTTACTGAAAAAGCCACATAATAGGTACCTCTGCACCGAGACGACCAAAGAGCATGATGCCTTTCAGTTGATTTTGTATTTCTATCGATATTGCTTAGGATATCTTACTATGGTTAGGGACGGACGATTCAGGAAGCAGTATTCATTTTAAAATTGATGATTACTATCTATTATAAAATACTGAGTTAACATTACTTTACAACTTTTTTTTAGGGAGAGAAGAACCACTGAGCATCTCAGAAAGAATCATTACAAAATTTGCAAATTGATTCTAAAAAACATGTTTTGGAAATCTATTGTTTTTATTGTGGTGGTTAAAATGGAGGTATCACTTTGCTATGTTTGCTTGTGAATGAGAAGGTTGGTAAAACAAGGTTGTTACCCCTTCGATTATAAATTATGGAGTGATAGGATGATGATGAGACGTGAACAGGCAATCACAAATACGACCATGCCTACGCAGAATACGAACCTGCAGCCTCCTCGGCGCAGACGATGGCTGTCGCAACCTTCTACGCCACAAGCGAACGCGTCTCTCTAACGAGCAAAGAGACGTTTCCAGAGAGAACGCACTTTTTGAATAACCGTCATGAGCGAATGCAAGAAACGGGTGCGGAGGCGGTGGAGTTAATTCATGTTTCCGGTCAAGTCAACAACTATAGTCTTTAAAGCCATTAGTGCAATGAATGTTTTATGCTTGGAGGTGGCAGTGTTCCTTCTTCCGCTGAATGGTGCGATCAAACACCGAACTACTCGTTCGCTTGCGGAAGATTTCCCCATTCAGGTACCTCCCCCAGGGAATCACCGCCCCAGCCGGGACGAACTCGAAGCTCCCGATTGGTTTTCTGAAATGTGTGATAGTGTATACTTGGATTTATTTACAGCTGCCCCCGACAAGTCATCAGCTGTTTCGGTGTCATCCAATCAGTAGCTTAGACGTCATTACAGTGACGTCACTATGGTGACGTTCAAGCTCCCGATTTGATGAAACCGTCAACTGCTAATTTATATCAGAGACAGCTCTAAATAAATCCAAGTAGAGTGCACGTAAGTGTGAATATGTAAGGGTGAGGTGGAGGTAGCGTGAGGAAGGAAGTATAGCGCGCGGTCCGTAGTCCGTTTCTTGGGGAACTGTTCCGGCATTCGCCTGGTGTTGATCGGAGAAACCACAGAAAACTACCGATAAGAGTAGTCGCCCGCTAAATTCTCCGCCAGTCAGCGTTTGGATTCGACCTAACTATCTCGCGAGCATCGAAAATCCGTCCCCGTGGAGACAGGAACCCAAGGACCTCCCGGTGCGAGTGGGGGGCGTGAGCGGCAACGCTGGCCCTGAGCGAGCTCTGCCGGCGCGGGCCGTTGGCCGTGCGCGCGCCGTGCGGGAGCGCCCGTGGCACCGCCCGGCCGCCTGCCCCGGCCCAACACCCGGCCCACACTCGGCCGAGCCCGCGCTACCTCACTCGCCTCCAGGTTACTCCTTCGCTTATGTATTTTTTTATCCATGAAAATCTTCGACACCTGTCATTTAACTTGAAGTATTTTGTAGATCAGTGAAGTGTTGTGGAGTGTTTTGACACGTGAGGCAGAGCAATTGAATAAAGTAGAATGTAGTGTTCTGTATCCACCTTCTTTGTATTACTGTTGTGTGTGATATTAAGTTGTTATTTTATTATTATTATTATTATATTTATATTCTTGATAGTTTATTTTGTCAATTTCTGCCACCCAGTTGTACGGAATAAATATACATGTATGTGTATATCTCATTTATAGCAGTGTCAGATAACCTTACACCAACGGTGTATCTTTTTCTAAGTGTTTGGTTGCATCAGATTCACAAAGAGGTAAAACTGTGTCCATTTTTATCGCATAGATCCTGAAATTACGGACATAAAAGGGAAGTTGAAATTAAGGTAAATTATACGAGCATAAAATATGATTATGTTATTATTACCGCTTCAATTCATTTTATTACCATTCTAATCGAAGACAATATGAACATTTTATTGTTAATTTGAATCCTAACATATAGAAAATTGTTTTGCGACAAGTCAAACTATAAATGTTAAGGAAATCTTTTGAATTATAAATTAGTATTATGAACGTAAATCTTTTTTTTATTATAAGTCTTAACGTAAGTATGTGTTGAAATTGAACAGATCTCACATTGAGCTAGGTGGGACAAATCTGTAAAAATGTATAGAAGTAATAAAAATATATTAATTTATTTATGTCCACGTCAGCAATAGATTGTGTAAAACTAAAGCATAGAACAACTTTAGAACACAAAATCATTTTTCATGCATTTAGTCGTTGCAAGAAGAGAACAGCCTATTTATTCTTTCATTTCAGCTTATGTGTTGATAAGTAATTTATAGAGCTCCGTAGCGTTTCTTCGCCTTTCAGGTTAAAGCGAATTTCACAAAAATAATTTTATTGAAAGTGGATTGTAAGATACAAAAATACACCCAAATACCCATGTTTAAGGTGGAATTAGATCTCTCTGACTGTAGTTTTGGAATATTTTCGCGATAGCCAACCACTCTAAATTTTGCAGAGGATATCACGTATACTTCATGTTTACTTAATTTAATCAAGAGGTAAGGTTTCCAACACTCTCTTACAACTCTTATAATTCGACTTCAAAATATATATAAACCAAAATTGCACACGAAATATTGATTATGCGTGGTTAAATTTTACAGTCTCCATTGCTTTAGTCTTATGTAACTGCATGAGATGTCTTAAAAAAGACTAATAATTTAATTCGTTAAATCCATGTTTCTTTCTACGTATTTTATTTGGAATAAAAGCTTAACACTACCTATATTTATCATTTTCAATGGGAACACACGTAATAAAGTAAATTAAGTTAATGGTTATACGAAAAAGTATATGTTTGCGTAAAAAATATATGTTTCAAGGTTGTGTAGCAGGTGATCATTTACGAAGATGCTCTAATGACTACGTTGATACACTGACAACCTCTTAAATCAAACGTTGTCATTTAACGAAAGTTTACGAGAATTAATACTGACGTTCCCAACATTAAAAAATGAATTTCCAAACGCTTGGAATTTCAACGACGATGTTGGGAAATTTGTTAAAAGGTCCGGAAGATTGATGCATTTTCGAGAGAGGAGGACAATCCGCATGAGAGATGGCCTCCACTAAGCCAGGAATTCCGACAAATGACTGCTGCAGCATCTGTCACGTTCTAATGCTTCCCTCACTAACTTAAAATGTTTACAGTTTTGTGTGACTCTCGCGACGGCGTTTATCGCGTCTTAGTCTAAACGCCGTAGTCCGATATCCAGTGCGCGCATTTATTAATCCCAACGCTGGAGGCCTTTTCGTGCCAGGCAGGGAACAGGAAACATCGGAATATTTGTCACGTGGGTCCCCCTCCCCTCCCCGCCGGCGGCGCGGCGGCGCGGGGCGTCTCGGCGGGCGCGGAGCGCGTCTGCGAATAGCCCCGGCCGTCGCGACGTCTTGAATGATATAGTCCGGAAACTTAAATAAGGCCCACGCGCTGCGCGAAGAGAACATTGCCTCGCCGTGAAAGCGACGGCAAACACCGAAGCCTCTCAACAGATTTGGCGCCTACCTGAACGGAGCTTGCAATACAGCGCGTTCTAAAGAAAACCACTTCAAGTTCAGACCGTGAGATGGAGCATTCTCGCGAAAAGCCTAGCAAAACATACGCTCGTTTACATCTGCATCTTGAAGTAATGTAAAGTAAAAATGAGTGCAGTTGTCAATGTAATAGCTCCGCAATCAATGGAAATACATTGAACGCAAAACCAGTTGCTATTAAACCAAAAAATAAAGAGTTGTGCTGTGATTGACGAGATCTACGCTTTTGAGAAATAGATTAAACAAAGATGTTGTATGAAATAAAATTCATGCTGCCATTTTCATCGGTTACGAATTTTAATTTTTTTAAGTTTAATTTTATAAAGTACACTGTAAAAAATTGGAATATATCGTCCGTTAAATAACTTTAGTTCTTGTATTTTTCTAACTAATCCTCTGTAGCGAGGTAAAGATTCCAGGCATGGAATAGGAAGACTAAATTTTATGAAATTAAAGCAAAGTTATCGTGAATACATGAGGAAAAATCAAGTGAAATAATGTTTATGGGAGAGGTAAATAAAGTGCTGTCAAGGAACAAAACGGAAGTGTTGGAAGAAATAGAACGTTCTAAGAATATATGTTATTGGATTAGGAATACGCACATTATTGTATGCATGTAAATATATTTAAACATTCGTAATTGTAAACATGCTCTTTTTACATTGTATTCATGTGGAAATGTCTTATTAATACATTTGTAGATAGGCCTATGCATGAATTACGTATTAATGTATCTGTATATAGGTCTATAAATCTTCAATTTCAAAGGTAATTATAGGTGAATGATCTATTGATCCAAGAAAACTATCTAAATTGCAATTATTAGTAAATTGTGTTTTTTAATTTTTTTAATTTTATTTTTTTTATTTTTTTTTACATCTGCCACCGGGAAGAATATTTTAGAATAGATAATCGAACATCTCCGGCAAAGATTACAAACCACATAACTTTCAAACGGCTGATTGTATGTGTAGAATGGTTGAAACCGTGTTGGAGAATGTCCCTAACTAGAGAATGTTGGCTCAAACATTTGAAGTTTGATACTATTTCGTGAAAAGTTTCTTTCTTAATGTTATAAAAAAAATAATTGGCCCAGAGGTATTCCATTACCAAGTTTTACCGTTACCAAGGTCGCCTCAACATCTAGGTCATTAGCGACCACTATTGGAGATAACGTTAAGGTAACTATGAAGATGAAACGAAATTGTGATGATAAAGGGTGAAAGGACGAATACGAATACAAATACAACCATGCCCGAGACGGATTCGAACCCGTGACTCTTCGGACCAATATCACTACGACACTACAGCCTTAGCAATCTCGGTCACCGGGCCGACTACGAAATCCTGTCTTAACGTTTCGCACGAATCTCCCTCAACGTGCGGCGCAAGGCCCTCGTGGCGCTCGGCGGCTGCGAGCGGCGGCCGCGTTTGAAAGATGCAGCGCGCGCTCGTGGCCAGCGGGGGCGTTGCGGCCCCTCCCGCCGCACTCAATTATCCCGAAATATTCTGTTAATCAGCGCGCGCGGGCCGGCCGGCGCTGCCCAAACACCGCGACGGCCTGGGTAAACAGTCCGCGCGCGCGGCGACGCCGTTTTTCAGCGGCGCTTGGCAGCTCCGCGCCGCGTTCGGCGCCTGCGGGGCGGGGGCGGGGTGGGAGGGGCTGTGCGGGGGCGGCGTAGGGTGAGGTGATGAGGCGAGGGGGCGGCGCGGGGTTGGCACGGGCGGGGGCGGAGTGATAAGGTGAGGGGCGGCGGCGCTGACGGGTGTTAGACGCTGAGGGTGTGCGGGGGCGGCATAGGGTGGGATAATGACGCGAGGGGATAGTGCGCGGTTTGCACGAGTGGGGGCACGGTGATAAGGTGAGGGGAGGTGAGGTGATGAGGTAAGGGAGCGGCGCGGTATTGGTAGGGTGACACTGGTAAGGTGGGTGAGGGACGGTGCAGGCGCATTACGGGGCCGGGGCGGCGGGGTCGAGGCGGCGCTGGGGTTGTGCGAGGGCGGCGTAGGGGTGGGTTGATGAGGTGAGGGGGCAGCGCGGGGTCGGTGCGGGTGGGGATGAGGGCGGGATGGCTTGGTGAGGTGGCTGTGCCAAGGCAGAGTGCGGGGGTGGGACAAGGGGCGGCGTGGGGTGCGGCGGATTGGCGCAGGGGAGTGCGGGGGCGGGATGGTGAGATGCTAGGCTGTGCATGGCGGGCCGAAGTGTCCAAAACAGGCAAACCTAGGGGTATGGGTAGGTAAAGGGGGCCGGAACAGAGTAAGGGATGGCGAAGGGCAGGGCGAGAAGGTGCCAAAGGAAAACAGCGGAAGCTGAGAGAGGCGGGATGATGTATAGCGGTGTGGGACAAAAGAGAGCGAGAGGCGTGGCCGCGGGTCGATGCAGGTGGAAACGGAACGGTTCCGAGCGGGTAGGAATGGATGGAGCAGGGAGGTAGCAATGGGAACAGGTACGGCACGGAGCGGCATGATAAGGGCGAGGTGGCAGTGTTGGGGATGGTAGAATGATCTACGCGAGGCGATGAAGGTGAAAGAGGCAGCGATGGAACGCACTGGATGACACGACGCGCAGGTCGCGGCGAGACACGTCGTAGACATCACATCACGTGACTGAACGTCAAAACATTGGGTGGAGCGGCTGTCCGTGGTGAAATGTTGGGATGCGGAAGGCGCGAGGCGAGATTTCACATTAATTGATTGATTATTTCGTTTTTCCGGGCGCCGTTAATACCGTAAATTAATACCGTAACTGTAGTGCATTTTACCATGAGAGGAGGCGGTTTTCTTCCCCCGCTGGATGATGAGATCCTGCGACTAGCTAAAGAACGACTAGCTGTGTTTTCCCCAGCGGGAGAGGCTCTAAGCTCCCGACATGTGGGGTACTGTACTGCATGTAAGTGTATGTGTGTGTGTGTGTGAATGAGGAGAGATAATAGGACAAGGAAAAGGAAGAAAAGATCGCTCGCGGTTCGTGACCCGTGTGTTATGGTACTTCTCCGGCATTCGCCTGGTGTTGAGCTTACAAATCACAGAAAACGATCCATCAGAGCAGCTGATCGCTATGTTTCTCCTCCACACAAAGACTGAATCCGACCTACGTATATAGCTAATGTTGAAAATTTACCACCGTTGGGGCTCGAACACTAGGTCCTCCCGGTTGGCTGCACTGCAGTGATATCAGTCGAGCCACCTCAGCTGGCGCGAAGCGAATAGGGGTGAAGAGGTTACCAGAAGGTGCAAGGCATCACCGGCTGCGAGGGTAGCACTAATTATCCGCATACATTGCGCGATGGCATAGATTAGGAGATCGGCTTGATCTGGAAGAAGTGAGGGGGAGCTTCTGAAACCAAGTGGTGGCCAGGACGACAGGACAGACGTGCTCGAGAAGGTACCGGATCGGAGGTGGATAAATCGGACGAAAACATGTATTAAACACTTTCGGTCGGTACAAGATAAGATCGGTGGTAGTCGACGTTGATGGTGGCGGAGCTCAGTCGAATTCGGTTGTGGAAGAATACGGAAATATCAACATTTTCTAAATTAGAATAATATTTTATTGGTATTTGCACGTTTGTGCAAATTATTACATTAGTAACCCCTACACAAGTACTTATATATATGTAAGATTCCCTTGATAAATGCGATTCAACATAGCAGCAGGCCCTCCTGACAAGCGAATTCAAAACAGCTTTCTTCTTTTAAAGGTCACAGGGTTGTGGAATTAGGGAAGTGCGCAGATTGGTTAACAATAGCCAATGATATTTATTATTGTGAAAGTTAATTTATCGTCGAATTTAAGCATGCACAGGATTCGTCACATCCGACTCGATACACCTTTACTGCCTACTTGAAAAGTTCTAACCAAACGACCCCTCACATTCGCCCTACAGACTCTCCTTTTCTTGTGAAAGGCAGCTACTATTTTTTTAGGTTATTTATGTTTACAATAAAAAGCAATATTCCTCTTTATAGTTATTACTCATGAAACATTGTGTGTCAAAAATGGACTACTAGTGAATTTCTACCACGTTCTACAATAACTTTAACTATTTTCAAAAACGTAAATATTATTGTAGAATTCATCGAAAATGTCATACGAGTACTGTCATTTATTTTACATACGCATCTTTAATGATATTGTGCCTGTATGTCGTATTAAATATACTACTTCTTATTTAGGGATTATTGAAAGTAAATGAGATTTTATGAATTTGAAACATAGTTTTTATTATTAAAGATAGTTGTATTTCTTACATTTAAGAAAATAATTTTTTATATATGTGCACTTCGAATTGCGCAATGTATGTTAATTTTATTTATAGCTTACGCATTTAAATCGTGTTGTGACTCGAACGTTAAATTAACTCAATTCTTAATACGAGAGTGAAACATATAGCATATTTAAATTTGTAAATTTAGAAAATTAATTGAAATTTCTGAAATATTACTTGCGTGTTTCACATTGTTGTAGACAATACTCGTAGAATGGCAACTATCTTACAAATAGATCCACTCGTAATACAGACAATTTGTTTTTCGAAATAGTGTTTCAGCGTCAGTGCAATTATAATTAATTTATTTGCCAAACTACGAACAAGGTAAGAAATTAAATGAAAAGTAGGGTTTCTGTTTTTGTGAAAGATGGTCTTTGTTCTAAAAGATGCATTTAGCTTGAAAATTCCAGCTATTTCCAGCATTAAAAACAATTTGTTATATGGTTTATGTCCTCCTTTCCTATTATCAACTCAAAATTCATTCCCAAACAAATTGATGAATCAAGTTTCATTTATTCTTACTATTATTCATATTTTTTAATTCATTAACATATTTAATTATTTTCAGAACTTTCGAAATCAGCCCCCTGATAATTGTGTTGCAGGATATTCGAATCCCGGCTAACGGAGGTTGAACTGTACAGTGTTCGTCGAATTGAAAGGGTGAATAGCTTTTCTATTGTGCCGTTGCAGTTGTGTTCAATTCTTAATGAATGCGTGCGTGCGTGTGTTTCCCCGCCGGAGCCAGCATGGTGGCCGGGCGGGCGGGAGGAGCGCGGAGCGGGCGCCGGGCGCGGCCGGGGCCTGGGCCGGGGCTGGGGCCGCCCCGCCAGGAATTACGCCTAGGGCCTCCACGGGAAACGGCGGCCGCGGCGGGCGGGCCGCACCGCACCGCACCGCGCCGCGCCGGCCCGGGCCGGGTCGTGCCCCGCCGCTCCCACACAGCCGCCAACATGGCCGGTTGATGCACACAGTACTGCATGGGAGGGGGGCGGGTCAATATCAGTTTTAATCTCCACCTCCCAGTTAATATTTTTGAAATACAACTTTTTCTTGTCCTCCCTATTTTACAATATTCTCTACTACATAATACATACTCTACTACAAAGTGAACTAGAATAGTCATATTTGTATATGTAGTATACTGTACTACGGTACACATCAGCATTATAATGCACTATACTATAGTACACATCTGTGCTATAGTATATTATTCTACAGTTTGTCTGTTCTTGGCGCGACAGCCCGCGTATGGGCCATGGCCTACCAGCAGCGTCCCGGCCTCGCGGTCATAGGTTAAGAGGGTACGTCTGGTTAGCATGAAGACGCCCACGCCGTATTCTGATTTTCTCGACCCGAGAAGTAAGATTTTTCTTTGTCACACAGAAACTTATACTGGGGCATTGCAAGGAAAGCGCATATTATATTCTTGCTCCGACCGGAAATCAAACCCGGGGTCGCGTCATGGAAAGCGAGCACGTCGACTAGTGTACTAAATCGTGAAGCACTATACTACAGTACAGGTAGGAAAAGTATTGGAATCACCTCAATAGTACTAGAATTTTCGGCCTTAAAATCCCTGTTTGAAGTTCTATTCAGCTCGAACTTCACACATTCTTCAGTATTAAGATTTCTCAGCGCAAAGATGGTTAATATTGATGAAGGAGGTGAGAAGATAAACGCAATTTTGTATGCAAAAACCTTGAGTTTTGATGTATGTTTGACTTGGTTAGTACGTCAGGAGGAAAATCTAGTTCTCAAGATTAACTTATTTTACCTCTTGGGGATTGTTTAGACGAAACCTCCCTAACGTCAAAATGTTCTGGAAAATGTCAGCAGGTTTTGTTTCTTTCTTTTTTTACTCGAATAGAATGATGAATTTACAAATGTGGTTTATTTCCGATTTTTATTAAAACCTCTGTAATTTGGAAAATCGCAGAAGCTCAACTTTATATTCGCACCTTACCCACACCTACACTATTAAAGGCAGAGATTTCTTTCTCAATGCAATTTATCCCTTAATTTTTTATATCTTTAAGTGATTTTAGGAACTTAAAACAAATATGTGAATAGTTGTTGAGTAATAACAGCAAGAGGAGGAAAAGCTTCTGTATGGCGCGCATTCTCACTAGTTTTAATTAACTTGAGATTCAAAAAATACATGAATGGATTACTCCTTTAGGTATGATGCGATCAATGTGTTGCAATTGTTTTGAATAAAAGTAGTTACTGTTAGTAAACTGTGTTCATACCACACAACAGATATTCTGGCATAAATAATCCCTTCTGACACTCTTCGCGCTGTCAAAAAACGCACGACACCTCACTGTTACTTTTCCCGGCCGACGCACACAGACTCGCTGACAGACAAGCAGCAAAGCGGTGAACGTTCGCATTGTTTCTTCCTGATTCCTGATAGAGGGCACTTTTATACACATACCTATTTGTTTTATCAACTTCCGCCCCATGCTCGTTAAACCGTCTTTCTCGTTTTCATTTGAGTGACCCACATATAATATATCCGAGCGTTTCTCATCAATGTAAAATCTACATTTATTTTACAAAAGTTATTATTTATTTTACAAAAAGTTACAGGCGTCTCTCAGGTTAATATAAAATACCAAGTAAAAAAGGCCATTTCAAAAAATTTCAAAAAATTATTTACCTAGAGCCAGATTTCTGTAAGGTACTTAACTTCGCCCCTCAGTACCTCTTGCTTCACTTTCGTATCCTTGAATATTTACTGAGATACTTAAGCGTGCTTACGTTTTGTACCAGGAAACAAAATTTATGTTTCACAAACCGAACACATTTAGCTTTGATACAATCGTCCATTTCTCATCTTTATCTTTGCTACACATGCGTGTTTTCTATTCGAAACACTTTTATTGGTAGTCGCTTTGTGTTTTCTAAGAAGTTTACGGATATCTTGGTTTAGAAGACATTTGAAAATGTCGTTATCATGTAAGCATTGAAAATAAAATCTCGTGCACCCTGAACTGTAACGCATGTTATTCTGGCTCTGTTTAACCACAGTCTTTTAAAAACCCATAAAATTCTCTATTAAATTTCCGT
Organism: Teleogryllus occipitalis; assembly: GCA_011170035.1. Lineage (NCBI taxonomy): Eukaryota > Metazoa > Arthropoda > Insecta > Orthoptera > Gryllidae > Teleogryllus > Teleogryllus occipitalis. The sequence goes on from BLKR01001103.1 coordinate 205,314, forward strand.
ACTCGATAGTTTAGCTGCATGACGTTTCTGACACTATGATTTACTATTCAGGAAAGAGTTAGGCTGTGTATTGGCGACACAAAGAATAGACATTTAATAACCAAGAAAATAGCTTCAGATAATTAAGGTAATAATGAATTTCCAACTTTATATCCAATTTCCACTAAATATTTTTTCCGTTTCATTTCTGACGTATAATAAATCATAGAAAATGTAATTGGCAATTAAAAAACAAGAAAACTTTACATGAAATGAAATTTATTTGAGATTACATTGCGAAACCAGTATTCTTGATAAGTACGAATATCAAAATGGACAACATATGAACAGAAAATGTCCATTGTTATAAAAAAATATTACGGAGGAAGCTTGAAAAGGCCATACACATTGAAATTAATTACACGCCTTTAATTTAGCTACGTAATTCACTGCATAAAAGAGACTTACTGATTACAATTATTCTTAAATGAGTATAATAAATGAACATGTTATAAATTACATTCAAGTCAAAATATCTTTTCGTTTTTATCCAGAAAACTGTGAAAATTTTGCGGCGAAAATTCAGCTGAAGAAAAAAATGTTCTTGTGATTAAATTCATTTAAGCTATACTATTACTACTTTGATTAATATTACTTTCAATGAATAGTTAATTTTACAATTTCCAGCTAGAATTTAGCTATTCCAAGAATGAAATTAGTAGAAGAGAAAACCAAGATTAGGAGGAAAAAATCTTCATTTTCTTTCAAAGAACAAAATGAAAACAGTATGTTCACGGTCAAGAGCATGGAGCATGTTTTAACTTCAGAAAAATATTAAGTAGTACTTGGGGACAAGAAATGGGCAGGAACAGTAACACGTGGAAGATATGTTTGCAAGAGCCTATACTTAAAACTAATTTCTGCCATATAACCGTTTTATTTTAACATTTCGATGGTTACAGCCGAAGTGTTGTGAAATTCCCTGATTTTAGGAAATTATTAATGGAAATAAAAATGCGCAATCTGTATATTATGCGAGAAGTTATTATTGTCCAATCTTGCGTTTAGGAACATGCTTTGAGGATTACTAAATCATCTTTATATCATGACAGTAATAATTTCTAAAACGTCGGATATGAGCTGAAATCATTACAGTTGCTTTCTTAAAAAGAATGGGTAGATTTTTAACAACTTGATCAAAAAGCGACCATCGTAATTGTTTTAAATGTAGGGGGAACTGCAGTAAGAACACGAACAAGCACAAACACTCATGTGCGAGGCGAGATTCGAACCTGCGGCCCTTCGAGGCGAGGCAGCTATGCCCCTTCAGCATTAGTGACCTGGGTTATCCAGACCGGCTCAATTCAGTTTGCTAACCAGAACAGTACAAGAAAGTAGACCCAAATTAATGACTTAAAATAAGAATAATCAAACCTACTACGACAATGCGTTTCTCAGTATATTTGCCAATTGCACGTGGAGTCCCCGAGGGACCGATTTTAGGCACTATTCCAAACGGAAGAACAGTTCCCTTTGCGGATGATACGAATATTCTTTACAATGAAGAAACCGTAAATAGTACAATATCAGTGTTTCAAATTGGTTTCGAAATAACAAATTAATAGTAAATGTAAAGAAAACTTTTAATGCAGTTTTCCATTTCAACCACAAACAGTTCTGTACTCTATTGAAAATGAACGGTGTACCATTGATTGATGTTAAGGCAATAAAATGTTTAGGTCTCTCAATTCAGTCAAACCTCAAATGGAACACTCATTTCAATGAATTGAACACAAAATTAAGTTCATTATGTTACGCGTTCAGAATTCTTTCAAATTCAGTCAGTCTTCATACTGCTCGTTGTGTATATATTACGAATGTTCATTCCCACCTGAGCTATGGCATACTATACTGGGGAAATACGTCTTATAGCTCCCAGACTTTTAGATTACAAAAAAGAATTGTACGAATAATAACCAAATTCCACCCACGTGATTCTTGTAAGCCTATCTTTAATAATCTAGGAATTTTACCTTTACCTTGACTGTTGATTTACGAATCAGTAGTTTTTGTCAAAAATGACTTGCTTAAGGGCGGGAATATATTTTCAGAAAATGCCGATGTCTATTACTATAACACTCAACGTAAAAATCATATTCATCAGGTGACTGTATTAACAGCTCATTACAAAAAATTCACATACAATACATTCACATTATTTTACAAGACTTTGCCAGATGACATTAAACGGTTAAATTCGATAGACAGGTTTAAATCCCAAGTGAAATCGATTCTGCTGCATAACTGTTTCTATACAATTGGAGACTATACTGAGGATCACAAGGAAAGTAACATTAATTTTAACTGTGATAATTAATGCATTGTTTACCATTTGGACTGTATAAATGTAAACAGCGAATATTTTTGTTAACAATCCTTGCAAAAGCCGCTTATTTTTTTCCTTCTGTATTCAAAATTAAAGTAGTACTATATGGCTTAGGGTAGGTATCACAGAATTTTGAAAACGTGCACAGAATTCACCTCTCCCCATAGCACGTCACTCACAGCTTTTTAAGGTTTTTGACGTGAAATAAATAAATAACAATACCTAATCAACCAACATATTTTTCATGTAATCACACTATACAACGTGACATATTAGATGTTATAATATCCAATAATTTTGATTCACCTACCTTTAAATATTGTATTCCAGCTCTTAATTTTGATCATAATCAAGTATTAATAAAATCTGACATGTTCCCACAATTAAAATATCCATATTCAGGAGTTACTGGCAATATAAACTGGAAACTTTTTCATTTCAATATGATTAAACGAAACAAATATCCGTCTTCCTTACGAACTACTACAGACATAGATACAGAAATAATAAAATTTTAAAATAATATTACACATGCAATTAGATTATCTTCCTACACAAAAAAATTTGCGCTTCAATAACAAATTAAAATCAATTCCTAATGCAATTTTAAATGTAATTAAAATAAAGCTTATAACTCGTAGGAAACGGCCAATATCAAGAATATAAAAATTGCCCTTAATCGTCTAACACATGAAGTTAAAAATAAATTAGATGAATATTGTTATTCGCAATTCAATAAAATCCTATCTCAACTTCAACCTACCTCCACAGAACGTTGATCAGCCATTAGAAATATCAGCGGTGAAAAACCTCGTATTCTTTCATTATAATCAGAATCAACTATTGCAATTTCCGATTCTGAAAAGGATGAACTATTAGCCAAACAATTTATACTTTTCTTTACTACAAATCCTATTATTAATTTTAGTTTTATTATAACATTTAAAAAATATGTATTCTCCCTATTTAACAGAACCTGAAAGAATTAAACTTATTTCCCCATCAGAAACTAAATTTATTATTTCTAAGTTAAAATTTAAAAAAATCCCTTGGTATTGATTGCATTTTAAATATAATCATAAAACATCTTCCAAATTCAAGTATTAATTCATTAATTGCAATATTTAATGCGTATTTCAGAATGAACTTTTTTCCACAAATTTGGTAAACAGCATTAATATTGCCAATACCAAAACCTAGTAAAAACCATTCTAATCCTGAAAATTACCGTTCGATAAGTTTACTTTCTAATTTTTCAAACATTTTTGAAAAATTAATTTTAATTAGATTAAATAAATTTATTACAAATAACAACATTATACCAATTTGGTTTCAGACTAAATCATTCAACAGTGAATCAACTTCTACGCCTAACTGATTATATTGCCACTAATTTTCAAAAGAAAAAAATACTTTTGCAAATTCTTAGATTTAGAAAAAGCATTCGACAAAGTTTGGCATCAAGGATTACTATACAAACTATGACAACACGGTTTCCATCAATATTTTCAAAATATTATTAAAAATTTTCTCTTAAACCGGAAATTTGAAGTCAAATTGATATACATTCAATCATGTGAACAACTTATTAAGGTAGAGGTTCCGCAAGGTTCTCCTCTCTCTGCCACTCTTTGTAATATTTTTATCACTGACATCCCTAAATTAACTTATTCAGTCATGGCTTTTTTTTGCAGATGATACTGCAATATTTACTGCCCACTCGGATATCATACAAAGTCGAGATAATCTTCAAAAAGATTTAAATACACTATATACTTGGTTCACCAATTGGAACATTAAAATCAACACTAAAAAATCTCAACCACAAATTTTTTCATTTAAACATTTTCACCCTACTTATCCTCTAATAATTAATCAAAAAGCTATTAATTGACTCCCAGATTCTACCTCAGTTAAATATTTAGGATTACAAATAGACACAAAATTAACATGGAAACCACACATTTCATCAATGTCTAATAATACACATATCAAAATTCTTAAATTATACCCGTTCATTAATAAGAACAAAATTCTTAACTGATTTAGGTATCTTAATTTACAAATCTATCATTCGTCCCACAATAATATATGTTTGTCCTGTAAGGGGTGACACACACATAAACGAAAATTAGAAGTTATTCAAAATGTTTTTAAATTAAATATTAAAAAAACCCTGGTTGATTTGTAATGACCAAATTTTAAATGAACTAGCAATAGATTCAATAAGTACGTATACTTCAGAATTATCAAATTGTATTTATTTTTATTTTCCATCTTGTTCAGCAACTAATTAATTTAAATTAGGCAAATCGTGTAATAATTTTTCGCGAATTAAGACTCCATATTCAATAGATCTCTTTCAAACGCCTTAAATAGCCGAGGAAATAGGAATTATAAATTAATGTTAATTGTTACAGTGAAAATATTGAAATTGTACACTCCCTTGAAAGACATTTGTATGTCGAACAACTAGAATAAATAACATTTAAAAAACTTCATTAAGTATTTTTAACTACCGTACTTCATTAACTAGTATATTACATTCATTGAGGCCAGATTTTGTTTCCTTTGCCATTCAAAAAATGTATCCGAATGACTCGGGAACAGAAAAGTGTTTCTTGTTGGGTTCAAATCCGAGATGATTTGAATATTTTCCACTTCCCCTTGCAGATCGAATGAAATAAAATGGTCTGTCATTTCGTTGCCATCATATTGTTGAATGATCATGAACCTATCGATGTTATAAACACCGCGCGCGCGTGTGTATGTGTGTGAGTGAGTGTATATGTGTGGGTGTGTCTCGTGTCGTAATGTGTAGAGCATTCGCGTTCCACCGGCGGGTTCGGGGTAGGTTTTGTCGAGATTCTCCTGTTTCTATTGTCTCCCACGATTTCTCCATCATCTTTCACCTCTTCATCGCAGTCATCCGCGTTGCATTATTATGTCATCGCCATTACCACACACTTGATCATCACTTTTGAACCTCAATAACTTTAGTAGTTGATGCGTCTCAAAACTCCAATCCATGTTATTAATTTCCAAGAAAGAGGAAGAAAACTATGCTACCTCGAGTCATGTCAGTGATGTCTAAGGTTCCCTTATATCTCGAGAAAAATCAAAAATCAAAGGAACAGTTTTGATTTCGACTAAAAAAATTTGATTGTGTAATTCCACCTATTTTCGTAGTGCACGTACCGACTGAATTGTCATAACCAGTACGTTACTGCTTTCGACACAGCTAAAGTCATGGTACAACAAGGCTAGGGTGAGGTAGAGGCCGCCTTCCATTAAATAATTGCCATTCACATTTTACGCAATGAAACAGGAACTTTTCTTATATTCTTGACATGTAAAGAACTGCTGTACTGTATTTGTTATTGCAGTATGCGTAGACTTTTTTGTTGAAATAATATTTAATTTATTACAGTTTTTTATAAGAGTATTATGTGTGTTGTTCTTGAGTAGAGGGCGGGCTCCTCCTTTTTTACACCAATTGGCGTGGTTTTGTTCTACAGCATTGTTGCTGTTGCAGGCCATTCGTTAATAAATGAACAATTAAAGAAATAAGAAAACCGCTCTCCCGAGTGGGGCGTGGGAGGTGGCGATGGAGGCGGTGGCAGCTGGCGCCGTGCGCGCGGGCGTTGCCCGTGTGGAGCGCCATCAGCTGATCGCTGCTGCCGCAGCTGACGTCTCTGAGAGAGAAAGAGAGTGAGAGGGAGGGAGGGAGAGCGGAAGCGCGGGAAAGAGAGAGAGCCTGGGACGGTCACCTACAAGACCAATAGGTTTGCACGAGAGAACAAAAGCGGAATGCAACCGAACATCGCTAATTCAAGAGTGAAGGAAAGTGCTAACTTCTTGGAGTTATGGACGTTTTGAAATACTACTTATGTTTTTGTGCTAGTAAGTGTCACGGAGATTTAACTGTTTCTTTTAGAAAGTTCGTGTTCAAGAGATTCACTAATATATATTTTTAGTCACAACTATGTTGATTTATAAAGATGGCTTTCGAAATTTTCGAATTGTAGTAGATAAGACATCCAAGTATTATTCTTTTTTCGAGAATTGTTTTAGAGGGCCATGATGCACCGTGTGTATGTAACTACTCAACAAAAGTTTTATTGAAATTTGTTAATGTCGTTTAGGAAGTTGCATACATGTACTTCAGGAAACAAATTACTCTTAGTAACCATGTGATATTACATCTGTTACCGTTATTGTGATATTAAATATTACATCTGTACGTTTACCGAATGTCTCGATGTGTTTTCATTTTCAATGTTTCGTCGTCACTTTAACTTGGCGCTCCTCCATTGCACCCGAAGCTATTGTCCCACGTGTGAAATATCCCACGCGCATCGGCATGCGGTATGGACCACTTTGAGAACCAATGATCTAAATCAGCTGGTCCCAACCGGTTGTTCGCCAATTTACAGAGTTTTGCGAGCTTTCTGAAGGAGATTCGCAAAAATAATATAATGGCAGAGTTTCAAATCGCAAACGTACCTTATCTGAAAGAAATATAAGGAAACAGCTTAAATTTAGAACCAAAGCTAAGGCTCACACATTCAGGTAACAAACCAAACTTTGAATTTCTTTTTTAATTCAACAGGCTCAAATATCATATTTAGTGATTTTTACGTTTTACGTAAGTATAGTTAAGAACTAATTGGTTTTCATTGACATTGAAGAACATTCTGTTTGATTTCAGATCAGTAGTATGAATACTCTTTTTTATATCTTCTATTATTTTTTTATTCATTTTTGTGAGGTATAATTTAAGTATTTCTTCATTTATTTTAAGTCGCATCAACATCAGAGATCTGATGTTGTCATGACTCTAATGACTGTCGTGACTCTAATGGTTACAGTATTAATACATGGTTGATTTGAAGGATTTTTACATTATTTATGACCTTTTAGGTAGGGTACATCATTATTTTTGCATTATCAAATGCATTAAGTGCAAAACTTAAGTTTTATTAATGTTAACTTGTAGATGCTTGGCGATAATGTTCTAATTTTTCGGTATGAATTATTTTGCTATGTGAAAATTTTTGAAACAACCTGATTTGATTGGTTCTAAAGACTATAATTATTAGCCAATTTACTACAGTTGCCAGAAGGAATTTTCCAATAAGAAAAGTATTGAGAACCACTGTTCTGAATCATACATCCAATCGCCCCTACATCCTCCTTTGCTTCCCAGGAATACTTACGCCGGGTCTCGAAAGGCCATAACATACATCAGAAGAATCCCACATACTCTCTAATCAAGACCATTATAGCAAGTAACGCAGCAAACGCATAAACTGTGTATTCATAAACTTGGTATCTGGGGCAAGTACACATCCCATTTCTTAGGTATCTTATTCCCAGCACACATTCCGATCACTACTGTCTCCTTTTGTTTTAACTCGACCTACAACTGAAGTACTGATAAATTACCATTACATTTTAGGAAATGTGGAATCAGTAAGAAAAAATATCTTTATACAATGAGTCTCATATAAAAAGATAAAAGTGCTTTTATTCATCAAATTCATATTTTAAATCCTTGGCAGGAAATGGTGGACTGAGAGGTAGGGAAAGCAGGAGAGCCGTGCGAAAGCCAGCCGAAAGCTCCCTTTGTTCCCCACAAGTTCCAGATTGATTAGCATGGGATCAAACTTGGGCAACTGCAGTAAACGTCATATGAGCTAGCCATTTCGCTATAAGCCTATAGTACTTTGCCTACTCCGTGATTATCACATCCAAATTTCACGCAGGAATCTACTTAAAATCTTAGCTCACAGTTATTGTTATCTCGGAAAATCATTTATGGCATTTTCCCGGATTGATTGCTGATTTTTCCCATTGAACTACATACCAATCATCACCCTTGAAGCTAAAACTACTCCTCTGGTTTTCTTTCCTTTCCCTGGTACATACTATACCAATGTGTGTACATGGCATGGATACGTGGATAAGATAAGCGCGACGTATGAGTCTACGGATCACATTGGCAGTGCCAGGTAGGCGGAGCCTGGTTCTCTCCCTCCTACAAGTCTAAGCGCAATGGGCACACGAGCTACGCTTGTCCAATGTTCAATATCGAGTGACCCGTAAGGGTTCGCAAGAAACTTCGGGGCGATGAATCGGGAGACTGGTTGGTATAAAGCTGGCTGCACATGGATAAACAAGTCTAGGGTAGGTTGGGTACATGTCTGTAGACACTGGACGATGTATGGAGATAAAACCACAATGCTACTGCCACCCTTGTTTCATTTCTGTTGCATTTTCCCAAATTTTAATAATTTCGAATCCGGTCTCGACATCCTGTGAGAAATCATTAGCCGTCATCACCGTTGCCCGAGGGATGGGAATGCGGGAGGCTGATTTCATGTCCGTGTTCGACGTTTGGGGGCGCTGTTCCACGAGTGCGGTCTCCGTTGCGTCCCAAACTCATTGTTAGCAGCTCCAGCCCAGTCTCTGAAGTGGCGCTTGTCTTGGTGAGGGTAATTTCCCAGAGATTATCCAAGTTTTTTTAACATATTTCTTTTCTATGTGTTCAATCCACTGATTTTACAGAGATTTGCATATCATAATACCAGAATTGGGTAGGGCATAGGCAGTTGGAATAATCGTTTATTCGATGCCCCCTCTTACTTTGTTAGGTTTGTCTTAATTTGGTGTTTAGGATTTATTATTATTATTATTATTATTATTATTATTATTAAATTTGTAACATTCTATTGTTTAATGTTCTGATTGTGTGTTTAACAGTTCTTTAAATTCAATTTGTATTCTTATTAAAGCGTTTATCTATAATGGGTGTAGTTTATCCTTGGATTATTTTGAAATAATTTTAAAACCTTCTGCTGAATGTTAGATTTTTTAGAAGAATGAATGAAGATTTTTTAGGATGTTAGAAGTTTTTAACACAATTCGCCTTTGGTAAGCCCTCAAAAACTTTTAATGATAGTCTTCTAATGTAAGTATTCAAGATTTCTATTTTCATTTCGTTTCTAATTTGCCTTTGGACACGTGTCATGGTGCTTTAAATATACGCCTTAAAAATTATTTGACTTACTTGAATATTACGTTACTTTTGTCGGCTCCATCCCAGACAGGGCAAGCATAAGTAACGAGAGTAATAATTGATTTGAATAAAGTTTTCCCACATTTGATGCTTCATCCAGAGTGGTTATTTATGAATGAATATAGTTTTGCTATTTTCACTTAGGTTTAATTAGCTTTTCTCTACTATGATATTTTCGCATTAGTTTTTGATCTAGAAGTACTCCTAAATATCTCACTGGTTGATATTTTTCGATCCATTTCAAATGTACACTTTAAATTATTAGTGGGCTGGGCATTTTAGGTCTTCGTTGCGTAAGTATCTTATTACCCAAGTGATATTTAAGAGTTATTTAACCTTCCTCCGGTCGCGGCGCGATTTGCAACACCACCGGTCGCTCGTTACACTCGGTACAACACTGGTTTCTTATCAATTTTTCGCTACTTACATTATTGTTACATTAATTATGATTAGGTATTTGTGAATATTTACTTTCTTACTCGTTTAAAAATATATTTGTGAAAAATAAAGTTTTAAAACAAAGTAAAATACAACAATGTATAACACAAACTGTCATATTTTATTTGTACTAGCAGATATCACATTGCATGACGATATTTACTGGGACGTGTACAATATTTACAGATTTCAGTATTTATAAGACAAATTCTTACTTTTATTTCGTTTTGTGTATTAATATGTGAATATACATAGATTTTTCTACTAATTTGATTCAGTGGTGTCAATTTTTGCAAACACTCGCGCGTTGTATTCTGAACAGTCATGGACCATCTGGCAAAAATGCTCTTTGTCGGCAACAATGAAGTGGCCTGACTTCCAGAATTCCAATAACAGGTAGTGAAAGAAATGAGTCAAGACAGGAAAGATGTCATCTTCGTGAATAGGTGTCCAAAAGCAAAAATCGCAGTGTGTTGTACCGAGTACAACGATGAGACCACCGGAAGGGGAACGTAACATAAACACGAGCAGTAAGGCGGGAATTTTCACACGACAGGGTTTGAATCTGCGCTTCGGAACTCACGATTCCACCATACCACTGAGCTCTCGAGGCGTGCGATTCCCGAATTAAAGCTAATTTCCCCCGACCCCTGACGCGCCGGCGGTGTGGCTCACAGCGACGCGTCCGCGCCCGCCTTCGTTGCTTGCGTCGCAGCGTGTGGCCCGAGCTGTGTAGCGCCTCGCCGGGCTCGGGTTGCGCCGCCCCGCTTTATGTACTCGCATGCGCGCGGCGAGGGAGGGCTCAGCAAATAGAAACGTTATAGGAGGGTGTGCGACCTCTCGCTCCCCGTCCGGTCACAGAGCTTGCTCCCTCCCGGCTCTTCTCGACGCATGCTTCTTTCTTTCTTTCTTTCTTTCTTTCTTTCTTTCTTTCTTTCTTTCTTTCTTTCTTTCTTTCTTTCTTTCTTTCTTTCTTTCTTTCTTTCTTTCTTTCTTTCTTTCTTTCTTTCTTTCTTTCTTTCTTTCTTTCTTTCTTCCTTTCTTTCTTTCTTTCTTTCTTTCTTTCTTTCTTTCTTTCTTTCTTTCTTTCTTTCTTTCTTTCTTTCTTTCTTTCTTTCTTTCTTTCTTTCTTTCTTTCTTCCTTTCGTGAGATAATTTGAGAACCCATGATATCATAAATTCATGCGATTCTAAAATTAAAGGTTTTTCGGGAATTGTTAATATTATAACATTTTTTCTCGTTATTTTTCAGTATTTTCTATTTTGTTACAATATTAATCATACTTATTACTATAATCGTTGTATATTTTTAAGACAAATCTGGTAGAAACCCAATGACATCTGCGTTTCTTCACTTTCGAAAAAATGTGTATCATAAAACACGAAATAAAGTGTTCAAGGATGTTCAAGAACGAGATGTTCTTTAAGGTTTCAGCATTCGCATGGAATTGAAGTGTTCGACTTGGACGTGTCTTCACGGGTGTGGGGAATTTGTCACGGTAGGGACGCGAATCTAGAACCTCCCGGTCAACAGAGTTGCAAATTTCATTTGAATGAAAATAATATATTTGCCCGATTTCTTCTTAATTCGCACAATAGTGCGACGGCTCCCTTACAGTAGGTTTTCTCCCACGTTTGTGTTCACTGGAGGCGCGAGTGTGCTCGGAGTAGGTTGCGGGAGAAGTGTGTCGTTTAAACGCATTAGAAAGTGTCTGCAAATCAAAAATATAGCTACATATACACCAGAATGAGAATTTCTCGTTAAGAGGTAGTACTTTAAGAGACTATCCAAAGCGTACAATTCCGACAATTCGACAATTATAACATTAGTGTTATTGTGTAGTAGTATTTCCTATGTCTGATTTTGTGCGAGTATTGAAGAACGTTTCCCAATGAGTTAATCATATAACAATTGGAAGAAAATTAGACTCACTATATCGCATCTGGGAATTTCATGTATGGAGGATTATTCTAACAAGAGGGATAATTTATGGAAAGTTTATTAATGTAATAATTCTAGGTGTGATACTCAATATTTTGACATGGAAACGTAGCTAATTAGTATCTGTTATGTTCCGGTAGATCCGTGAATTAAGAAAACAATTGTGGAGATCTGTTTAAGTAATAAAAATACAATTAGTGGATCAAATTACTCTCGCAAAAATGAGTAAAATTAAATCACCCTGAAGGATACTGTACAATTAAAAACACAAAATTAGAGGAGAAAATGAACAAAGAAAAGCGAAAAAAATTGCAACAAGGATTACTTTCTTTTTCCCAGCGGTAATTCAGCGATGTTGCAGGATCCTCCACATCACGTCGGTGCTTGAAGGTTATGGCGGACTGAGCTCTCCCGTAGACGAGACGTTCTTTCCGCAGCGCCTCATTCGCGCGGGTATTGGTTCATTATGTAGAGTTTCGCTTCGGCATTCGCCTGGAAATGTTCAGAGAAGCAAATAAATCGACTGATAAGAGCAGTCGGACTAGGAATTTAGTTCCAGCCGGCATTGTTAAAAACATGATGAAAATTTCTGGTACCTTACCGGAATGAAAACGTCGAGTCGTGCCAAGAGAAGACATTGTTGTTAACTTTCATATAATTATTGTTAATATAATATTAATAATTATAAAAATTATTATTATCATTATCATTATTAACATTATCTTTCAATATCTGGTATCAACTGATGTCACTGCAGTGCATCTGGCCGCCGGGAGGTCCTAGAATTCGAGTTCGAGAATCGTCTGTGATAAGATTTTCGACTCTAGCTTAACAGATAAGTCGAGTTCAGTCACTGTCTGGAGGAGAATTCTAGCGGCCGGCTGCTCTGATCGGTGGTTTTTCCGTGGTTTCACCGATCAATACCAGACGAATGCCGAACCAGTACCCTAACAAACGACCACCGACCGCACACAATCTTTTCTCTTCCTTGCCCTATCCTCACCCCCTAATTACACTCACGTATATGCACTACACTACTCCACATGTCGGGAGACCAGGCGGAAGCTTAGAGCTTGTCCTAGCTTAGGCGGTGCCCCGCTGCTGGGAGATACCTGGCTGAGAAAATTCCGGGAACCGGCCGTAGGTCGGCGTCGGATCTCACCATCCAGCAGGACATCACCGCCACCTCCCTAGGAAAACACATGCATTACACTTACGGGACTAATGGCCTTAGCAGTTGACGTGTTCGGAATCACTAATGAATTACTCAATCCAATAACTGGTATTTTCGAGCCTTAAGGAACTCCTGAAATAATTAAATGTTTCTCCCGGAAAAGTGCCCTTTTTGGCTGATGCAGAGATGGCTTCCGGGAAAGCCACTGAAGATGGCCTCTTCCGCTTACCTGTCCATCCTGAGCGCCAGCGGGCGCGGGGGCGGAGGGCGGAGGCGGCAACGCCGCGGCGGGCAGCGTGGCGCCCCGGGGTCCGGTGTCGCCCGGCGCCGCACCAGTGACACACCGCCTGAGCCGCGCCACAGGACACGAGTCCTGCTGCACCCCATCACTCCCTACGCCGCCCTCTGTCTGTAGAGCTAATTCCCATTCACCGCTGCTCCTATCAGTATCGTGAAATTTATAGTTTTTACGAGACAAGTTTCATTGCAGCAGGATGAAACCTCAATCCGTTTTCAGCCAAGTAATCGAGGAAATTCAAGTGTGTACTACACACCCGAAGGTGTTTATGAAGCAATAAAAATGTGAAAAGGTGGTAGACAAAAATATCTAAGTCTGTCCTCTTCAATCAAGTGGTGTGATGATTCACACATCATTTCCTCTATTTTCACCTCGTTCAATTACTTTTACCATCCATCTACGAGCGGCCACAGTAAATGCTCGATCATTCTGAATCTAATCTCCCAGTAGAATTTATTCAACTAATTATGACATACTATATGATTCCGAAAGGTTCTGCTTCAAATTCGCATTCACAAACCGCATGTAGCAGAGGCGTGTCTTCTCTGGCTGCGCAACCGTCAAGCGTATGTGGTCTATGTACTCTCATTCTTCAACCGTCACTCACTGCTCGTGTTCTATAACCCATTCACCACCAGCGTACACCGGTCGACCATTACAACTCCCCATTCAGTCCTTTCAACTACTATAAATTTCTAACGCCTGTCATTTCATACTCGATCACCATTTGCTCCGAGACTGCTGCAACACCTTAACCCCCACCATCACTAGCCGCTTTCACTTCTCCCGCCCCTGGCTTTCAGTCTTCGCAGCATCCGTCGTGTGCTGGCCGGTGCGTGGCCACGCTCTCGCCGTCCGTGGCTGGCACGTCGCGTCGCGTCGCGCCGAAGCGAATTTACTCCGCCCGCTCTCAACTGGCCCCGACCCGCCGCATGACCGCCCGGCGACCCGGCCAGCGGCGGGGGCAGGGGCAGGGGCAGGGGCGGCGGCGGCGGCGGCCGGTAGACCGCGAGGTCCTGCGTTTATGTCCCGGCCGTGCAGGCTACGCCGCGGCCGGCCGCTCTGGTTTCGCGTCCGCTGCACGCCGCCGCCGCCGCCGCCGCCGTCCCGCGTTGCCGTCGCCGTCGCGTCGCCACAGGCAACCACGCGCCCGTCGCCGCCGCCTTTGCCACCACTGGCGCCTTTGCTTCAGACATAAGCCGGCAGGTGAGGTGCGCGGTCGTGAGTTGGTGATGGCGTTGACATAGATATGATTGATTAATTAGTGATTCCGGGTAAAATAAGTGCTAAGATCATTAGTCCCGTAAGCGCAGTGCATGATTTCATCGCGTGAGGTGGCGGTAATGTTTCCCCGCTGGATGCCGAGATCCGGCGCCGATTTATGTGGGTTTGCGAGGTTTTCCTCAGCCAGGTATCTCTCACCAGCGGGAAACCGCCACAGCCCGGTCCTCTAAGCTCCTGACTGGTCTCCCGACAAGTATGATAATGTAGTGTGTGTATGTGTGTACGTAAGGCGTGAAGATAGGACAAGAAATAAGAAGGAAAGTTTCCACGCGGTCTCTGACCCGTTTTTTAGGGTACTGCCCCGGCATTCGCCTGGTGTTGATCGGAGAAACCACGGAAAACTACTGATCAGAGCAGCCGGCTGCTAGAATTCTCCTCCACACAATGACTGAATTTGAACTAGTTGTCTAACTGGAGTCGAAAATCCTGCCACCGTCGGAACTCGAACCCAGAACCTCCCGCTCAGAGGCATTGCAGTAACATCATTTGATGTCCTATGACATTGTCTGTACTAGAATTTAAATCAGGGCGGCTCAAATTCAAGAATTCGAGGCCAGGCAATCCGTAATGGCTCGCTTCAGGGGCCCGCGTGCCACTCGTCTTTCACTAGATTAGAGCCGATCGCGCTCGAGCGCCTTCCGTCCAGCTGTCTCGACAAGCAGCGGCCCACGCCGCGCCGGTGGCCCCCACGTAAGCGCAGGGCCAGTGCTGCCGGCGCCAAGTGGTTCACCTACTTGAGCAGCCCTGATTTAAATCACAACCATCGTTCGATGGCTGTGCCATATTCATCATAGCTATCGTTGGAGAGTCAGAGTTCAACTAACGAGGATTGATTCCGGCGAGTCCTCTCCAAACTAATGAATATAGCGTTCACACTGGCCCCGAATTCTCAGCGATGACACGAATGAAATGAAAATAGTAAACTAAAGCTTTTTTTCTCTGTTGGTTTTTTTAGGCATTTGGGAAGAAATTTGATTCTTTTACAGTGTGACTAGCTAAGATATACAAGCATTTTATGGAATTTAAAATGATCGTCAATGAACTTATATTAAAAAAATGAATGTTCATATAAAGTAGTAGTTGGGTTTGAAACTCCTAGTCGGATTTGCTTCTAAATATTAATGTTATACAATCGTCCCCCAAAAATATCGATGAACCGGTTGATTTGGTAAATTTTTTGTCTGGTCTTCGACCGTCTGCTCTTTGAACATGATAAATTTGAGAATATTATTATTGTAATGACATTGTGAACATGTTTACTGGGACGGTACATATTGCATAAATATCGAAAAAAGTAATTCACAAATCAGACTTTCCCGTAGAACAATTTTGTGTTTCCCCATGTCCTCTATAAAAGTCTTATTCAGAAGGTGCCATCTGGCTAAGCCGTTTGTCATCACAATTACAATCTTCCGTATCTTCTCGGCTGCGCTAATGTCTGAATCATATTCCACATGTATGCTATGTTTATACACCAGTTGGTTGTCGGTGAACACGTTTGTCCCAATCATCACAGCCAATTAGCAAGACACGCCAATTGGCGCAAACACAGTCATGAGCTATTGCCTACGTAGTATGCGGCCAACTTCGCACCTGCCCTTCGCAAAGAATGGGAACAGTAACAGAGGGTATTCACGAGGTGCAAAAAGAAATACAACAATGGAAGAAAGCGCAGGCTTAAACACAGGCATTCCTATCGGATATGGTCACTTTGGTGCGCGTAGTGATTAGGTCAGAATTGTTGGAGACATTGCTCATTATTGCTCACATTTATATTCTAATGGATGTAAATAAAAATGTGAATCGAATCTTTGAAGGTTCACTCGAGATACTCCAAAACAGCCTACTCTATTTACAAAATACTAATGATATCTGACGCTTTTCTACAATTTATTAGAAGCCATCGTATGTGTGCTCGTATGTGGCTGAACAGGAAATCATTCCTTATACCTACTTCACACAGCTTTAAGATACAAAAATAGAAGTTTTCAGATTAATTCAATTCAATTATGTCTTATTTTCCCTGGCGAGACTATTCCACCTGTTTACCTAAATTCCGCTACGCTTCGTTCACCGTATGGCAAAGAAAGGAGGTATCACTCACAGCGTCGAAAAAAGCGATTAGAGATTAATTTAGCTCAGATCGAATATCTTTTAGGTTTGAGGATCTTTTTCATACAGTAATTCTACAACAAGGCACAGACGGATTTACTTCTTCTCCAAAGTAAGGCGTACGAAGGAATTTTTCACCCTTAAAATTCACGACTTCAATCGGGTTTGAACCCGCGAACGTGTATCCACGGATTTTATAGGCCGACACGCTAGCCGTTACACGCCAAAGCCGCAAATACGGTGTAGGAACAGATTATAGTATAGGAGAAAAAAACAGACGCACGTGCAACCCGCAAAAGACGTGGCAGCATAACATAATTTACTGCGCGCGTAACTTGGCTTGGTGCTTCCTAGAACTTTAAAATCAGAATTTCGTGATCCTGAAAGGTTACGAGTTCTGTTTCTTATGACGTATTGTAAAAAATGAGATCTTTTTAGACATTACATTTTTTGGAGGGCACCTCCACTCCAGCCGCTGACTGGAAGAGAATTCTTGTGGTAGGCTGCTCCGATCGTTAGTTTTCAGTGTGGTTTCTCTGATCAACACCAGGCGAATGCCGGAGTAGTACCCTGATGAAGAGGGCACAGATCTCCCCAGCCAGGAGGAAAGATCACCGACACTTGCCGCGATAAAAACATGAACTACACTTACGGGACTAATGACAGCCGTTGACGTGCAAGGAATCACCAATCAATCAAACCCATTTAATGTCATGGATTGTCAGAAACGTTCGAAATTTATTACCAATATCAAGTTATTTACATTTTTAAAACAATGTTCACAAAATTTGGGTATACTAATTTAACGTGGTGCAACCCCAGTTTCGATTCCGGTTGGGTCAAAAATAGAGCTGTAGCGTTCCTTTACAATCGTCTCAGTTTCTATAGCTGTGCGACGAAAGAAAAAGCTCAGGCAGGCCAAGTATGCAAGATGAAGAGAATACGTCATGCCCGCCACCATATCTCCCTTATCCCAAGGCGTGAATAATAGCTAACTTATAAATAAATAAATAAATAAAAATAAAAAAATAGGACCCAGACCCGAGAAGATCGCTAGCTGGCAAGAACCGGATTAATCCAATTATAAAATTCCACATAAATGCATGTATTCATACAAGATTCACATTGTTCGCACTGGTGCAACGAGTTATTCTTTTTTCGTTGTACGGCAATTACCCCAATTAACGAATTGGTCATCCAGCTAATAGATTGCCTTATATTTAGTACAAAAGATAAAAATCTCATCTTAGAGATCTCACTTGTTTGAAAGTACGTGTTGCTGTGCCGTAAGTGAAGAAAGTTTATTGTTTTTTGCAAATTTCAAAGCTTTATTGTTTTCTTCCAATGTTCAAATTCATGTTGCTGTTCATTACACCGAGAAAAAAATTGCAGCCACCAGATTCCTGTACGCTGTATACAGGCAGTGAAAAGCAACCCCAACAGGTATTCAGATTCTGTAGTAATGTGGACGTCTATTACATAACTGCATCCTCGATTCAATTAATCACGCATGCGTTCAATCTAATATATCCATTTCTTCTAGCAAACACGTTCATTGTGAGGATGCTAAAGTTATTGTGTGTTATCTCAGTACCTACCGCAAGAGTAGAAACTCCTTCAAGTGGAAGATTTAATTTCAAACCCTCTGATTTACTGCAAAGGCGGGCATGGCTGGGCGATGCCGTCGCCCTCCCCAATTAGACGCAGCGCCGCCAGCGATCCGCACGTGAAAGCTCCTGGTGACGCGGGCCGCGTCATTCGTCGTCGCGACGCTCCTTGAGGCGTCTGCCTGCTACGCCTCGCCACTCTCCGCCCCACCCCGCCCCTCCCCGCCTTTCCACGCTCTGCTCCATCTGCCCAGCCCCGCTCTAACCCGCCCCATCCAGTCCGTCCCCGCTCCGTCCCCGCTCACCCCGCGCTGCCACGCCCCGCTCCACTCCTTTCCACCCGTCCGGCGCCGCTCAAACTCGTCTACACCCGCCCACTTGCCCCGCCCCGCTCCGCTCTGGTCTACCCGCCCAGACCCGCTCCGCCCCGTCCCGTCCGTCCTGTCGCTCGCGCCCGTCCCGCTCCGCCGCACCCCATCCTGCCTCGGCCTTCCCTTCCTCCCGCATTGCCACGCCGCGCCGCGCCGCGCAGCGCCGTCCCGACTCGTCTCGTCTCTCGACGCCGCCATCGCTCAGGGCGCCGCTGCGCGAGTCGACCTCTCGCGCCGCCGCGCGCGCTCAGCCCACGTGGGGACGGGAGCAGAGCGACCGACAGGGAAGTCGTGGCAGAAAGTCGCCTCATCCGAAAGACACGGGTGCAACCGCCTTCTCTTTTTTTTTTCTTCCTTTCTCACTCTTTTTTCTTTCTTTCTCTCTTTTTTCTTTTTCTTTCTTTATCTCTTTCTTTCTTCCCTATTGAATTCTTTAGTGTTGGAATCACGCTTCTCTTTGGTATTGCAATCGCGCTTCACATTCATTCTTCTTAAGTATTGGAATACGATCGCGAATGTTCGCTCGTAAAATCCACGTTCAACGTCTTATTGAGTTGGAGCTACGCACAGACATCAGGATTAAGGTCTTTTATTGCTGTTTCAAAGGTTAAGGTTGGAGTACATTATGTGAAGATATTCACATATTGATACTCGAAAATCGGGATATCTGAATGGATGGAAGGATGTGTCACGCGGATGGATTGGACTGCGTCAAATTAGAAGCTATTGAGCTGAAATGTCCTGAATACATCAGGAGTGAAACTTAGTTGTGTCGTTCTTAAAAACATAAACATGTTACAATTTTGATGGGTAATTTACCTGAAAACACATTTTCAACGTTTTTGGAAAATCACTGCAGTTTTTCTTTATTTTTTGAAATAAAAGAAAGTACATTTATAAAAACGATTCCGATTTTCATTAAAACCTGTGCAATTTTGAAAATGCAAAGATTAAAATTACTTTCGAACCTGTCATATACCAACAATAGTCAGAGACTTCTTTCTCATTGCAATTCGTCCTTCACTTGTATATATTTAAAGGTTATTTAGGGTTATTTCTATATGCTCAAATCTCACCTTTGGGTTTGACCATTCCTTACTATTGTTGCCATATGGCTACTTCTGCACAATCATTGAGTAAATTAGGGCGGAGGCAGGAGAAGACTCGTGGAATAATGTAAAATAATGACTAGGGACAGGGCCTTTTGCCCCTGGAGCTCGGATTCTACCCCCAGCCAATTCCTGTGGAATTTATGGTGGACAAAACTGGAAACCCAAAACGAGATCATGGCAGATTCTCTCGGGGTTCTCCCGTTTTTCCTGCGTCGCAATCTAACACTGTTCTATCGTCATTTTCGCTCATCATCTCATTAAATCATCACTTAAGGTTCTCAATGACATGAGCTTGAAAGACGTCTATTCTAAATAATAATACTAATAAATAAAAAGTATTGAATGATCGAAACGTATCTAATAATGTTACACAAAATGTTATGTTCATTAATTGTCACACCTTGTTGTATTAGTCTGATTTAAAATGTTATAAGACGTTCAAACATTCCAACATATATTACACCAAAAATGTAAGATAGAATCTTGTCATCTTGAGGCCGCGAAATACTAAAACTAAAGATCTGAACAAGAAACGACAATACATGATCAGCTCATCCAAGTATCTGCCAAAAGTCAATCATACATCATCGTAGTAAAATCGCATTGTCAAGGAGCAGGGAATAAGATGACGCACGAAACAGAAACAACGTTTTGGCCTCTACAGTTCTCGAGGGACATTTGATCATGATGCACGTTACACACTACAATGCTAATAGATGCAAGTTGATGCGGCTGCTGATTGATTAAAATTTGTTTGTAATTTAGAGAAGAAGAGACCAGTGGACCTTGTCTAACACACTCTGTTTTAGAAAGAACTGTAAACTGCTCAGATATAAATACAAAATGTTTTTAACTTAATCTAAATATTAATGTGAGACTTAAAAAATGAGATTGTCTTTATTTTACTTAGTAGTATTTAATACTGTAACATTTTTTAAAATTTAACTTATTTCAAATTGCTGAGCAATTGCATGGCCACAAGCCATGAAAATCTTACTTACAACTTTACATTACATTCATATTTATCCATCTCATTACATTACATATCATTGACCTTTAAAAATTTATAACATTCTACAAAGCAATAAATATATTTAATAACACAAACATTGAACATTTTTATAACAAGAAAAGAAACTCTATTTATATTTTTCTAATTTTGTAACACTGTGAAGTAGAATTTAATAGAGAACGTACGTGTATCAAATTTTATGATTTTCCTAAGATCACCTGTGAAAGGATATTCAACTAATAAATGAGATGTAGAAATATTCATAATTTCACTACAATTTGGACATTGATCTGGATTTCTTTTTAAGTAAATAACTGGGACTTAAAATCGCCAATTGGGAGTTTACTTGATGTTTTTTTTATTGAAGTTGAGGAGGGGAAGAGGAGAATCTGGTATTGAATTCCTAACTTGATCAGGCCGGCTTGATACTGCCGTCAGTGACTGTGACGGCGGAGGTGGATTCATCACCTCCCCCTTCCCCAAGGCTTCCGTTGAGCGAAGATAACACTTGGTCAGGGGTAAACGCCGCAGGCCAGAGAGTTCGTAGATCTCCCGTGACCCTCACAACATAAGCTCTGATGTTAATCGAAGTACAGAAACCTTTCCTATCTATTATTTTTTGGTATAATTCGTTTAGAGTCGTATCTCCATCTTGATTATTACCGAGTATTACAGGTATTGCGTGCCATTATTGATTACAGAACTTATGATATTTTACAAAAACGGGAATAATGAACTTAACAACATTCTTTATTCAATGTTATATATCAATGTATTATATCAATGTTATGGAACGGGCATATTTACAAATTACAGTGGGCTTAAATGTTAGTAAAAATTGATGGCTTTACAAATATTGATTACATTAACATACAATGTAGGCTTTCACCGCCGGTTTCTACATTACTTTCATATTTTGAGGAATGTTAAATAGCATCATAGAATCTTTCTCTGATGATTGTTCGAGTTTCTTGAACATATTTTAAAGAAGTGAGGAAGGTCTAGTTGAATTGTAATGTCGCAATGTTCACATGGAGGAAATGAATTTCGTTGCAGGTAAAGATCACTTAATTTAGAATGACCAGATCTTTTTGTGAAATGGGATTCTTGATCCCTGCGGCCAATTTTCATTGATATTTTAATGTATGAAAGATTTTTGTTTATCTGATAACGTACTGATTTTGTAATTTTTCTTGTCCTTGTTACATTTGTTTTGCATTTCTCCCTAAATTTAATTACAACTATGTAATGAGAATCTGTTATGTATTAATAAATATGAACTTATGAACCCCACACTTTTTGTAGAATATCACTGAAAAGTTGATTTACCGAAATAACTGCAGCGCTATAAAAAGATCGATGCCTTTTTCCCTCACTAACTGTTCTGGTCATTCAAAGGGCGATATAATTCTTTGCGTTGTTAAATCATGGCGAACTTTAAGCGAATGTGCACATGTACTAAGCGCCTTCAAACAACTTCGCTCCGGGTAGAAAGAGGCGTGGCTATTAATGTTGAGGATTCAACTTTACTGAAGTGGTCTCCTCTTTTTTGCAGGTGAGTTTCCTGGAGTTTGCAGAGAGAAGAACGCGCATTGAATGGCTGGTTCTCTTCGACCGAGTACTTGCCATCAATGAAAGGATAATTGAAGATATCCACGTGGTGATAACCCTTACTTTTGTAATTTTTGTAAGCTGTAAGAAGAAAAGTTTGTATAAATTAGTTTATTACTCAATTAAAGTATGGACTTCTTGATAAACACTGTTCACATCTGTAAGTTCGATGAAGACGTTCGCTGTTCATTTGATCGTAATGTTTTTTGTTTTTTTTAACACATATTTTTATTCTGAATGTGTGAAATTACGTTATCATTATGGTGCCTCGAGCTCTTGAATTCGAACTTTTTATTGTCACTCAGCGGCAACCATGCTGATGGCAAGGATGGATTGAAGCATTACTGCTGACTGCTTTTATTATCTAAGAGTATGATTTTGACAAACGTTTTTTTCCACATATTACAGTGTTCGATTATTGAAAAATCATTTCCGTTCTTCACCAGCAAAAGAAAACGCAATTTCTCTCTCTCTCTCTCTCTCTCTCTCTCTCTCTCTCTCTCTCTCTCTCTCACTCACTCACTCACTCACTCACTCACTCACTCACTCACTCACTCACTCTCTCACTCTCTCACTCTCTCACTCTCTCACTCTCTCACTCTCTCTCTCTTTCTCTTTTTCTCCCATTACTGAAGACTTTCACATCAAAACGCGCCGAGAAAACGCGCGATGTACCTAGGTATAATTCCGGTAAAGGGGTGAACAGTCGACTCCAGCTATAGTGAAATCAGATATAGAGTACCCTCGGTTATAGTGAACTCAAATCACTGGTCCCGTTTCACTTACATTACAAAGAAGCATAAGAAGACCCGTTTATAGTGAACCTAGACCTCGGCTATAATGAACGTAGGAAATTCAATGTCCTGGAAATTAATTTTCTCCTGGAAAATAATATATCGCCTCTTTGCCACGAATTCCAACACTAGGCAGCTTGAAAAATATGTCGTTGTCCAAAGGCCATAATAGAAGAACTCTTCCCTGAGGTGAAGGTATGGTACTCGGAATGGGGACCTTACTGATGCGTAGGGAGCAGATTTTGATGACCTAAACATTGCCAAAAACGATCAATAAAATGCTCTTAAAATGCTTTAAAAATGCCCTGAAACCAAAGAAAAATGACTTAAAAAATTGTATCAAAACCAGTTTGGATGAACAACTCACGATATTGGATACGTTACTGATGTAATCGACCTTCTATTTATTTGAGAGAACTCAGCTTGCAAACTTTTGGTTTGGATTGTTCTTTACCAGGAAATCTCTGTCTTTAGTTATCCCGAAATCGGCCGAACCGGTAATAGCAATCATATATGTCACAAGAATTACATATAATGGCTGTCAAAACAACCTCTAAGCGAACAAATAGAATAGGCTACTGAGAAATTCTGTAAAGAACTTTTGTTGCATCTCGTAAATATTATTTGAAGCAAGTACCATTAAAAAAGACATTAAAATTGATGAAATCAGCAAAAAATGCATTAAAAATGACGGAAAAGGTACAAAATGAATTATTAGTCGAAATCGACCAAAAATGCAAAATAATGATCTATAAAAATGGGTCGTTTCCTTTTGTCATAACATAAAATGTATTTCTATACTAAACGACATAGTTCTAGAGTGAAAAGTAAAAAATGGCATTTCATTAAAATCCGCTCCCTACTGATGAGCTTATGCCACTCAGTTTTACTGCGGAAACGAAGGCCGTGTCCTGCGTGGGCTTCAACTGGTGGCGGCGACGCGCAATTGCTTGCTTCAGTTTCAGTTTTAGTGTTACTTGATAATCCGCGGGACAAAGCGCTGAGTTCTACGTAGGCGACAGGAAGCACGCAACTGCCACAGCCTGGCGATATGCGCTGTGTCGTGCGGGAAAGCGATCAGTTTCATTAGCTGCTTGCGTCATCCCGCAACCGAAAACATTTCGTATATTATTAGGCGAGTAAAAGGGTCTTTGGGGAGTGGGATGGTATTCCAACAGTGCAAGAGGCATTGAAGTGTGTCAACACTGCATTACGATATTTAGACACAGAGGACAATGGAGAATCAATTATGGAAAGAGCACGAACTCTGGTGAAGGATCTAGAGAAATTACTAATTAAAAAGTACGAATCGAACAATTCAAAAAAAATTGATTTTTTAAGCACAAATAAAGATTGAAATTTTCAGTTCGTGCTGTTTATTTATTTTGCTGCATCTCTATATTCAGAAAATCAATCGTTATGAAGAAATTCTCTTTAATTTCGAAATCATCGGATACAGTGAACCAAAAATGTTAGTTCCCAGAAGTTCACTATAAGCGGAGTCGACTGCGGAGAGAACCATAGCACCTACGAGGCTAAGCAATATATAATTCGATTTGTTATTTATTCACAATCGCGGACTAAAACGAAATTCAATGTTGTCTCCTTCTAATGTAACTTTTGTATTTCGTATGAAACAATGAATCTGTGTAGTCCTACATATCAGTGGTAGTAATCCCATTATTCCAAAAAAAGGTATTTCTTATTTACGGAATTTTTCATTTGAGATCGTAATGTCACACAAATTAATGATCGGCACACGATCGATATTACAAGAAAAGTGAACTTAGTTCTAAGGATCGACCGTCCCCTCGATTTACACAAACTTCAACCGCGTTCTTTTGCTTCCACTATATCTGTCTAATGACGTTATAAACTAAAAGAATTGTCTTATGAATGTGTTTAATGTACCGCCCAATAGATGAGTAGCGCTTGCTACTACAGCCCACTGGGTTTTTTTACGATCTGAGAAGCGGTGAAGTGCACGCGCGAGGGGAGGGATAAAATACGGAGACAGCCGGCCGTCCTCTCAAAGCGAGCAGGCCGGGCCGCCGGATAATCGAGTGAGGCGGCGGGCGCGCCGCGCCGCCATCCGCGTCGCCCTGGTCGTGGCGGGGCGGGGCGAGACGGGACGGGACGGGGCGGGACGGAACGGGGCAGGGCGGGACGGGACGGGGCGGGGAGGGGTGGGGTGGGGCGGGGCAGATGCCAGGTGGTTCTCGCGAACGCCGCCCGCTCAGCAGCGCTTATGTAGCTGCTTGGCGCCGTGTGTGCTGTAGCACGCCACCACACCCGTCGCCAGAGCCACTTCCCGTTCAACGCATAAGCACGAGCAGAAAGTGCGGTGGTTGACCCACAGTGTAGTGGCGAGACTGCCTCAGATGCTGTTTCTGGGGACTGAGGTTCAAATCCCCGTGGTTCAATAATTGATTGATTGATGTTTCCGTGCACGTCAACTATTATGGTCGTTAGTCCTGTTAGTGTATTGGATTTGTTTATGTACTGCTCCGGCATTCGCCTGATGTTTATCGGAGAAACTACGGAAAACTACCGATCAGAACGACCGGTCGCTAGAATTCTCCTCAAGACAGCTGCTGAATACAACTTTGCAATGAAGCTAGAGGAGAAAATCTGACACCATCAGGGCTCGAACCCTAGGACCTCTTGGTCAGAGACAATGCTGGCGCTGAGATAAACTCAGCCGGATCCATGGTCCAAGTGGAATTTGTGACGTAGTGGGTCCGCGGCAAGTTTAGCGTCAAATAAGGTAAAAACTGTGACGTCAGTTGCGGAGAAGTGCAGTACGTGCATTGAATTATGAATACATGATGCAACGGGCGTTTTAAGAGAAGATCGATTTGAAAATATTGGCTCCCTTATAATAAAAACAATTTGCAAAGGCAAAACAGAAACACATTCAGACTATTATCCCAAGTGCTTTTGTGAAGGAATTGACTTACTGTCGAAATGAAAAGGAAAACCATTATTTGAATATATACATTCCCGAAAGAGCTCAAGAAACGTACAAATATAGGGAAGCTACGCTTGTGTCCAGAAGCAAACTAAGGGACCTTGTCAGCATTTTCTCAAGGTATCAGGGAAACCGGATGAAAAGTTTTCTCCAAGTTTCCCGTTTTCCGTGTCTCCTTCAATCTTAGTTCAACAACCTCTTCTTCAACTATCACTCTATCATTGTTCGTAGCATCATAATCACCAAACCATCAAAATCAAATGTCCAATCCAGGCATAGAATTGGCGACATTTGTAGATGCCATGACTGAAGAGGGTTAGGTAGCTATTACAGTTCTACATGTTCTACACGGTCCTGACACCAGCCGATTAGTCTCAAGAATAATTATACCATATTCAGGCCTTTTGATCCGGTTAAAATGTTCGGGAAACATTTTAGAATTATCGTGAATTATTAAATGCGGTCCTTATCATCTGCCTCATATGTGTTATTCACTTTGTGGCAACAAAACTGAGAACATTGCTGGTACATGGTAGAGGTACTTTCATTATTCATGGTGGCGTCGTTATGAACGCATGCATAAGTTATAATATAAGGGCTACGTTGTTGCTCTAACATCAGTACTGCTTGTAGAATTGAACCTAGTGCTGTCACCTCCCTTGCTGTCCATGGAGTTGTCGTTGTTTCCGGGATTGTTTAAGTTGTTAACTCAAGTAAGCTTTGCATGTAACAATCTCTTAAATTATGTCTTTCATTGCCACGGTAATTGCGAAACCTAGCATCGCTGACTGGCGAGTATCTGCGAATGTCCAACCCATTTGAACCGATGCCGCAGTCTTCTAAGCTAGCCAACCTTGTCGGCAAACATCACGCAGGTCTTTGTCATAGTCACCGCTTCCACCATCACCGACACCATTCCCAACGCCGCTGCCACCATTACTATTATCACCATCACAACTTCTCCTCTTCAACCTATGACCACATTCTCCACCATCACCTCTACAGCGTCTCCGCCACCACAACCACCACATTCTCAACCACACTAGATTCCATACTGTTCCCGCTACCAACACCATTACCAACCATTATCACCAATGACGCTTCCACCAATACCACCAGCAACCATTATTCCAATTACCACCAGCGTCATCTGACTCCACCACTATGAACCCTCATCTCACCACCATCCCAAACAACCCTTAGCAACACCATCACCACCACCATCAACAACAACAACAACAACCACTACCACCTCCACACTACTAATACCAACGTCGGCAAAACCACTATTGCTCACACGTCGGCTCCTCTTCTGCTACTCCCGACAGTAAAACGACAATCGCTTCTAAAGCCAGGGCCTCCATTTTCGTCTCCACAGGCAACACAATGC
The DNA here is from genome assembly GCA_011170035.1 of Teleogryllus occipitalis. Taxonomy (NCBI): domain Eukaryota; kingdom Metazoa; phylum Arthropoda; class Insecta; order Orthoptera; family Gryllidae; genus Teleogryllus; species Teleogryllus occipitalis. Next base: position 232,876 of record BLKR01001103.1, read on the forward strand.
CATCCGTGTCGCGGATGCATTGACATCCGCTTCGGCCACCACCGCCACCGTTGCAACCACAGCTGCCGCCTCCACCGTCACCATCATCACCTAAGCCACCGCCACGGTATCCGCCGCCAGCCACCGCCAACACCACCACTACGGCCACTGCCGCCGCCACCTCCACCGCCGCGCGTACCTGGGCCGCCCCCGGCGCGGCGTGCCGACCGAAATACAGCCCACGTCGGCCGCGAGGGAGCCGCGACGGCAGACAGCGGCGCCGCGGGTCCCCGCTGGGCGTCGCGGGGCGGGTGGGGGGTAGAAAAATGTGGTGGAAAATACCGCGCGCGGGGCGGCGCACAGCCGCGCCTGTGCGCTGCAAATGAGGCGTCCGCTTGAGTCACGACCGAGCGCGGGCCGAACCGGGCGCGGCGGCGGCGCGGCGGCGGGCGCTGGCGCCGCCCCCGGGGTCGCCGCCCCCCGCCCCGCCCCCGGCGCGCGCCGTGCGTCTTCCTGTCGCCGCCGCCGCCGCCGGGCGAACGCGGCTCGGGAGTCGCCCCCCGCCGGTGCGCGTGTTTGAAGGTGCGCCAGCGCCCGCGTCGCCCGTCAGGCCGCGTTTTAAGGGAAATTTCGGAGAAGAACTTCTCGACGCTATGGAGCTGAGATCGCCAAACCGTCGATCGAGAGCTGCTAGTTGCTGTTCGATGGTACACATGACATACCGAGAAAACCTACAAGAGCAACGGAAACGGCAGCTGTAGAATGGAACCCGCAGGGACTACGACTTGCAGAAAGACCAAAGGGCACATGGAGAAGGACGGTCTACAAGGAGATGGAGAAGACTGGAAAATCGTGGATTGAAATTAAAGGAATAACAGCTAATTGAGTTTGATGAAAGTCTCTCATCGAGGTCCTTCTGTTTACCGAAGAAGCGGTAGTGAAGAGTGATGAGTAGCCGTTGGGGGGTAAATTTCGGGAAATCGCAGTGTTTCCTCAGATTTTCTAACCTGGAGTTGCTCTACTGAACTCAGACAGATGATTCACAGACCAGCTGCTTGCATATACTTTCCCGCAACTCTCACTGTCACGGTCGTAGTTGATTGTGAGAGCCTGACGTTATGCCGTTATGATTTCTGAGTATGCATCAGACATTTGCTAGTGTGGATGGTCTGATAAAAGTTTTAATTTGTCTCCGCGTTTTATTTTGGTAACTCATAGTAAGATTTAAAAAACGCACGTTTGCTCAGATTCTACATAAGTTTGACGTCTGCACTGGAGAATTAGTATTTTCACCATATGCCGAAAAGTTCTTTATTTACATGTTTTAGAAAGTTACTCAACGCTGGTACTGAGATATTTCTTCACAGATTGAATTCCGAGTGAACGTTAACAATTTTTTTACTAATATATTTTCGTTCATACATTTAGAATATTTTCTTACTCACTTTCCCTATCGTGCATTTAATAGCAAATTGACGCATTATTTACAATTAAAATGAATGTACAAATTGCATTCTTTTCGGATATTATCTCAGATTGTGTAAAGAAGGAAATGTCCATTCTGTGTGGCAGGCCTGGCCAAACCACGATCATGAAGGGGACGCTCGCCGACAGCTCGCAAATGAGCTTGAGAGCTCGAAAAGGGGAAATGGGCATGGAAAACAGTGTTTTCATGAGACTCCGGCAGAGGTAGTTTTGAAAACAGTTTATTGCGTTGCTCTGGTGACACTATTCTTTTTATTATTTAACTGTTTCTCCGAGTTTGGTTCTACAAAAGTAATGACATTTATTTTGTACTGGGTGTACAGCTTTGTGGGTGGGGGCGCTAACCTGGGAATTTATCCTAATATTTACTAACCTTAAAAGCTAGCATTTACATTAGTCGCCACTTATTTACATTATTTATACGCGCTTTCACTTATAATCTAAACTTACATACCAACACTGAGGGTTTTATAGATTGCCAGTCAAACTTGCACTGGCTCTTGAGAGTTACAGTTACATTTACACTCGCACGCACGCACACATCCGCAGAGCCGATAACTGCCCGTCAGGTTCACGTGAAAGGTTGTTCCATCACCGGCATTCTCGATGCTGTGGGGCAGAGACCGCCAAACCGTCGATCGAAAGCTGCTAATAGCTGGGTGGTGTTGCTTAGGTCGGCGGTGCAATTCCTGCAAACTGGCACTACACTGCAGCGGAGCGGGACCGACTGCCCGTCGTAGCCAGCGGAGGGGGGTGGTGGTACTCACATGGCACATCTCTGGCGATGTGATTGTAATAGCACGCGGCGCTACCGGAAATTGCCTCGGCGACGATGCGTTCTCGTCGTTTCTTTAGCTTGTCGCCGGAGGAGAATTTCTTAGCGCAGCGTTGGTTCCTCCGTACCACTCGCCAAAAGGCCCTACCACAACAGGGAGGTGTTGTACCACCCGTCAGTGCTGACAAAGGAGCTCTGCCTAGATGTGAAAATATCTTTGTATTTTCTTTTCACACACCGAGGCGAGTTTTCCTGAGCGAGTCACCGCGACTATCGCATCGACGACGACTGTGATGTGACCTTTAGCAACCACTAGGTCAGGTCTATTCCCCTGCTGTGACGTGGTTATAACGTCGTATCTATGTAGCGGGATAAGAGCGGCATGCAGATACGACATGCGCTATGGTTTCCATAGTAGGGACGCCCGAGTTGGGATATTTGCATTTGCAGCGGCAAAACTTGAACTGACTATGTTAAACTCGGACCGGAGGAAATAGGAAGAATTTCTCCTTTTGTCGCTCCAGGGCCGAGGCAAATATACCTTGTTGCGAAACTCGTGCTAGATCCGCCCGAATGCCGCCTGATGTAGTCCACGTAGACGATGCATGAGCTATTACGAGCTATACGAGTCATTAGTCCCGTAAATGTGGCGCATGTCTTTCATCGGAAGGCAGTGGTGGCATTCAGGGTGGGCAAGGGGCGGGCAGCTGCCCCTCCCAATATTTTTAAAAAAAATTTCATTTAGCGAATCTTCAAATTTTTGTATTATAAATGACTTACTGTTTTCTGTATTTTGAGTAGAAATTAATAATAATTAAGCGAACAATAATTATATTAAGCTGAGTTACTACGATACATTAATAAATTGATGAACTTTAGTTCCGTACTATAAAACGCGCGGGATAATGTTCAGCGTTGTTGTGAATATCCCGTATTAATAAATCATCTTTCAATTATATTGCTTTTAAACGTTATTTACTTAGGAAGTTAACAGTTTCATGCCTAAAATCACGAGTTATAGCACTCTAATTAACGTATATTAAGATTATATAAATTCTTTTCATTACAAATTTCCTAGCGTTCTTAAACAAATGCCGAAAAATATGTGCTTTCTACGAAACGTTTCGTGATTCCGCGGTGCGATGAAAATCATGTGTTTTTTTTCAGCATTCCTTGTAATCTACGGAAGCGTAGTCGGCAAACTGAAAATTTTAGACCTTATCCATACAGAAAAATTATTTTCTTTAACGGATCTTCAAAAAAGAAGAAATTTGTCTACGCCGCGAAACGTACGGATTCGAAAAAGGGACAAACTGATTAAGTTTTCTGTGATTCAGAAGTTCATCTTAAAAATACAGTGTGTTAGAGATCACTCTACGCGTTTACAATTTTTGAAAAAGTAAGAAAGTGCAAATATACAAAAGGTTTTGTGTAAAACGGTTTATTATATTATATATTGTATGTTTTTTCATTATAATGTAAGATATAATGTAACTAATAAATGATATTTTTTTGATACCAAGTGTACACTGAGAAAAAATTGAACATGTTATCTCAATCGAATATTTTCTGTTTAACTCAAAGTTATTATAATTTCACTTTTCTTATATAAATGCGAATCTTATTTTTTTTAATCATAATGTCGGTTCCATTATTATAAAAAAATAGTTTCATTATTTTGGACAACAGATCAATTTTCATTACAAATTTATAATAAATAATAAATATTAAAATAAATGCACAGAACTGTGGCGGCCATTTTCAAAGTGTATTTAAACTCAATGCGATTTAATGATGGGAAAATTATAAAATTTTTTTTTTATTTTTTTTTAAAGAGCTCAACAATCTAAACTAATTGTGGCTCGGAATAGCACAGGCTGTCTCGTACTAGTTAAGTTTTCTAATTTCTTGGGTCTGGGCGAGTTTTACAGTCTTGCCCTATCCTCTTACCAGCTGCCATCTTTCACCGCCCAATGTTAATATTTTCAACACTTTCTAAATATTTCTGTTTCTTAATAGTAGAATCGAAATATTACTTTAAGAATATTAAAGAAGAATAAAACCTCGTCCTAAATTTCAGTTTTCATTGAAACATTTGACACCGTTTTTAAGAAAATGGCATTTAAGCGTTACCGCTAATGCGGAATTTGAAGTTGTTTTTCACAGGAATCTATTGAGATTTCGAACAATTTCATTTGAGGTCATTTAAAACACTTTCACTTACAAATGCAAAAATGTTTACAAATTGATAGAAATGTACGTATTAACGGCGTGAGAGTTATTTTAAACAAATTACATTTATGTAATTTTTCAAAAAACAAACAAAAGAATACACCAAAATTAACTTTACGTCATATTAAACAGTACAATTAGCACTATCCGTAAGAAAAGTTTGAAGAAAAAATTAGGAGCCGTTTTTGAGAAAATGGCATTTGAGCGTTTGTAAAAACGCGGAATTTTGAGCTCGTTTTCACAGAAAAGTTTTCGAGAAACTTCATCGGGAATCATTTAAAGCATTTAAATCATTCATAAATGAATAATGTGAACAAACCGCCGCTAATGCAAATATTATCGACGTGAGAGATTTTACGGTCTTGCCCCATTCTCTTGCCAGCTGCCATCGTTGCCCAAAGTACATTTTTTTGAAATTGTCTTAATTTTTCGTTTTCCTAATGGTAGAACCGAAATATTAATTTAAGAATATTAAATAAGAGTAAAACCTCGTCATAAATGGCAATTTTCATTGAAAAGTTTAGAGCCGTTTTTAAGAAAATAGCGTTTAAGCGTTACTGTAGATGCGAAATTTAAAGGTATTTTTCATAGAGAATTTTAAGTTTTCGAAAAACTTCCTTTAAAGATACGTGAGGCACTTTAACTCACATATGCAATAGTGTTACAAGTGGCTGAAAATGTGCATATTAACGGCGTGAGAGATATTTTAAAAAAATGCATTTGTATAAGTTTTGAAGAAAGTAACAAATTAAATCCCTAAAATAAAATTTATGTCATTTTAAACTATGCAATGAGCACTATCCGTTTGAAAAGTTTGAAGAACAAATTTGGAGTCATTTTTGCGAAAATCCTGAATTTTGAGCTCATATTAACAGTAAACTGTTGAGTTTTCGAGAAACCTTATATGACATAATTTAAAGACATGAACACATAAATACAATAATTTGTTCACAAACAATACACAAATTGCCGCTAATGTAAATATTAAGGACGCGAGATACTTGCCAAAAAATTAGTTTTGTAATGTTTGGAAAAAGAAGGATAGAGCAAAATGGTGTTTATGTCATCTTATAGAGTGTATTTAGCACTATTCCTACCAAAACTTTAAAGAAAACTTTTGGAGCCTTTTTGAGAAAAAACAGTTTTTTAAAAATTGCAAATATTGCACGCAATATTGCGCGAGAAAATGTACATGACCTTAAAGAAAGAACTAATTATGGACAACAAATTTCATTTGAAATAAAATTCTCTATTTTCAGTTTTGAAGTTGTAAGAAGACGCCGAAAAAATTCAAAATTACGAAATTTTTGAAAATTCAGTGTTAAAGTGAAATTCAGAGTACGTGAAAATCGGACCTACACGACCTTTATAAGTGTATATTACTTATTTTTACAAGAAATTTTCAAAGAAAACATTTGGAGCCATTTTTGAGAAAATTTAGAAAATGTCCGGTGGGCTTCATGTAAAGTACCCACAAATTTTGAAGAAAGTTTTTCAAATTTGCCGCGCCTCAAGTCGAGCCAGCTCGACCGGGGATTATCCATTTTAGAAAATAATCCTACTATGGTTTAGGCGCTAGTGGTGTCCACAGAAGGGCAGACGGACAGACGGACCTAAAATAAAAAAAAACTTTTTTGGCATCAGGGGAACGAGTATTTTCGTTGAAATCTCGGAAGCGATTTTCCGCAGCATTACGTAAATTTCTCTACACTGCGTATATTACTCAGTATATACGTACGTATACAAGAGAGTAAAAATGTTTTTCTGATAGTACTATACATTATTTTCTTATTTTTCATATTTTTTTCAAAAAAATAAAATAAAAAAAACACGTTTCTGGCTGTAGAGTGTGGGTGTTGGGACGGGGGCCAAGATGCCTTTTTTATGTTAATTTATAGTGTAACTACTCAATGTCATTTGGTTTTAGGGTACCTTTTTACTATGGTATGTGGGCAGATCCTTTGCCCCCCCTCTCATTAAAAGATTCGAAATCCCGCCTCTGTCGGGAGGTGGCGGTGATCTTCCTCCACTTGATGGCGAGATCCGGCCCCGACCTACCGTTGACTATTTCTATCGTCTACGCCAGGTATCCCCAACCTTTTTTCTTTCATCGACCCCTTTGAAGAGCCCCCCTTACGTTTTCTGTATAACACAGAACATCCACAATCGACACAAAGCATTGCACATAAATACCTTGAAGATAACAATTTCATTGCCCAATATACTCGTAAATATTTCGATTTTTTAATTATGGAACACGCTTCCGCTTTTGAGTAGCCGAGTTTCTAATCTTCATTAAAATGCAGTGGTTATAAAATGTTGAGTGGCCATAACATTTCTCCAGTGCGTATTACGGAGAGTACTTTCTTGCTCGATAGAGTATCGTTGTGAATGCTTAGTTATAATTTCTTGAGTTTTCTAAACAGCCTCATCCCTAAGAATGAAAGACGGATACAAAAGAAATGGTAGGAATTTGTAATTTATTATTATACGTTTTATTGCCTTTCATCAGAAAACAGTTTAATTGATTAATATTTTTTTGTCATCAATGGGATGTTGATTATACTGAGGCGCCGGTTCATATTCGGCTATTGACTCCCTAGTAGACCTCTTCATCATCGTTGACCCCCTTCTAACCAGGGGGTCTTTATCGACCCCCTGGTCTACGCAGTGTAAGGTGCCTAGGGCGGCCATCCGAGAACACCGCGCGGCCGCAGGGGTCAGCCGCGACCGCGTCAAGGTGACCCCGGAACGGGGCACGGCGAGTCCTTTGAGGCTCTTTTATTTGCGCTAATCGCATTCCAGCGCGGGTTAATGCAGCGTCGCGGGGTGTCGATTTCCTTCGGCCATTCGATTTCCTCACGGCCCCGCCGCTCCCTGGACCGGTCCCCTGCGTGCGGGAATTCGTCGGCCAATTCGACGTGCAAGTGCAGGCTTTTGCGGTGCGTGATTCTGCGTGTGGGGTGAAGATTAAGCTGTTTCCAAAGAAATTTCTGTGAGGTTTTCATTTACGTCAGACACTCACAAAGTGGTCGATATCGACCCCTGGGATTGATTCGAACTTTCTTACGGCTTGATGCATTCAATAAAGGAAAAAGTGGGGTCTACGACCGCTCAAGATTGACTCACATCGCCGCTCACTTTTTGTTGATGTTTTATTAGTTGTAGGTTTGTTCTGATGTTTCTCATAAACATTCGTATTTTTGCAATAAACGAGTAGCATAAACTTCACTTATATGGATACATTGCCAATTTCAATGAAACAAAGTAAATGCGGGGAAGAAAACCATTGCTTGCACGAACTTGGGATATGATCTAGAAATATTATATTTTTTTCGCTTTATTTTTAATTTTTAATGGTGTAATTTTAATTTGTGGGCTTTTTAAATTTGCATTTTTACTTAAAAAACTGCTCGTGCTTATTTGGGCTTTGATTTTCGGCCACCGCTGATATCAATTATTTAATGCTGCAAATAATTTGATTATTAAAAATACAAAAGTTTTCTGTGTGAAAATTCAAAAAATATTCAATATTTACATTAAACAGCAACAGCATGAGAGCTATATTATATTCAGGTATTCAAATTACGTTACATTGTAAATAACTTTAATTTCAATGTTGCATTGTTAATAACTTGTGCAAATTTAGGTATTTTTAGGATTCTATTTATTTTGTGTGTGGTGTTTACTGCTTCCATTCTAAATTACTGTTTTGCTTGACGTAGCACTGAGAAGGTTTGTAAATCAGCAGCCGATAGTTTGATTACTTAATCGCCACTTTTTGTATAACAAAATTCTATTGGTTAAGTCGTTCATAAAAAACATTTAACCTATATCTAGACAAGTAAAACCAATACTTATTAGAAAATTTGTAGTTCTCTAAAATATACCAGCATGCAAAGAGTTGAAAATGAACCTGTGAGCACCCCTACGTCATGTCACCTAACGAAAATTCTATAATATATGCTATTGATAGTATAGATTAGTACATACTAAACGGTTCAAAAAATATTTTGGGATGAAGAAGTTTCAATCACATCTAATGAGGACATATATAGTAGGGATGTTTAGCTGAAATTGTTATGGACTACCTGAAAGATGATTGTTTCTCTACACAAAGCGCCATGCAACATTCCAAACCTTCACGATATGGTCGAATTCCTTGTTAGAGGGAAATAAATGTCAGAGGGGGGAGAGAGAACCTGGATATGTCACTTGACGCACAGATGGGGAATAAGGAGAGGGTGGAATTAGTTTCCATTGCTCGAAGATTTTCGGTTAAATGCATTTTAATGCACGTCGAGAATGATCCACCCGTGAAAGTATAATTTCAATCATTATCTAACAATAAACAGTTAACTAACATTTTTTTCCGAAGTCCCTTTCACGATTTGAAAAGCGTTCCCGAGAGAGCTGCGACTATTACGACTGTTACGACTTATACGACTTAACTTATACGACTGTTAACAAGTAAGATATATCGTTTAAAAAATGGACTGCGGATATGTAGAACTTATTTTCAACGAATTAGCATGTTGCATGTATTTATGCTGAGCAGGAAAAAGCTGTTACTTTAGTTGGTGTCTTCTTTGAAGGAAAAGCAGGTGTTTTTTTTTAAAATATTTTGTAATATCCAGAATAAATTGGATGAAAGTTACAAATGTATAATTTACAAATATTTAACTTTCATTAGATATTTCTTAACGCTTTATTCGCGGAAAGTATTTGACCAATATCTAAACAACAGTGTAATACACAGTTCATTTCTTCGTTTTTCTGATTTAGCTAATTTTTCCTGCACATCACAGATTTGTTCCAATTAGAGCCAACGTTATTTTACGATATTTTTTTAAAAAAATTCTTAATTTTCCTACTCCGCGATTTCTACGGATTTGAAAGGAGTATGTGTAAGTGCGGGGTGTCTAGGATGGCTCACGGGCAACGCGCTATCTTCCCGTGGTGTGGTCTCGGGTTCGATTCCCGGTCGAGGCATAAATAGAGTTGTAGCTTTCCTTTAAAATCGTCTCAATTTCCGAAGGTGTGACAAAGAAAAAGCTCAGGCAGGCGTATTTTTCTAGTTACGGTGAAGGGAATGCGTCATGATCGCCCCATGTCTCTTATTGCCCAGGGCGTGGGAATTAAAATAGGCCCAGCCATGGGGGACACCGTTAGCTAGCCGGCACAGTCGGACAATCGATCCAAAATGCCAATACAAACACGTATAAGTGCAGTCCTGAACATCTTCGCTTAGAATTAATAGTGTGGCTCCCCTTTCCGAGTGTTGTCGCCATCTGGTCTAGAGGATGAACTCGCCAGCGCAATGAACCGTACGCTCGGTCGATCCGTCGGGGTGGCCGTACTCCGTCGTGGCAGGTGTCTGGTTCATCTCGGAGAGCGGAGGAGCAGAATCGTTCGTCTTTTACGTCGGGGAGCAGGTGCCAACTCGCGACTGCGTCTCGCGCCCGCCCCAATTCGTTATGGATGCTCTTTGTTCTCGTCCGATGCCACTGCGATCGCGTCGCATTCGGGGAGGAGAGAAATAAATGATGGTGTCGTCAACAAAGGGCCTCATACAACCGACCAAGAAATATTGTCCTTTCCGACAACCGTTTCCTGGCTGACCAATTTTGTGCAGACACATCAGCAATTTTGGTAGATTGGGACCGACGCTCGCCGTACGATTAGTTGATTTCTGTTATTAATTTATCGCGTACTGCTTACGCACTGTTCAAAAAGTATTGTAATGCTACGGGGAAAACGGCGATTTTTCGACAGAAAAAAGGGATAAATCTTGTTCCCACGTATAAAAATTACTTCCTCTATCTCGTTGTGTAGTCAAAATCCATCTTTTGAGGATACTTGATACCAAAAAATTGATTGAACGGAGAAACGTCTGTCCAAATTACAAAATATTAGCATTGCAAAAGTACAATATTGAAGGCAAATTTTGTCTGAAATGAAATTTTTTCTAAAAACTTTATCTTTAAAAATAGCCATGTAGTACATTTTTTCAAAAAACTAGTAGTTTTTCCGTAATTTCTGCTTAAAATGAATGAAATGCATTAAAATTAATTAGAAACTTTTCTCAAAACTCTAAATTTTTAAATTAATTTTCCCCCTCTATGTAGAAAATTACGTTCAAGAAAATGGTGCCCGTTTCATTTTCGGCGAACTCTCTGTATTTTCGAAAATTGCAATTAACATTGTAAAAGTACAATATAGATTATACAGATTTTTTGATGAATGGTATCTGTTCTAAAAATTCAGCTGTTTAAAAAAGTTATGAACAATTTAAAAAAAATATGAATAGTTTAACTGAATTTTGAAAATGTTTGAATTTATAAATTCGAATTTCTCACATTTGTTTTGCTAGATTCTTCTAGGAGTATTCACATTGTAATACAACAACTAGAACGCCGCCACACGGCAGTTTGAAATTCTCAGAATAACTTCTCATTGTTATGCGGTGTCTCCGGGTGTATGGAACAGGAGTTTTGAATTGTCGAATTTGTGTTGATCTATTACCTTTAAATGAATTAAATTTTCGGGCCTAATACGCCAAAATTGGTAATGAGTTTTACAAGAGCTAGCTGAAATGTGTTAATAGGGTCACAAATAATTTTATATAATCGTTACTTATGCGGTAAAGTACACGCTGACGTACCTCCACAGGTTTTGGATGTGCGTGGGGAAACGTGCAATCTAATCACTGTGACTCACTAGTGATGATTCAGTGAGTAGTTCACAGAGGTGAATAATGATGTAGAGAGATGGCGAAATGATAGGCAAAGAAAACGAGAGACACCAAGAAAGGTCAGCATTGCATTGCAAGTATACTTGTTCTCAGCTCCTCCTCAGCATTGCCATCAAATCGTCTCCTCCACGTTCCCCCACCCTCCATTCTCAACGCACCACCGCCCTGCCCGCACCCAACTCTCCAACCTCCTCCGCCGCCCCTGTGGCGTTATCAGCTATCGGAGCACGCCCCGACCTCTGCTCCTCTCGCCCCCGTCCCGGCCCTCCTGCTCGATCGCCCGCCTGCGCCTCCGCTGCCGCCCTGCGCGCCCTCGAAGGAACTCAAAGAACACGAACAACTGATGCTGCAGCAAGTGGGAAAAGCTCAAGGGCGTGTGTGACGTCAAGGTTGAAAGAGAGGCAGGCATGATCTCTACATACAGTTTATTCACACCGTATTTACAACGGCTATATAACATTTTTAGTATCTACTATTATCTATTTACGGTGAAGGGGATACTACGTCATGTTCGCCACATGTCTATCTTACACCTCCCAAGAGTGGGAATTGAGCTATGCCCAGTCATGGGGGACACCGTTAGCTGGCCGGCTCAGTCGAACAATCGACCCAATGTACCAAATACATACATATCATGCCCTCGTATTGCCTTGCGCTCAGCCAATTTGAGTGTAACACAAATTGAAAAAGAATTAACGAAGGCGAATGTAATAAATTGAATGCCTAGAAAAGAAGCTATCCCACATTGAATCAGTTTTGAGATATTTAGTTTTAAAAGAACATTCATAAGAAAACTTAAATAACCTAGAAACCATGTACTATTAGCACAATCTTGCTGGGTAAATTATTGCCATTTATTTGTATTGAAACATGCCCGACGTTGACTTGTGCCAATTTGAAACATAATTATTACTGATAAATGTAATTTGGGTGCCAGGAAAAGGTTACACTTGAAACCTAATGATTCCTACGTAATTTAAATATCTCCCCTTCTAAAGTTATGTTGTGCTAGCTGAGTCAATTGGAGTTCGAAGGTCATAATTGTTGCTACTTACTCTGCAACCAATTATTCAATCTGCCATCCATACGGAGAGGCGAGGAATCTGAAAATCTTATTCAAATGCTGGATTGTACGTAACGAACAATGATAATCAGCTTTCTTTCAATTTAACAAATTAGAATTTATAATGATAATAAAAATGAATCATTCTTTGATCATGATCAGTTCTCTCTGAATTACAATAATTATAAACCTTGTTATTCATTCGTTCGCTTCGCCCGCTCTCCACTTCGTTCGATGGCGCCCCGTAGAACCTTCTCCGTCGACGCAGCAGAATCTTACTTCTGGATAAAGTCCTCGCCTAATGTCGGTGATCTGGATCCAAATTCTCCCGGCGATACTATTATAATCTGTGACTTCCCTCACTTGCGTCTCGGGTGGACGCCTAGACACGAATTTTACTTCCTACAAGAACGCTCTATCCTAATATAAAAAAACGATAGTTAATTTTATACAACTGTCAATTACAGTCTTTCCTCGGTCTAGTAAAATATATCAAGAGCCGACCCGCTCATCACCGCATTGCTCTAGCGAATGAAAGGTCTTCTAAAAACTCGGAAGTATCCGAATTTTATATCTTTCTCTTTTGCCTCTCAAATCAATGCAATCTTCTCTGTCATTTCAACCTAACGAAAATGATCCTTAACGCCGGTTATTTATTTGTAACATAGCGACCCCTCGCGATCGTCTATTGACATCCCTAAGGCAAACTTCTGCAGTTTTTTAGAACATTTTATTGAAAACTTAAGAGGTACATAAATTAGAATGCAGGCTACACGTCATATCTATCAGGTTTTCTACAGTATTTCCAGGGAATGTGTCTGATTTCAGTTAGCATCTCTTTTGTATTTATGTTTTTAACTTATAATATATATTCAAACGTACCGACTCTTTTTTTAAATTCTTTATTTTTTCAAAATCGCTTTGTCGCATCGCATTGGAAATACGTGACTCAAGGGACCAAGAACCTATGTCCCATTCAAACAATTTTCAGCGTACAGGTCGTTATATCCACATAATTTTTGCCATTTTTTATTGTGTCCCACACAAGAGTTATGATAAGCATAGACTTTTTTCGTATCATGCCTTATTTTGGGGATGACTCAATACACAGTCGCCTCTTTTACATTCACCCCGTATGTATGTTCACCACTTTACTCGTATTTTGCAACACGTATCTAACATTAATGCGCAATTTAGCTGTCACAACCTTTCCACTTTTAGTATTATATTTTTTCTCAATATTCCTTGACTTCTAACATTTCCTTTCCATTTCGCAGAATATCTTTATATTTTCCTTGGTATTTTAAGAACAAAATGTAACTTCTGTAACAATTCTGAAGTCATGCATATTGATTCACCGTGATCATTAAGAAAACTTACTTTTCATTATTCTATTCGCTGGTTAAGGTTGCAATTAGCCAGTAAGTTCAAAACTTTGATTGATGTGTGGAATAGCCCATTTCTCGACCGAGATTTCTGCGAATTTTTTAAAGGATATACTATCTTAATTAACATCCCAAAAATTATATTGAATGGAGGCAATTTCCTACATAAAAGTTTGTTGTCAATAATACATCTCTATTGACAACTGTCAACTGTAAAAATCAATATTCGATTGAGCGAAACAGAAGAGCCAAGAAAAAGATCAAAATTGCGCAATTACGGCGTTAATGGCATAATTTGACAGTTTTCTCAGCTTTAATTATAGTCGTTATTTTGTAGTGACTCCACGAACAATAAAAAACGTATTTTCAACTCAAAATGGTTAGAGGGAAAAGTTACACCTTGAACTCTAGTAAAATAACTACAATAACCACAAAATACCCATTTAAGATATATTATGAACTGGTAAAGACTGTTAATAAAGTTTATTATTTCGACATTCTTGGATTAAAAGTTCACTAATTTAGCTAAATCAGCAGTTGTTGAGTGTGAGTGATAACATTCTCATTTTGTCATGATAACGACCACCTATTCGTATCCCTATGTTTTAAATTATTTTGGACGCGTTCCATTGAGAGCATTAGTCACACCACCGAAATGAAGGTGATCGAGACGACAGGGGACTTTAGTTGGTAGGGTTTGCAAGCTGCAGTGAATCGGGGGTGGAGTTTAAGACATCCAACATAAAGACATTCTTTGCGATTGCACTTTGTGGAAATCAATAGCATTGTACAACATTGACTTTCCATTAATTAGAAATCTTTCTCTCGAAATGAAATTGTTCTCCGCGATGCAAGCCTACACTGGGCGTTAGAAGACCAAAAACAAAAATGTTTATTGATAATTCCTCTTATCCAATGAAGTGGATAGGCAAGGGTTTCAATTCAGAAATGGATGGAAGTGCTACAAAAGATAGAAAAGTACAATTACCCTACAAATAGCTTCTGATAAGTTATCCTGAAGGAATATCCGAATCTCTGGAGTAGTTTATCAACATTTAATCGAACTAAATTTTTTAATTGGAAATTTGAGAGTACGTGTATAATTTTCACATTTTTTATATTATTTCATCTTCTTTATGAATTTTTTTATTATTTTAAGTCGCTTAATAACGACATGATCGTTATTTGGTCGACATGGTCGTATAACCATTTATTGCAACTTTCCACGAATATACCAAACTCAGTCTGTCTGCTTTGTAACGCTTCCAAAAATACGTTCCTCTTTGCAAGACAAATGCAAGCGTGGCTTTTCCGAGTGGAGGTTTCGCTTATACTGCGTCATCCTCAGTCGGTAAAAGCTCTTCTGTGAAGTGTCCTCCTGTGTTGCTAGACAAGGACAAGCCCTCTCCACGTACTCTGTGTGTGTGTATTTACGTTCTGACTCGTTTAATGCACGCGCAGGTGCGCATGTACAGTTACAGTTCACCGATGAGCTGTTGGGCCCAGTAGTGGAACATGCAATGGGAGTGTTTGTGTTTGACGCGTGGCTTTCTGCCTATCATCAGTTTAAACAACAATCAACATCGCAGCAAGTTTGATCAATTGGTTTCATTTTACTTCAACGGTAGAGATCAAAACTGACAGATTCATTTTCGTAAGCACATAACATTAAATATTTTCAGTTGTCCTCAAGGAACTCAGTGTTCGTAAAAAAATTAAAGGAACTCGATGTTCTTGAGTTCCTTATATTTCTCGAGTATTATCGATCGGTGCCGTATGTATTTTTCTATTAGTAAAGCGTTGCAGCAGATATGACTAAGAGCATGAAATACAAATAAAATGGAAAAGCATAATATATTAGATAATGATACCTTTGTAATGTAAATAAAAGTTAACGAATCGAATCAAATTATTGGTGCATGCCTGCTCATTGTTTTTGTAATGAATGTTTAAGATATTAATGTGTTGATTTTGCACCACCACTAAGACACATCTCATTGCTTACAAATTGAACGATCAGCAATTATTTTAATAAGCCGTTATCTGAGTTTACGAATTATATTTAAAGTATTTCTTTCATGTGCCTTCATAATGATTTCACATTGTTTTCCTCCTAAGAAAAAAACAAGTTTTACTTCTACGACATTTCTAGTGCCACATTCTATTTCTTTTGCATAAATTGAAAACAACTTATTTCTATAGCTCAGTTTATGTGATTTTTTAACATTTACGCATTCTAAATTTAGTAGATTTCCGAAGCATTTCAGTATTTTCAATGGCATTTTGTTTGCCGAATTTGACATTTGTTTGTAATACAGTGCGGTAGAACCGCATTTGGAAGATAAGGGGATCCATTACTCTTCATTTTTTCATCGACCTTTGTTCGTTTAGATGTTCGTAGACGCTGAGGTAAACAAATATCACTTAAAGTGCGTTCGTTGTACCCACTGATTGCTTTTACGCACGAACAGAAGCTTCTGGAGAAACTCGGCGCGTACGCTCCGCGACAGGGCAAACTACTTTCTTCGCTGCCTAGAGAACAAGGTGGCACGCTAATACACGTGTTGCCTCTCTTGTAGTCTAACACGTCGTTGGAAAACAAGAGATGAACCTTCATTCGTACCTCATCACGTGACAGGACGAACATCGCAGCCCTTCGAATGCACTTAAAATCCGTTTGCTTAGTTTTCTGACGTTAAACAGCTGCTCGTTGAGCAATCACGTCATTTGATTGCAGCTGCTCAATTGATATTTGAGGAGAGTTCCATCGTTTTCTTGCATATAGAGGTCTGAGATTGTAGGTAATGCTGAAACACCAATGTTTTGTCTTTTCTACCACTGGCTAATTAAGTGAGACTGTGTAAATATTTGCCGACGCAAAACATGTAGGTTCGTAATGAGGAAAATTCTGTAAAGTACTATTGGAACGGATCTATTCAGGAAATCAATTATTGAATATGGTTCAACTCATCCCCATTATTTGAAAACTTCTGCGGCAGTTTGACGGAAACGATGGATGTTTTAACAAACAGAAATGAGTTAAAACTAGTTGGAGAATAATTCTTCATAAAGTCACTTGGACTACTATTAAGTTTCATATTAACAGTAGTTGTGTTGTTATTATGAAGCTTAACAACATTTTTCTTTGCATCGTTGACGTCACTTCCGGAGTAATATTGCTCGTAAGGATATTTAAATTATTTGAATCGTGAATTTGCAATACGACACAAATCAACGTTTGGTAGGAAAAAGATTTGAATCTGACTCCTTTTTACTGTACTTGTGAGTAGCGATATGAACGGCTAAAAGAAAAAAACAACTCACTTTACTCATAGACTTACATTGTTTTGTATGTCGAGGAATTTGCTGTAATGAATTCTATTCTGTAGTTTCATTGGACATCATAGTTGAAATTGACCATGTATATGACTTCTTCAACTGATGGTGACTTTCTCATTTAAATGAAATCTCTTCTTACCTTTCAGTATAAGCATTCATAGTATTTAGACTTTCTGAATATTCAGTTGATACTGTGGTGGCAAAACTATTCATCAAAGGGATTTTTCAACATACCTTCATCTATGAACCAACCTATCCACATTGTCCAAATTTTTCTACGGGAAATGCTTATTTCAGTGGTTTACTTCCAATCAATGATGCCCGATTTTAGGATATTCGCAAAATTCTCAAGTACATTCCGGAGGATTATTTCATTCTAGAATTTTGCCAAATCGTTATAACATGTTAAACAAAAGGATAATGAAAGAATAATCAACGAAGATGAAATTTCTTTTTTTTAATTGCTTGTAAGACGTTGATGTGCATTCTTTGCACGTGTTGTTTAAAATAATATTGGTCAACAGATCGTACCACGCTTTCTGTATCTACAGACTTAATAGTTTTGCAAAATTATAGTTCATTTGTTTAGAAATATAGTGATCTATTTTATAGATTTCCTCTCGGCTCTCAAGATTCGAATTATTTGAATTGACTTCTACATCGCATGAGCACGAGCTCTTATTTTATCCCCTAGGCTCAAAAATCAGCATCGGCTCACACAGCATTTCCGTTAAACACTTTTTATAAGTAGACCTATATATTTGTTTATTTATCCAGAATAGGACGTTTGCAAGCGTCACAACAAAAGGGTAATTTTGAATAAACATCTTGAAGAGTACAAAAATTAACTACCGGAGAAAGCGTGTCAGGGCTTCAATTTCAGTTATATTTGTATATCTTACGAAATCGGATATTGCTGAACCCAACAAAGAACGAAAAACAAGTTGATTATGATTGAATCATGTGAGTACATCGATAACACTTGATTGAAAAGTTTTCCAACATTTCAGCCTATTGTTGCGGTTTTTTTTTCTTTTTTCTTTTTTTTCAAGGCATAAAAGCTATATATTTCCCCCTTGAGTGAGATTACAAATGAAAGGCAAAACGTTTCCTTTACAATTCAGATACTTATTAATTACATTTTTTAAAAAAATCAATTCATGCCATAAATATGAAGAGCACAGTAAATGTCTTTCATGATGTGGCCTTCTTACTGTGTAACAAAAATACGTTAATAATTCTCAATTTTTTAAAAAAATTAGTCACCCCGATCGAATAAGTGTCAATAGAGGAGTCCTATAGATCCCATCAAAGCATTCCTTGTCTCAGTAGGTCGATGGTGAAGAGCATATGGGCGTACATCAAGAGACCCTGTTTCGATTCCCAGGCGGGATGACTAACCATTGAATAATTTGTATTAAATAATAACATTTTCTATAACTACTCAATTTACGAGCGAGGATAAGTCCCCTATGAACACTCCCTGTTCTTTTTACCTAGCGTCGTCAAGGGTCAGCGTCGGCTTCGCTGCGGATCTCTCCTGACCCCTCAGCGCAAGGCTCTGCGTGAAGAACTTCGCCAACCGCCTCCTCTGCTTGGGTGAATGGGGCGTTGCCGCCACTTCCGCAGCGCAGAGGATCCGCGCCCGAATGCCCCTTTCCCACTTCCTCCTCGGGGCCGCCGCTAAGCTGGAGCGTGGAAACGGGACTCGAGCGCGGCGCGCGCGAGTCAACACGGCGGCCGCCACCTGCGCTAATGTGTCGGCCGGCGCCGCCGGGCAAACAGCGGCTAATGCGCCGCCGCCGCCGCCTACAGGGGGCGGCCCGCTGCCCGTCCCCCGTCGCGTCGCCGCCGGGGCGCCCGGAATGCCGCGGCGTTTGCTCAGGGCTCCCGCCCTCCGCCACCCCGGCGGCGCCGCCGTGCCCAGCCGCCACCGGAGCTTCCGCCAGCCCCGGTGATCCACTTCGGTTGCCCTCGTCCTTCGCACCGCCTGGGTTAACTCAGCGCCAGCAGTGCAGTTGTTTCTGCAGCGCCTCTGACCGGGAGCTCCTAGGGTTTGACGTTGACGGATTATGCGCTCTGGCAAGAGTGCTAGGTCGAATTCAGCCGCTGTCTGGAGGAGAATTCTAGCGATAGCTGCTCTGATGAGTAGTTATCCGTGGTTTCCCCGATCAGCACCTGGCGAATGCCGGAGCAGTACCCTAACAAACGGCTTACGGACCGCGCGCGATCTTTCCTTCCTATTCATTGTCCTAATATAGAACTTATTCCGGTTGGAACAAAACTTGGAAGGGTAATGTCATGAGTGCGCTATATTCGCCATCCAGCAGAGAAGGCTCACCATCACCTCCTGGAATAAAACATTCATTATACTAAAGGTACTAATGACCATAACAGATGACGTGCCCGGAAACATCAATCAATCATGTCCTTCGTGGGCAGCAAGACTTGGACAGCTCTAAAAATACGAAATAATTGTTAATACAAATCCTAAGAAGCTTTTCAGTAATGATTATTCTATAATCCTTCAGTTACTAATCATTACTTACTAATCATCTACTTGTATTTAACCCGCCAGTGAAAACTTTGAACTTATTTATTTCGACAAATATTTTTTCGAGTTGTGTCAGTATTGAAGCCAATAACGGCTTATGTGGTTGTGTGAGGTCATCGAATGTATTGTCTGTGAATTGATAGAGCAGTTGAGTCAATTACGCCCTGAAACTTTCTGTTTGACCAGCGGTACTAAATTATTACCTGCTGTTCCGGATTCAGGGCCCGGTCGGTATTTACAATATTTTAATTTGTTGTCCGAGGTGTTTGGTTCATGAGAAGCTAGAGTAATAAACTGTAAATACCAAAGCGAAATGCCCCCCTCTTCATGATGTTTTTTCGTTAAGGTCAGGACCAATCAGGTCTTTCGAGGCCGACCGTGTGGTGATGCTATAATGATTGTTTTTAACCAGGGATAGAATATACACATACATTTTATTCTAGATTTGTATTTTTGTATCTGATCACAATTGTACTACGTATGTATACACTTCTCCCCTTGTGCTGAATAATGGTTGATAAAGGGTTTAAACCCGAATTTTGGATCTGGACAAACCTCTTAAATTCACAGCCTGAATTATTGACATAATTGATTATCGGAAAACTGGATCGTCTATCATCTTCGATGACTCTTCCGAGAAAATATCTCTCTTGAGATATCAAATTCGTATTGAATTGTTTATCAACGTAAAAGTTAGTATATTAAATCGTCTCTTGATAATATGTACTACAATCTAAAATCCTATTCTGAAATCGTAAGAAATAATTCTGCCTTTAATCCTTTTTCTGTGAGTTTGATTAATTAGTGATTTCTTGCGCATCAATTGATATGGCCATTAGTCCCGTAAACGTTGTGCATGTTTTAATCGCGGAAGGTGACTGTGATATTACCCCCCCCCTCGTAGGCGAGATCCGGAGCCGACCTACGTCAGCTGGCGGGGATTTTCACCAAACAGATATATCTCACCAGCGTCAGGACACCGCCCCAGCCGAGATAAGCTCTAAACTCCCGACTGATGTTTCAGCAAGTGTGGTAGTGTAGTGCATGTGTGTGTGTGTGTGTGTAAGTAAGGAATGAAGAAAGGACAAGGAAGAGGAAGTAAAGAATGCAGACGGTCAGTGGCCGCTTTGTTAGGGTACTGCTCTGGCATTCGCCTGGTAATGATCGGAGAAATCACGGACCACTATCGATCACAGCAGCCGGCCGCTAGAATGCTCCTCCAGACCGAGGCTGAATTCAACGTAGGTAATGTCGAAAATCCTGCCACCGTCAGGATTCTAACCCTGCCAAAGGCACTTCAGTCACAGAGGCACTGCACTGTTTCCTGTCCCTGCCCTACACTGCAGTGACATTAGAGTATGCCCTGAGCCACCTTTGCCGGTTTTTCTGCGAGGCTACGCGCAATTCGCAATGGGTTGTTAGCCATATCGCAATTGTGTGCCCTGCCCAAATACCACCAACCTGCCGGAGCGAAGAAAAACATTTTCGCTCTGAAGCAGCCTTCGTAAAGTAGAACGAAAGAACACATTACGAGGATGTTATGTCGATTCAGACATTAAACCATTCAGCTGATTTGATAAGTACATGTATTGGTGGTCGTAGGAAAAGAAGTATGGAAAAGTCTGTTTGACTGCTTGCGTAATGGAACAAGGACTTGCAAGAACCGTTTTAATCCGTATCGGTTGCCTCTGAATGTTTTGCCACTATTGAAATTTCCGCATTGCAATCGCTAGATCTTTGGGGGAAGGTGATTTGTCATTGGTTCTCTCTTTTTTCCCTTTGTCTCGCTTTATTTTGAAAATATATAAATGTACTAGATACAAGCTACGTGTAACTTTTTCAAAAGTTAAGAGTGACCTTTGATCTTTTGAGTTTTATTCAGGTTACACGCGTTATCAATTCATGTTCGCTTTTTTATTTGATTTTTCAACACTTCTTTTTCTGCCTACCTTAAATATTTGAAGAGTAATTAAATAGTTATAATTATAAAATTCTAGCTTACGATTATTTATCTCTAGAGGACATTTATTATCTAGTTACCGTGCATAGCCATTCAGATCATTCCATTTTCTTCAACATTTCCATGGCTCCTGCTCTCGTAAAGAATCAGTTAAAACATTATTAAGATCTTCAATAAACATACGAATGACGCTTTCTTGGAATATAATTTCTCAATGTGCACATGTTAATTTAATAGACAAAAATCTTGTTACTTTTACACTTGCATTGTAAGAATTAGGAAAATCTTTCTTCAAAAACTGCTACTCCTATAAACTTTTTTTTTTTAATTATTTTTATTTTAAGTCGCATAAACTGCATAGGTTATGAGCGACTAGTACAATTACAATTACAATTCTGAGAAAATATTGGTAGTTTTACATAATTGTAACATTTTTCTTGGAATCTTGGCGATAACAAGTTAAGGATGTGTTGTATTGATAGAATTCTATTGCAGATGGTACATGAAGGTTGTGGATTTAAGGATGTAATTTATTACTACTCATAGACTCGATTTCGACGTGGTTTTCGTCGTCTACGAGTAAATTGGAGTTTCGAGTTAGTTCGTCTGATCCCTCGTTTTTACCAAAAAAATTGTTATGAAGTTGGTTGGGGAAAAAATGTGCCAGTTTGGTGCCATGGACGCCACGCGTGTGCGCGCAGCGATTGGCGAAATTCGGGCCACATTGGTGCGCGTTGCCGCCCCAAAAAACGCTCCGCAAGAGGCGAGAAGTGCGTTTTCGCATGTGCGCCATCGATAACCAGCTGTGCGGGCGTTCCGGCCGCCGACTTTCAAACTGCCCGGGCTGGCTATCTCCGCGGCGGCGGCGGCGGTGGCGGTGGAGGCGGAGGCGGCGGTGGCGGTGGCGGTGACGGGAGCGGAGGCGGGGGCGGAGACGGCGGGGGCGAGGGCGGGTGCTGGGACGACGAGGGCGAGGGCGGCGGCGCGGGGTCCCTGGTCACCGGCCAGGCGCGGCGGAAGGGGCGGCGCGGGTCAAGCGACGGAGATCTCTTCCCCCCTGCCCCCTTAACCCCCCACCCCACGCCGTCGCTGTCCGATTTATGGCGGCCGTGGCTTACGGCGCGGAAAATCGGACCGATGTTGCGCCGTGACCCGCGCCGCCGCTGACGTCGCAGCCGCAACCGCTTCGGTTATTGGGCTTGGAGTTCGCCGGCAGCGAGCACATCGTTTCATAAGACGTGATTAAGGAAGGGCTAAGGGCCAAACAGCGCAGGTACATATTTCAATTGTTATGTTGGTGAAGTTGGCATTTTTGATTCCCCTTCTCATATTTAAAAAAAAATATGGTTACATATTTTTAGAGTGATTAAACAATATGAATCATTACGACCAAGTCATTCTTCAAGTGGTTAGAGTACTTTTTATATTCTTTTGTTTCTTTTTTTTCGGGGAAACCAAGATTGATTAGGTAGTCTTGTTAATGTTACAGTTGTATACAGTTAAGAAATCACTGCAAATTATATTTTTTTTATCAAAACGTTTCGTCAAACTAATGATTGTAGGATGATATGATTTGCAGTACACTTTATTTCACTTCTTTACAACATTAAATTCAACAGGATTTTTATTCACAAATTGTGTTCTATGCGCCCCTATTGTGCTCTCCAAACAAGGGCCCCGACATCATTGTTGGAGGATAGTCCTGTCACGCCGGAGGTGGTTTAGACTCTGGACAGAAAAATGGTATCTTTCTTTCTTTCTTTCTTTTTCTCATACTCCGACTGCCAATTTCGAATTTGCCGCTCCATATAACCTAAGAAATTAATTCTATTCAGAAATAATGAAGAAAACATTTGTTATTTGCTTTTTTGATCAATGACTTTCCAATTGAATACGGCATTCAAATGAAGAATGGCGTTTAAGAAATACCAATAATTCTTGCAACATTACGAAATGAAACCAGATATGCTAACACAATCCGTCTACAACTCTTAAGACTTACAGAAAGATGGATAGGCCTAGAAATAAGTTCATAGAATCATGAATTTTGATAAGTATTTTTAAGCGAATTGTGAGAAATCCATTACTGTATTACACTTTCCAAGAATTTTGACAAATCAATACAAAAGGAAATGATGTTTCGTCTTTGTACTTGTGGAAAAATACGGTGTTATAAACGTAATTTCCTGTGTACTACAAATAAGAATCAAAGAAGTTTGCATTCTTTTCTTGCGTGTACACCTTTGCAATCACATCGATGCTGAACAGCTACTTAGAAGCGCCTCAGGAATAAAGTTTGAAGTTAACAACTAACATTGGAAAATGAAAAGAAGATGTACAAATCATTCCAAAGCATTGTACTTTATTTTCGGTGGAGGAAACGTATTGTGTGTGAACTAAAGACGCGAACAAAGCTTCTTAAGCTCACCACCACCTCACCTCATTCGATTTAATTAATTAAGCCCCTTCCCACTTTTACTCCTCCCGTCCTTTCTTGAACAGACCGCCCATCCATCCAGCTTCCCTGCTTCGAAAGGAGCCTTTCAGAATCGGAGAACATCGCAGTGAACTTAAGTCAGTTCTAAATAAAAACAATCTTTTATTTAGAAATGGTAGATCTCGTCAAAATGTCTTGGCGCTTGAGCTTCGCTGAAGAGCCGTGCATTGTTTTATGCCTCTTAAAACTAAATGCTCAGCATTCGTGGCAGGTTACGACCGGGCACAATGCCGACACTTACCTGTGCCGTGCCCTCTGACTTTTCTGTGACTTTTAGGGTGAAATACGATCATTGCGTGCTCCTGAATTCGAAGTTTTTTTCCTAACAGCGTCTTACTAAGAGTTTATTCCAAGGTGAAGCAAAAATGTATTAATATGAGAATTTGCGTCAGAAGTTTTGTTTGTCGTAAATTGGACAGCGAACACTCTATTCAGTACAGGTTATGCAATTTTTTCGAAGTTTTCATTGTGCTAATACGCAATGACATAAGTCATATAAGTTACTGTGTGGTGTTGTTTTAATATTATTATATTGATGTTTTTCAAGAAAATTTTAAATATCTAAACTTTTCCGACATCTAACGTTTTCCCAGAAAATTTAGATATCGGAAATACAACAACCACTTCTAAGTGTTCATTCTTTCGACCTTCGATCTTTTGGACGGGGAATTCCAACTGGAAGCCACTGTGACCACTTTCTGCGGGTCGCAAAAGCATTTTGAAAAAAATAATTTTTCTCAAGAAAAAGTACGAAAACTATTTATAGCTCATTCAGAAAATATTCATTGTAAATCTGCAAAAATGAGCGAACTAAAATGAAAAATAATTAATAGTCAAGGGCAACGTGTTTGAAGAACTAGAACCATACTTATAACTTGAGGTGTGCAATTTACAAGCCGTTACGTTTCTGTGTACCAAACAAGAAAAGTTGTCACAATTTTTAGACTTCAATCCAAAGAAAAATATCTAACCTTAGAATTAGAGATGGCTCCAATGTTTCGGTGCACATCTTTATATGAAAATGTGTTTTCTTCTAAAACATTTATTAAAATTCATTACAGGAGTCCACTTGTAGATTCTTCCTTGCAGCATCTTTTGAGATTAGGAACAACAGAACTGGAGATGAACATTCGTTAATTGGTAGATTCAGCAGATCGCACAAAGTACCCTCCCCCCTCCAATTGATCTTTTTCCTGTTTTGATTTGACTACATTATTAATTGCAGTTTATCTACAGACTATTTTTTATTGTGGATTTGTCGAAAAAGAATTAATGTGAACTGACATCATTGAGAGCTCTTCATCAAAATTCAATTGTTCTGAGATATAATAGTTTGGTTTATTTTTAATTTCATTATTTTATAAAACTTAGTAAAATATCCGGGGTATAAGAGATATCAACCACAATCGTAGGCTATATAAATTTACTTTGCAGATGATTCATCCAATGGCTGCAAAGTAAATTTATATAGCCTGCTATTGTGGTTGATATCTCTTATATCCCGGATATTTTATCATGAATTACCACAAAATCTCCGTTGCCACTACATAATTTATTCAAAACTGTCAGTGTATTCAGCAATTAAGATGATTAAACCTTTCCTTTTATTAAACTATGCATATTAATTCATAATAGTGTTTCTTTTCTATTTGCAGAATATTACAGAAAAACGGCCTGTTATTAAAGTGAGGTCCGCACTCATGCCATAGGCTTCCAATGTGGCACTCGAGCCCATTCAAGTTTGGAACCCTTGTTCTAGAATATCCTCTTGCATGCCCTTAGTATATTTTATATTACACCCGCCACGAAGAAGTACTGACACATGGACGAAACGACTTATGAATCTTTTGTAGTTGTTTGCTCGTTGCATAATGGCTAGCGTATGCGTCGTTCACCGCTAGGACCCATGTTCGATTCCCATTCAACCAATGTGGAATTTTTTTAGTGGGCAAAGCGAGCTCTCAGCAGCTTTCTCGGGGTCTCCCGTTTCCCCTGCCTCCCATTCCACCAATGGTACATTTACCTCATCATTATTACAACATTTGCCTCATCATTATTATCGCTATCATCTAGGCCTATTCGTTAGATCATTTTTTTTCATGGTTTTCACTGTTCGTAGCTGTTGAAGAGCCCTAAACCTCAAGAAATAAATATAATTACAAGCAGTCAAGAAGAACCGGCAGACGGATGAAACGTCGGCAAATGCGGCGAAATTTTTTATCGAAACTCTATAGGTCAGGTTTCTCTAATTTATATATATTTTAATGGAGTTACTTATCTCGTCCGGAGTACGACATGGGGAGGCGGACGTGAGCTGGTATTACATAAATAATCACGTAATAAATATAAGGGGAGAGGGCACAGAACTTAATTATGGTGGAGTTTTCTGAAATTGTATTGATTTTATACGCTAAATATTTTTTATTTAATACCGATTGCTAGGTGCATGGTATTATTCCATTTGAATACGTTGGACCTTCTTACAAAACTCATTAACATTTCACTTAGCAACGGGTAAATTACAAGTTGTTTTTGCATTTGCCTCATGCTATATTTTAATGTATCTATTGAACAAGAAAAATATTTTTTCTTTAAGATTGTATTTAAAAGAGAGTAGGAGAGTGATTGGGAGCAGTGTTAACAGTGCCAACTAAAAATTCACAAATCTTTCTTTTTTCACAGAATATTATCTCTACATTCTCTCGAGTGAAATAAATATGTAAACAAAAAAACATGCCTTCTAAACTGACATGTGAACAAAACTTCGCCAAAGTTCAAAGAAATTTCATCGAAGCTAAAAGCTATTTTTCTTTAATTTATATGTTTAATGCGATTAATCTTGTGCAGCGAGGAGTCGGAGGTGGCCTTGTATGATATTTTTTTACATAAATTATTATTTTAGGAACATTAGCGAAGAGGGCTGTAACAGCTTGAAGCTTAATTCTCATGCATTTTTTTACTTACTGTGTGTTTTATATCTAAATGAATATTTCATATGTAAACAGTGCCAAATAAAAATTCACATATCTTCATTTTTATGACAGAATCGTAAATAAATTATATATTCATATCGTCTACAGACTCGCTCGACTCAAATAAGCACATACATTAAAAAGCGAAAAGGTGCCTTTACACGAACTGTCTATCTTTAAGAAGACCTGGCACATGGTTGAAAAGTTGCCAAATTACGAAGAAACGTTTAGCTAAACTCGCAAGAAGCTAAACTTGCAAGATTCGTTCGTTTACATATTGTTTATTCAGTTCCCTATTGAGGCAGCGGACGAGGTGGATGCGATTGTTTGATTTTTCCAGCACATCAACTGCTACTAGCACCTCAAGGAGCTATTCTGCCATGGTTATTAATTCCGTTAGTCCGTTAATGTTTTATCTCATGAGTTGGCGGTGATTCCTTTTCTACTGCATTGTGAGATCTAGTGCAGAACTACACGTTGGCTTGCGGGGTTTTCCCAACCAGTGTTTCCCATCAGTGAGGCATCATCCGAACCAGGGCAAGCTCTAAGCTCCCGACCTGTCTCCGACAAGTGTGATAGAGTAGTGCATGTGAGTGTGTGTATATAAGTAAAGCATAAGGGGTCTAGGAAGAGGAAGGAAAGATCGCGCGCGGACTGTTTGTTCAACTGCTCCGGCATTCGCTTGGTACTGATCGAAGAAACCACGGAAAGCTACCAATCAGAACACCCAGCTGCTAGAATTCTCCTGTAGGCCACGGCTGCAGAATCGATCTATCTTGTCGTCGAAAATCCGCCACCGTGGTGACTCCAGCCCTTGCAGCTGCCGGGCAGAGTCGTGCGGGGACGGCGCGGCGTGCAGGCGCGAGCGGCGGCGGCGGCGGCGCGCCCCCTAGGCCGGGGAGGGGGTCCTTGCTCGGAGGTTATCGCGCGTTCTGCCTCATGAGCGCGGGGCGACGCGGGCGCCGGCGCCGGGGGAGTTGCGCAAGGGCGGCGCCTCGTGCCGCTTCGCTTGACGCACTTCCAGCCCCACCCCACGCGCCCGTCTCACCCTCCTACTCTCCCAGACGCCCGGTTGTCCAACAACCCACCTGTCCAAACGCGTTGCACCTTCCCTGACTAACTGCCCAACGGAGCAGTCGCCCATCCTTCAATCTCCCAACACTCCAATCATCCATCACTCCCATTGCCCAACTTATCAACCGTTTACCACTCCAATCTCCAAACATTCCAATTCCCCAACTCATCAACCATTTATCCCTCCAGTCATCCCTCTGAAATCGTCCCGCCCTCCTCAATTACCTCACTCACCCAATCGCTCATCTCAGCAAAAGCTCAACTCTGCAATCCCTCATCTCTGTAGTTGCTCATCTTCCCAACGTCCCCTCTCTCCAACTATCAAAATTACTCTTCCCTCTCTCCAACTATCGAAGCTACTCTTCAATCGATCCATTCTCCGTTCAGTCCGACCTCCAATCGCCCGTCTGGTCATCTTACGTCTTCCGTCCAATCATTAACGTTCATTCGCTTAACAAAACAACTGCTAAAATCGTAATCTTTTCGCCCAGCAATCCCAAACTCATACCATACCCACTTTCAGTCATCAACCGCTCAGGAACTTAGTCATAACCATCCAACCACATAAACAGCCAAACATTTAAATTACTGAATCTCTCAGCTCCTTAACCACTCAGCTGCCCAGTTGACCCAAACATTTTCCCAATCACCCAATCACTTCCGTTGAACTGGCATTTGCTCTATCTACCGTCAAATGCTCAATCGGCCGATAATGCTCAATTTGCTTTGCTGCCATTTTACTCTGCGTCTTTCATTCAGACCTTGTTCATGTGTAGGTATAACAGAGACGTTAATTTTATTTTGGGAAGATTGATGTAACGGAGGAAGAACGATGTAACGACTCTGAGGTTCCAAATCGAAGAAGAAACATTTCTAATAGAAGCATTCGATTAATATTGTTATTACAAAATATTCTTTAAAAATCTAGAATGCACTCTTTGAGGTTCCAAATCGATGAAGAATTTTTTGCAATAAAACAACTAGATTAATGTTGGTTGGCTACGATAAGCATATGTTTCCTTGGGCATCCTATCTTACGGTTTGTAAACAGAAAATACTCGCAAACTGATTTAACAATTTAATGAAAGCGGCAATTCACAAATTCTTTGTCGTCTGAAGTCGCGGAAGAGTTTTGCCATTAAAAACTATAATCTTGAAATTGTGTTTTCGCATATTGTTATGTTATGATAGATCACGACCTTTTAGTTTCCTTGGGCAAGTAGAAGATTGGTTTTTCGATAGAAGCCGCAACGAGCTGCCTAAATGAGGAATACACTGGATTATTCAGAAATCTCACCCAACCAGTCAGGCCAGATAAATAGTTTTATGTAAGCTTCCATGGCTAGTGCGCGGTTTGCATTTCATCTCTTCGCAGAATGTGACCTCCTATAAAACAAGTTCCAATAAAAATGATTCTGACTAAGGAGCGTCGCGTCTAAAATCTCGCGTAAACTAATTTTATCCTAATTCAGAAGCAATTGTGCGCATCGACAAAAATCAAAAGCAGTCCAATTTCCTGAAAGTTCGAAGAATTTTTTTCGGTGCTTGTAATGCTTCATTAACCAGACACAACGCCCTCTTTGAGACAAAACGAAGAGCGAATCAGAGTGCGTGGTAATCAGTTGGGTCTGAGTGGGCTTTCCCCGTCGCACGTCATCTCCGCTCGCCACCGCCCATCTGGGGTTGAGGCCCGCGAGCGGCGGAGGCCGAGGCGGAGGCGGCGGTGGCGGCAAACCGCTGTGTCCATAACTCCCCGACTCCCTGATCCGTGACGGTAATTAGTGTGTAAAGACGCAATAAATATGCTGTGCGGGGCCGTGACTTATAGGGTCCCCGCGCGGGCGGAGAGGGGGGAGGAGCGAGAAAGGGTGAGAGGGGCGAGGGGAGCAGGCGGGGGCGGGCGGGGCGTTGCGCCGTTGTCCCCACCGCCGCTGAGGCTGCCGGTCCCCACGCCGCCGCCGCCAACGCCAACGACGAATAGGCTGCCTTCGGTACTACGCTGGCTTCTCAGCCAACACCCCCTAGTTCCTCAGCGCATCTCTTACGAGAATTGGTTCCCAAAATTCCCCTCATCTATCAAATCTCTATCCATTCACAGTCCGAAAGGATCTGACAAATGAGATAAAATCGTTGTGGATACCTATTACTATTAAATGTTCAGCAAAAATATTCTTGATATGAAACTTATATATACATTCAATAGAGAATAAAGAAAGACATTTTGAAGAGTGAATCAATTTGTATTGAATCACGCGAGGTGTGTGTATGTGTAAATATTACACGGTTAGGCTAAATTTAGGCATTGATGGAGTTTTCTAGAACTGTAAAAAATGATAATATAATTAATTATGTGTAACTAAAGATATTGTAGAGAAATTCACGTACATTTATAATGCAAGAAGAATGAACTGTGCCCGATGAACTGAATCCTTCGCAAATTAATTATATTATTTGATTTTCGTCACACTAATACTTTGATAAATTTCAATTCTTTAAATATTATAATGTTCACGAAATATCTAAATCTTTTAATGACTTAGATTGACGTTATACCTCTTTCTTTAACATTGTACTCGGAACTTTTTTTCTCTTCAAATTTTAAACGTTCGTTTCACCTGCCATTTTTTAACCTTTTATCTTTAATTTTTGTAACACCACCTTTTCTCTTTTTTCTCCTTTCTCATTCCCTGAAGTGAGCTGCAATATTGCACCGTTATTGCCAGCCTTTCATTTTCTATGCCTTTTGGGGTAATACCTTTCCCTCTTTTCATTCTTCAGTTCGTGTTTTCATTTTATTCGTCTAATATCAATTTAATTTAATTTCATATTCGAAGTTAATTCAGATTTATTTATTCCTGTAAGTGTCCTTTATCATCGTATCCCCTTGTTTTTTGTCTAGAATGCATGTATAATGTTTTGCGGCCCCGTATTTTTCTTATTTCTCATTATGTATGTCCGATTTTCTATGTAGCTCTTTTGTTTGCTCGCAGTGTTTTCCTTTCTTCGTGGAAACTGCGGCCTCCCGACAGTGTGTATATATATATATATATATATATATATATATATATATATATATATATATATATATATATATATATATATATATATATATATTCTGTGGCTGCTCTTATTCTCCTGCTCGATTCCAGCGCTCGCTGCCGCGTTCCTGTCCCCTCCCTCTTGTGCGGCGTCGCTGCTACAGCCATCGCCGCTGCCGCTGCCGCTGCCGCTATCGCTCGCGCCGAGGCTCGGGCTAATTGGCGCGGCGGCAGCGGGAAACGGGGGCGGCGGCGGGGGGCAGGCGGCGCCGATAACCCTGTCGTTACAACACGAGGTGACCCGCGCGGCCCCGCCGCCCCCACCCCGCCCCGCCCCGCCCCCGCCGCCGGCAGCAACGCGACGACGAAAACACGCGCCGCGGGGTGCGCGCAGGGGAGGGGGCGGGGGAGGGGGGGTGAAGTAGCAGCGAGCGTCTCTCCAAAGGTCGCAGGCGGCGTTTCGGAAAACAAGCGAGATTAACAGCGGGACGGCGCAGGAAGGGGGCGCTAGCGGAGGCGGTGACGGAACTGGGACTGTGACGGTGGTGGTAACGGCAAAGGTGGCGGCATCAGAGGCGGCGACGGTGATGATGGTGATGTTTACGGATAGGATAACGATGACGGCAACAAAAACAGTGATGGGTACGGCGAAGACGATGGCAAGAAAGATGGAGACTGCAACGGTGAGCGGGACGATGAGGGAGACGGTGATGATATCTGTGTCGATGACGGTAGCGGAGACGATGACGACAGCGGGGCGATGACAGCAACGGAGACAGTGCAGGTGGTAGTGTCGGTGTATTCATCGGCAATGGTGACGGGTTGGGGGAGAGCGTGTCGAAGTCGGGCAGTGGTGGGGATGGCGAAGGCCTTAATAAAAGATGTTTGTGAGGGTAGTGTACTGGGAAAGGTGGTTGGAAGCGAAGCGAAGCGAAGGAAGGAAGCAGAGGTGTCTGCGAGGTGCTACATGTGGTTGTGAAGACATTCCAAGAAGGATGGTAACACCAGCCTCTGAAAAAAGAACAGACCTCGACCAATCTTGCCCTGCGGTAACTCATTTCCTTACAGTTAATTCACTTTATTCCAGGAAACGTCCTCATTTAAGCACACTTGTTTCTTCCATGGAGCACACATTTTTCATTTTTTTAAAGGAATTTGTTGATTTTCTATTGTTGTAAGATATTATTCACATTGAACATACTGAAGAAACAAATGCCATAGTGAGAATTGCCTTGAACGTTTTATTTGAATTGTAATGCTGGTCTTTCTTCGTCACTACTTTTCTGTCTCACTCTTACCTTAGTGTGGCGAAACATTTCTGTGGACGACGGACGGCTTGTTAGAAACAATAGTAAACGTTTAGATTTTGTTCTAAAATATGATCGCAAAGAATGTTTCGCTTCACCAAAGCATCATCAATTAAGTTAAAAGGATAATGTAGACAAAATGGTAATAAAGCTCTGTCCCACGATAAGTGATCAGTTTTAGTCCTTTCATGTAACTTTAATTGGGTTGTGTTAATGAGAGAAAAACAGAACTGTAGTACGTAGCTGGTCAAATAACCCTACGATCGGCGTTCACGGCTTTTGATCATTCTATCATTAGACCCATTCATATTATACGCAATTCTTTTTGTCGTTTCCTCTTGTCGGTTGGAGGACACTGCTATCGGAAAATTATGACGCAAAGTTACTGCCTCGTTGCGCATGATAGTAGTTCTTCATGTTATCGGTTCTTGTTCTCTGCCTGAGTTAATTTTACAACACATTTCTGATTTCGATTTCACACACACTGAATACTGTCAGCGGAAATTAACGACCAGTACGAAGCAAGCAATGTAGAGCTACCAATATAGGAAGATCTAAATATTGTTATTGGCATGTTTAGTATGTGTGAGAATTTCATGTTGCTTCCTACGACCAAACAGATGATCGTTAAATACAATCCTCATTTTTCTCGGAGACTAAACGAGACATTGCATTCCTTTGAGCTTCATCTTACATGCGCATTAACAGCTTAACATTACACTTTCTAACATTCCTTTCAAAATTTAAGTTGTGGCTTTTCGTTTATCACACTATTAAGCAAGACTAGCAGCTATTTTTCATTCTAGCAATATTTTTAATAAATACTAAAGTTAATATAAGATGACATGTAATACCAGGAAACATTACCACTTTTACCAGAGGTCAAGTTAGAAATGAGAGATACGAACTTCTTTACCCAATGTAACATTAAATACTGAATGATTGTTCCTAACTCTAGCAAGATCAATTCCTTAGATCATGATGCATTGTTTGTATTATCTACCAAAACATTTTAATCATTTTTATAAAAACATTCTGAAAAACATTTGATACCATTTCCCGGGAGATTTGCTATAGATAGATTAGTAACCTGAAGAATTACTCTCCTTCAGTCTTTCAGAAATAATTTAGCTAATAATTTTAGTGATCATCTATACATTTAAAACTCTTCGGATTTTCGTTTAAAAAGAAATTTGAGCTTTCTATTCAACGAAATTTCTTGATGTTCGCCTTATATGAAAAGTAGAGGACCGTAGATGTGTTATCATGTGCTCTGATTACAAAGGTGTAGAAAAGTACTAAATATGCCCAAAACGGAAAATCAAAAATCTCGGAAATATTGTTTTCAAGTCCCTCAGTGCTTATTCTCCTAGACTAATGAAACGCGAAGTTTTCAAATTCTTGATTAGTACATCAAATAATTGTGTACATTATTACCTATTATTGTATATTGTAATCTATTACTCCTGTAATTGGTTTTATAGTAGTAAAAACACTATCTTGTAAGAAATATTAAAATAAATAAAATGAACGCATATCTTCCGTCATTTGTTCATTACGTTGTTTCTAAGACCAGCTACAATACAATTTAAATTTGTCTTGATCATTTTGTTATGCGAATTACAATCGATCGCCAACCATTGGAGTGTGCAGTTATAGTTAGCAAAGCGACGATAGCGAGTTTGAAGGTTGACGGTTTTTAAATGAATAAAAATAGTGAGTATATAAACGCAATGTCCAGCAATGTCTGACACATATGTCTCTTTACAAAAGCACAGTGATTATAATTACTATATGTAATGCAATACGATTTTAAGTTAAGTTGGATAGCAGGATATTCTACTGTATACCCTCTGAACATGAGCTGGGTAAATTCAAAACATTTCAATTACATTTCCAGACACAAGTTTTAACTGTGTTCTCATTGGATAATGTACACAGTAATTAGATATATTGTTCTATAATTTGTGAACCTCGCGTTTTTGATTTTCCGTTTAGTGTTTTTTTAGGACTTTTGACAATCTCGTTCTTTTGTGCGATGTAATTGCTCATGATCAGCTAGTTTCTTATTATCCACGATTAAGACTTAAATAGTAGGTTGAAAGATTACGAAGCTTTAATTCCTCCATGCGTAGCAGTAAAAAATAATTATTTCCCATAATTCCAAGTTTTAATAATAGTTAATTGATACTTTTTCCTTTCGTTGGCTTTATGACAATTTTAATTCATCACATATATAAATAAGAAAAATTAATTTATTGTACGGTCATATAATTATACGGGATAATAATATACATATAATTGCAAGGAGAGAGGTCTGGACTGGATGAAGCGTGGCCGAGAACTTCCCACGTGAATTTCTGCAAGAGTGCTGCGATTGTGTTGACCGCGTGAAACTTTGCATCGTCGTGGAGCAACTCACCCCAGCATGGGTGAACTTGCCTGGTCATTTCTTGCAGAAATTCACGTGGGAGGTTCTCAGCCCCTCTCCATACATCCTCTCTCCCTGCTTATACACCTTATAATTATACTAAGCTATTTTTCCCTAAAGAAGCCTCTGAGAGGCAAACGATTCACCTCGGACGACGACGTCAAGCAGTACGCGGGAAATTGTTCACAACGCACCCCCTTCGGGAATTTGACGAGATACATCCTCCGCCTTGTGTCGCAGTGGGACAAGTGCCTCAACAGCCAGGGCCAGGTATTCCTGACCTACTGATGCTGGTTTTTGTTCCTAGGCCTCCGGCTCGTTTCCTTTTGAATGCTCCTTAGAAATAAATTGTCAACACTTTGTGAAGAAATAAATAAAAATAAATAATGTGAACAACTTTTTCCTTATTTATATAAATGATAAATAAAAGTAGTCATTAGTACAACGGAAAGAAAATGGATCATATATTTACTTATTATCAAAAGTGAAGGTTGGCCTATAATATAAAGTTTAATAATAGTTCCTTGGGAAAACATCAATGAGTAAAATGCCTGCTTCTTAGTTTTAAAAGCATGAAAGAACTGCTTTGAACACTTCCTTGGTGTATTTTTCAATCGGAATGAGTTTGATGCTGATATTGGCCATCGTTATCTCCGTTAAAACGATTTGTTCTTCACTACATTAAAGCTCCTTCCGTCAGATGAACCGACGATCAAAAGTCCCCTTTCAGAAATTACTCGTATTCTATTTTTACACGCGACACATTTTCCCCTCTTTTCTTTCTCTCTTACTCTCTCGCTCTCTTGTTATCTCTGGTCATTAACTTTCCCTGGGCTATCTTGGTTATCCTTCTGCGCACAAATTGGCCGCGAACAGGAGGGGGTGAGAAATAGCTAAGGCGATGACTTAATTCGCGATATTTGGCAAGCAGTTTCTCATTGCGAAAAAACTGCAAAAAGCGTTGACAGAATAATCAGATGTGATTGTCATCCCTTCATGTGTTGATTAAACGTCAAAAGATTAATAGCTACTACATATGTAATGTATCTTTCGTCTGTAATATCTACGACATGACATTATTTTGTTCGTTTTATCGTACGTTATTTCTCAAAACCGGATCCGGCCTGTTCCTTAGTGGCAAGTCATGATGTAACTGAATAAGTAACTATTCAAAGTGGATTACAGAATTTCATAGTTCGATAAAGTTTACTTCGTTTTATTTTTGACACGTGTCTGGTGTAGAACAGATCTGTGGGAGACATGAACAGTACTCACTATTAAATTCTATTACATTTTATTATTCTGATACCTTTGCTTGTCTTCTCAAATTCGTTGCATTTAAATCACTTTTCTATTTATAATACTGTGTAATAAGTGAATTCTTCACCCTTCTTGGAGTTAATACAAAATGAAATTGAAAAAAAATGTGAAAAACAAACCAGTGGTCGCATCATGTAAAATTATTAAAATTTGCAAACTGCCGTGCAAACTGTTGTTTACAAACTGCTGTTATTAAAATTGTAAATGTTTGGAGACAAAAAGATTGTTCTCATGTGCGGAAATATTTCATTCATTACGAATATATTCTCGAATATTTTTCATTGAAAGAGTGATTCATTACGGAAAAAAAACCTTTTTACTTCAATAATGATCTAGTAAATTGGCTCAGTACTCAATGACAAATACAATTACAATTGTACTTACGTTTTATTTGGTGATGTATTTCAGTTCATTTCGCGACAAGCTTCTTTTATAAAAAAAGTATGTGAAAAAACTGTTTTAGCATGGTATTTTTTGAGGGCCGGTGAAGGCGGATTATATGTATTTAAAAATATAAAATGAAGCACAAATGTAAACAATAAATTTTTTTTCACTTTTAAAATGTGTAATATGCCACTTCGCTTCATTAAAACATAACAGATCATGTCTGTAAATTCAGGGACGGATTGGTGCAATTGTTTTGGTGAAAAATGTAAAAATACTAATTTGATAGATTATACGATACAATTATTGTGTGAACCCGTTCACCTGTGTACCGTTTTAATTTTAATTGTGTATGTTGTTTTGTTTATTTAATGTATATCACCTGTCTTTATATCATTCATTCATTTATTTAATAACAAAGTACTCACAATTTCTACACACTTTTCGCTGCAAGTTTATAATACTTTATTCTACGTAATAGTATAGGAGAAAGTAATACTTTTTCAATTCAGAAACTCAGTACAATCATTTTCAATCTCAAGCGCTTTTGTGATTAAATTATGAAACATTAATAAATTTCTGCACAAAATGAGTGTATTTACCAACACCATTTCTTCTACCTTC
The DNA here is from genome assembly GCA_011170035.1 of Teleogryllus occipitalis. Classification (NCBI taxonomy): domain Eukaryota; kingdom Metazoa; phylum Arthropoda; class Insecta; order Orthoptera; family Gryllidae; genus Teleogryllus; species Teleogryllus occipitalis. Next base: position 270,049 of record BLKR01001103.1, read on the forward strand.
TATAAGAAAGTTGATTCGTCAAAATAGTCAAAATACTATGTATAACAAAAAACATGGCAATACACGTACTGAAGCATTATCAACTTAATACCAATTTTATGAAAATCCTAATTGTGGTGGAGATTAGACTTACAGATACAATGAAGACGCATCTCACTCTCCTTTGGAACTCTCCTGAGGTCTGCATGTCTGTATTTAACCGTTCCTGGAAGGTGCCCAGACTCGCAGTATTACCCACCCCAGATTGCGTGTTTCGTTTTCCCATCTCGGCGGACATGTGACTGCACACGCACATACGCGCGCACATATGCACATATCTCTCTTCCACGGTCCACCCATTTCTCACCCTTGTTCGGCCGGCGATATATTCGTATTGATACACGTAAAGATTTAACAAGCCGGATCCCGAACTCCGTTTGCACGCAGAGGCGTTTAGATAACTGTCAGCCACGAACACCCATCCTGAAGAAAATAGTGAGCCTTGGGCTTTCTCGCTTTATAGTGTTCCTGCGAGGTAATGGCCCCAGTGAGTGATGTTTAAGATCTTTACCTGAGCTTCCGGGTTGACAAATTGATTCTTCGGGCTCCGGTTTAATTGTCTTAATCTCCTGGTTACAATAATTATTCGTCCATGCATCTGTATTTCACTGCATATTCGAAAAATATAAGTTTAGATTAATTTGTGTTAATACATTTTACCTGAATAAAAATTTAATTATAATTTAATTTGAAATTTTCATTTAAAGTAAGTTAAATAATTGAAAATGTTTTGTTGAAATCTGAGTCCAAACTCATTGTTCCAGTCAAATTTCTAGAGAACATTAAAGAATACAAATTATTACCCCCAAAAAATTGTCGGTCCACGTATTTCAGTTTACGATAGAAAGTGATGTACATGAGTCGACGATTCCTCAAGTTTCGTCCATGATATTTAAAAATCGACACACATGGTTTAATAACTTTTTAGTAATATACCTGTCCTCGTAATTACAATTTCCTGTCGAACTCAAAATCAAAGGTGTTCACCCTAGTGTATGTATGCATGCACGTAGTTGGATATTTATGGGTGTGAATATTACCTGTTACCTCTTCGTAGATTTTAGAAGCAAGACTATTTTTTGTTGTTGCTTTTTATTTTTTTACCCTTTACAGTATTTACGTCTCTTATAACGACTCATTTTAAACGTTAAATTTGTCTTTTGTCTCGTAATGTCGCAGTTTGTCACAGGCTTTTAACCCTTCCGCCAGTGGCTCATCGTCGTTATTATGCGGGGTTTCCACGCGGTCACCGATCCAGGAATCCGAGGTGTCCGTGACTTCACAGAGAATAGTTAAGTAATTCGACTAAAGATGCCGTCTAAGATCGCCCCCCCCCATTCTCCCGCCGGTTGAATTGCTTTCCCCGCCGGCTGAGACCTTAGTTCTCAAGGTGCGATCACCATCGTATTTATGAAACAGAAGTATTTATTCAGTGGGATAAAACAGAACGAGAAAGCCTGGCTCGTCCCCCGCGCTTGCACGGGTGTGTGGGAGGCGCGGGCGGCAGCTGGCGTGGCGCCGCACCGCGCCCATCGCCCATTACCGCGTCGCCCCGTGCCAAGCGCGCCCCCGCCCGACCTGCGCCCGCGCCCCGACGCCCAACAAATCGCCTGTCGGCGCGGTCGCGCTGCTCCGCCGCCGCGGCTCCCGGCGGGCACTCGGCTGCGGCGACCCGCGGACGCGCCAACGGACGCGCCCCGCCGCCTCCGCGGTCGCCACCATCGCCCACGTCCCTGCCTCGCCCCCGCCAACGCTATCGTCGCCACCATCGCCCCCGCTCCCGTCCCTGCCTCGCCCCCGCCAACGCCATCTCCAACGCTATCGTCGCCACAATCACCCCCGCTCCCGTCCCTGTTTTGCCCCCGGCAACGCCATCTCTGTCGCTATCATCGCCACTATCGCCCACGCTCCCGTCTCTGCCAATGCCATCTCCATCGCTATCGAAAGCATCGTCGCCTACGCCCCCGTAAATGCCCTCTCTTTCGCTATCGGCGCCACAATCGCCCCCGTTCCCGTCCCTACCTCGCCCCCGCCAACGCTACGGCCATCGCTATCGTCGCCACCTTCGCCCACGCCCACGTCCCTGCCTCGCCCCCACCACCTCCATCGCTGTCGTCGCCACTGCCTAGTCCCCGCCAACGCCTTCGCCATCGCTACTATCTTCGCTGCCACCAACACTACCATCGCCTCTACCACCATCGTCAATATCACCACCACAAATAGTACATCATATTTGATGGGCTCATTTTTTAGAACACTAGTCCACTGACAGCCTTGGGGTATTTCTGAGAAATTTATTTCTTCGAAAATATTTACATCTTCAATTATTCTTCGGTAATACTGGGAATCAACTCATACTTCGTCGTTCTTATGAGGTACAAAGGTTCGTATTACAGTTTCAGAATTGTGAAATAAAGAATATTTGGAATCCCGATATTCTAGTCCAATAATACCACCGCAACCGCTGCAGTCGCACCACTCCTGTCGCCTCCTCTACTATCCCTACCATCGCCACCTCCTCCGACCGACCACCCCGACATCGACGCCGCCGCCATACCGTCCTCCCCTACCACTGCCTCCGCCTCCGCCTCCGCCTCCGTCGCCGCTTCCGCCTCCGTCACCGCCGCCGCTAACTTCGCCGACACCTACGCCCCGACACTGACTTCGACACTGATTAAAATGCTGAACGAATGTCTTAGTAGAATTTCATTGTGTGTATAGAAAGCAGCAAAAAGTGTACATATATACTGAAACGTCTGAATTTCAAAATCTCTCTTTTGTCTCTAGCTGACAAAAGTTACAGAAATTCCATATCCGTGTGTTGCTGTCACTTTTAAATAATTTGTTCATGTGTTTCACTAACACAATGCCACGAATCATGAAGTACTAGGAGGAAGCTCTTAATTAAAAGGAGTGGGTGGGAAATACACTTGCCTTTGCGGGCGAACATCTTACAGTACACTGGCGAAGTGAAGCCATCTGTTTAAATGAGAGGAGAAAAGTGGAAGTATTCCAACAAGATTCAAAATTACAATATTGTATAATGTACCAACTTTTTTTTACAAAGAAAGCAGAGATCATTGAAATGAACTGGGAAAAGATGTAACTACAAGATATTTGTTGATATAAATACCATTGGAGCAGCCCGAAGAGGACGACTGCACCACACAACTGAGAAGGCGATTACTGCCCAGCTGCAGCTGGAAGCCTTTATTGCTCAGGGACGTCAACACGGACCATCTTTTCATCTGCAGCAAAATGTTGATGACGATACATTGCAGGAGCAGCTCACATATTAGTTTAATGCAAATAATAGCTTCGCTCAACCAGACCAATTCGGAGATACGTGGTGATTCCTGCAATAACGAATAGTGAGTTTTTGCATATCATGGCGTAAAACGTTATTGGGAAACCTCGTGACCAAGTTGTGAACTGGTCATGAGGTGTGAAGTGTAAAAAGAGACGTGTCATCCTAAATGGAAGAAGTACCGAACTGTGGCTGCACAGTGTGCTCCAAATTCCAATAATGCCACATCCTTTTGATTCCATTCGAGAAGAGCTAATGATACGTATACTTTAGACAGATGTGGGTATAGATATACTAGACATAGATATCATTGGAAAAGTATTAGAATCACCTCAAATTTTCTATAAAACTCTTGTTTATTTTTTTTGCTGTAAATTTGCACACACCTAAGAATTAAAGTAAACGAGAGGTATTACAAAAATGGTTAGAGTGGATGACGAGTAGAGAGTTAAACCAAAAAAGAAAAAAATTGGGAATACTCCTATAGTTGTGATGCGATCAATACATCTAATTGAATCAATTTAATTTTCAAAAAATAAATGATTATTATTTTTTTTTATAAATTATAAAGTATTTTTAAAAAATTTCATACACTAAACAAATTAGTAGTGGTTTGGTAATACTGAGGAAAGGAAATGTTTCAGTGCGCATTCCTACAAGTTTCCTTAAAATAATTAAAATGATCTCTGCGAATTTATGTATCTGAATTTCTTTGCAGGCCATTTAAACGACGTTAGGGCTCGCCGGTGGCCGGCCGCTGTTGCATAAGCTCTGCGTCCGCAGTAGGGACGCGACATCAATGTCGATGTTTCCAGAACATCCATGTTTTAAACTTCGATATATTAAAGCCGAAGTTTCTTTAACAAACAATACTTGGCTCGATGTTTTTACGTTTTCGATGTTTTGTTTTTAAATGAAAAATTCCGTACGATTTCGTCCTGTAGCCTTATTCGGCGAACTGAAGACTAACTCGTTTTCTACTTTCTATTTTATTCTTTTTCAACTTTGTTTTCAGGTGAATTTTAAATATAAAATAATAAAGCTTTCACTGTCATATTAAATTTTGTTGTGCACGAATGTAATGTTAGAGGTTAATACGAGTATACCATTCTTAGAACATCGATGTTTAAAAATATTGATCGATTTTAGTCGATATATTTTGAACATCGATGCTTAATAGCATCGAACTGGGAGAGTAGTCTCAGAGCTCAGTAGTCACTGCAGTGCCTCTTACCTGGAGGTCCTAGGTTCGAGTTCCGACGATGGCAGGATTTTCGACACTAGCTTTTCAGCTAGTTGAAATCAGTCGCTGTGTAGAGGAAAATTCTAGCGGCCGGCTGCTCTTACCGGTAGTTTTGCGTGGTTTCTCCGATCAACACCAGGTGAATGCCGGAGAAGTACACTAACAAACCGGCCACGAACTCCTTACTTACACTTACACTTACTTACACTACACTACCACATATGCCGGGAGGCCAGTCGGGAGCTAACAGCCCCGCTGGAGGAAAATTCATGATTGAGGAAAGCCCCGCTAGCCGGCGGTAGGTCGGCGCCGGACGTTGCCACCCAGCGGAGAAATATCACCGCCACCTCCCGAGCAAAAAAAAAAAAAAATGTACCACACTTCCGGGACTAATTACCTTACGCACCTGGAATCCCTAACAGTCAATCAATCAACGATAGTATGGCGGTTGTGTTGTCCACGTCGCATCACTAGCCCGCAGGGGCCGGCGCGGCGCGGCGCGGCGCGGGGTCGGCCGGCGGCGGCGAGCGGACGGGCGGGGCCCGCGGCAAGGCCGCAGCGGGAGCGGTGCCTGGAGAGCCCTCCGCCGCCGCCTCTCCACGCCGGCTTTTGTTTGCGCTTTTTTCAAGCGGCGCGGAAACTGCGGCGCGCGGTGCCACCTAATGGAAACACAATATTTTCGTTTCCGCGCGCGCCTCCGCCCCGGCCCCGCCGCCTTTGCGCGCCTCGGCGCCCCGCCGTGTTTTCATGCGCGACCCTACGTCACACACTGCACTCCAGTAATTAAAGATGTCAGGGAAATAGCATGTTAACTCATACTTAATAGTTCTCAGAAAAAATGTGGACTGCGATTGGAATCTCTGTTTGATAAAACACGGTAGGATTTGTAGATTCGATAGGTTGGAGAGCTAAACTCAGATTTGTCGAGATTCTTTCCAGTACAGAACATTTAGACCCCATGTTTTATCAGGTTTCATGTTGAACAGTTACTACAAATTGTTAAGTCTGTTTTTGATCATTTTTAGACAGATATCAACGAAATTTTGAAGAAACGTTAATGTTTAACCTCGCACATAAACACTAATATTTGTTTGGTATAGGTTGATTATTGCTGGTAAGCTTGAGAAAATGATAGATAAAAACAGCCTCTGGAGAGAACTATTTTCCTGCTGCCCCGCTAAGTTTTGCATCGCCCTGCCTAGCTCGGCACCTCCATGACTACGCCCAGCTTACACTGCTTCACCGCGATACCCAGAGACATGGCAGATTGCATTAAATCGATTTTTTTAAAAGGTAAGATCAGTGAAATTTCGAGATGAAAGTAGAAGTCGACCTTATCAGACTTCAGGAGAATTAGAATAGAAAATATCATGAGTTCGGATTATCGTTTCAAAAGTTTTTTTTTTTATTTCGGGACAATTTTTTAAGTGTAAGAAGATGAAAATAGTTGTGCTTCTAGAATCACTTAACACACTGTGATGTTAGACAGAACTTACAGCGCCATTTATTCGAAATAATTCGACTTTGTGTAATAAGAATTAAGAGAATAGCGCTGCGAATGAGGAAAGCTCTGGAAATGAGGAACACTCTTTTATCTTTCCCAACACGAATATGTCCTGTTCATGGAGCGAGCTCCTCCAGTCGTTGTGCAAGACTCATTTATTCCTCGAGAATTTGATATGGAAAGTGAAGAAGATAAATGTTTCGGGGATTTGTTGTCTCTGGGGACATGTAATTAGCGATCGTTACGTAAGTAAAATATTTATTTTTGAATACCGGTTGTCGATGGAAATCGAAACGAAGAATATCTAAATGTACCTCACTGTTTTCTGGACTGGTCTCATATAGGTCATAGTTACGGTCCGAAGATGGAAATTGAAAAAAAAAAAAAAGACTCGTAAATATTTAATTGTTTCGACTGTCATTATATGGTACGTATATACGATCATATGCCTGTCAATTGGAAATATGTCTTTTGGTTGGTTAGTTGGTAGACGAAAGATAAGGAAAGGAATGTTGTTGATTGAAGAGACTTCATTTCTTAGTTGCGAAGAAGTTTTTCCTTATATTACAACGCTTTGTATTTTTACATTGCAAAGAAAAGCATCATATTCTCAAGCTTATCGTAATATACTTTATTTTTGAACTTTAGAAAAGTTAATAGGCGTAGTTCGGGATAAATTTTGGTTTCTAATTAATCAGAAAATAGATTTGAAAGTGTTGGAGTTATAATTTTGTGAATTTATAATGTGAAATTGGTAAAACGCTACCTTCATTAAATCTTACAATTGATACATGTATTATTGGTGTTGGAAATATGTGAACTGATTTATTACCTGATGGATTGAGAATGATAATCATTCAATTGGTATAATTGACTCCAGTAAGTCAAAAACGTATGTAAAAATCTAAAAATCTTGCTTTGAATAAAAATATACTATAAGCGTTTCCAGAGTCATGTCGGTCGAATGTTTGTAAGATTCCATTTTGAATTATATGTTTATGAAATATCATAATCCCGAAGGTGTATATCACAATCCCTAACATTTTTATCTTAAAGAAGTGTAGCAAAATTAATTTAAAATATTTTTTCTGTGGCTCAGGCATTAAACCAATGAACTGAATATCAAAACGATTCAATGAAAAACGAGAAAAGACTGAATATGTACACAATTTAGCTATCATTCAACTATTTTATTCTTTCACAAAATCGCAGAGGCTCTTCTCACTTGTGGCGCGTAGACGGGTGTGCATTCACGTGCAAGTAGGCTAAGAAGACTTTTAGTATCCCGACATAACTTGCAAATCCGATTCGGCACTGAGACTGTGGTTCGCCAATAGACAACTTAGTGAATGCCTTTACCAAGTTTACTAATATGGATTGCCTCGATTTCTCGTTGCTGTTTTTCCCTTTATACGTCCCGCCCCATCTGCGCTTTCGTTGCTACTGCTCGTTCTTGAGCCACCAAGTCACCTCAGTTCAGTTGTTCGAAGGATGACTGGGGTAAAATCGGACATAGTATACAATTTTCAAGATAAATTCAGTATTATACTTAGGTTACAGAGGATACGAGAACGTCTGCCCCAGTTATAGCACCAGTAGTGTGATTTGTGGGAAAAAAAACAGTGATTCTACAGAATGGCACAGACATTCTCGAACTAGTTTGTTTCCTAATTTCTTTGGTCTGAATCTTTCCGGTTTTGCCCCATCCTCTTCCTAGCTGCCATTGCCTCCATTGTCTCCCATTCCCTTCCACTGCCAAAGAACATTATCTTCACATTTTCTTACTTTTTCGATCCCCTAATGATAGAACTGAAACATGGCTTTAAGAATATTATAGAAGAGTAAAACATCATCATATATAGACATTTTCGTTGAAAAATTTTGAAAAAGTGGCGTTTGAGCGTTTTTGAAAATGCGGAACTTCAAGCTCATTTTCACAGAATACTTTTGAGTTTTCGAGAAACTTTTAAAGCACGAGTACCCACAAATGCAATAATGTATAAAGGTCACGGATAATGTAAATAATAAGGATGTGAGAGAAATGTCAAACAAATTTACAATTGGCACTGTCTGTTCAGAGATGGAGAGACACCGAACAGGCGTTTTGAATTTAAAAAAACAACAACACTTTTTCGAAATCAGGGGGCACCAAAACATGCATTTCCGTTGATATCCCGAAATCGATTTTCCGCAGCATTACATAACTTTTCTTTACTACGTATACGAGAATGTAAAACTAATATTGAGTTGCGGAAAATAGCGAGAGCATTATCTGATGAATCTCAGTCGGACTACAAGAGAAACGTCTGCTTGCCCGGCTCGCTGGCTCCCTCCTTCCCTTGCTTTTGAGCCCGTTGGTGAGCCCTGAGGAGGCACGGCATGGGGGAGGGGGACATTATTTTTTCCAAATTTCTCTTTACGACGCACCTATTCATCCGATTTGAACGATTTCTACGGCGTTGGATTCAGGGAACCCGTCGCCATCGCCCTGTAAGCACCCGTTTTTTTTTTTAAATTTCATTTCGAAATTATGAGATCAACTTTAAAAACCTACCTGAAATTTTAGCCTTTAAGTAATATCAGATTGGAACAATGGCATTCCGCGTCGCGACTCGACAGCCGAATTTCTGTGAATTGCATCTTCTTTTCGGAACATGATTTAGCTGTATGAAAAGCAGTTATAATGTGTTGATATTTGTTTAAAAGTATTCAGTTTTCGCACCAAATGTTCTACGATTTGTAAAAAGTTTCACAAAAAATGATGACTGAAATGTGTTAATTCGGAGATAAATTGTGATATAAATAGTATTACTAACCATTACTAAGGGCCTGAAAGCACATGGTGTTTCAGCACCACTCGTTTCTTTTTTCTAGTGCAAGTGATGTTTAATATTTCAGTAATGATAGGGAGTATGGCGAGCCTTAGCGCTCGGTGCGGAGGCGGGTGCGCGGGCGCCGCGGGCGGCTGGGCGCGGGGCGTGAGGCGCGGGGCGCTGGGCGGGCGATAACGAATGCGCGCGCCCCGCCCCGGCCGCCGCGGCCCGAACGCGCTAAAGCGGCGCGCCGTCCGCATCGCGCCGCCCAACAAATTGCGAGATTTACTGGCCGCCGCCTTAATTAAAACCCCGAGCCTGCTCGGCGGCGGCGGCGGCGGCGGCGCGCGCGAGAGGCGCGCCCTGCGTATTTCTGGCCCCGGGGCGGCGGCGGCGGAGGAGGTGGAGCAGAGGAAGGTGACGGAGGAGGTGGCTAAGACGAGGGCGGCGGAGGAGGGTGTTTTGGAGACAGAAGACGGCGGAAACGAGATAGTGCAGAGGAAGGAGGCGGAGGAGGAGGAGACGGCGAAGACGGAGGTGGGGAAGAAGAAGACGGCTGAGGAGATGGCGACGGAGGAGGAGGCGGCGAAGTCGGAGGAAGTAGAGGTGACGAAGGCGGCGGAGGAGGGTGTTCTGGGGATGGAGAAGACGGTGGGGGATGTGGAGATGGCGACTGACGTTGCGGTAGAGAAGCAGGTGGCGAAATCGACGGAGGAGACGGTGGAGGTGAAGAATACGACGGTAGAGGAATGGCGAAGGCAAAGGTGGAGGAGGATGGAGGATTTGGCCTAGAGCGAGGAGGCGAAGGCGGCAGACGACGCGAAAGGAGAGATGGTACCGGCGACGGTGGAGGGGATGGCGACGGAGGCAGCGGCGCTGGAGGAGGTGCCGAAGACGGGATCGAAGAGGAAAGCAGCGGAGGAGATGTCGCAGGCGGTGTTGCTAGCAAAATAGAAACTGGCGGCAGTGGCGGTGGCGATGGCGGCGTCTGAGGAATGGTTGAGGCGGTGGAGGAAGTGACTGAGGAGGCGGCGATGGTGACAATGGGTGTGGTGAAGGAGGTAGCGAAATCGAACGCGGCGGTGGTGGCGGCTGAGATGGTGGTGGGAGTGGCAGTGACGGAGGCGGTGTAATGACGAGGTGGTGGCGGTGGAGAGAGCGGAGGAGGAGGAGGAGGAGGCGTCGAAAGCGACTGCCCTGCGCACGTGCGCCGCCGCCGCCGCCGCCGCCGCCGCCGCCGCCGCCGCGTAGCGCGCTTGTCGAGTAGTGGAGCCGCCGCCGCCGCATCTGCCTTTTGAACTTCCGCTGCGGAGCGGGAGGTGGGAGGGCCGGGGAGAGAAGGCAACGCGGCTCAGACCTCGAGGGAGAGGATTATCACGCGGGTGGCATGTTTTGTAAACTCAGGGCTTAAGCTGTCTCATAACGATTTCAAAGATGCGAGTGCTTTATGGACATTTGGTTTGGGAGGGGAGAGATACGGTCATTTGAATTTTCGCAAAATGCGAGCAGTCATTCAATAGGAATTAAGTGCGCATATTTTCTGCGAGAGAACGATTGTTTCATACAGTGACGACTCTTCGCTGTCTGAAGTGTATTAAGAGAATACTCATCCGCCTATTTTTAAGTACTTCCCATTCTTTAAATCAACGCAGGATTTCTGAAGTGAATTCATAGTTATTAGAGCTCTCGTAGTTCAGTAATGAAAACAATCAATGAAAGTATAAATGTCACTTAGTAATTTCTCCGTTCCTCTCAGTAATTACCTGTCATTATTCGTTTCCTCTCGGCAAAAATGCTTGAAGTTTCTTGAAAAGTCGCAACCGTTGCACCGTTTTCTCTATTGAGAACGGGAACCTATAAAGTATTTTATGACTATAGTAGATGACAAGCGCACGATAACTATTTATTTTATTTCGCAAATATCTTTTTAGGCTGAACAAACGAAATTAAATGTTCTGTAAATCTCCCAGAATACAGTTCACTAACGATACTTCATAAATACCATGGCGTTATTTAATAAAATTTGTATGAACCACAAACGAATTGTTAGTTGTTTTTTTTTTTTCTTCATCAAGACGCATCTTCATCAAGACGGACTTCAAAAGTTCTCTCCCTCTCTCTTTTTTTTTTTTTTTTTTTTTGTAAGCGTTCATTTATTAAATTATTCAAATTTTTAAAGACATTCAGAACAAACAATAACATTGAAAATTGTTTTATACATGCTCAAGACATCTGTCAGCATTAAAAGGAAACAACACTGGAAGAAAAAGTTTCAGACTGTGTGATGAAAATTATTTTCTATTAAAAAGCCACCTCTTATTTTTTGTGATTTTCAGACATTTCGTAAAATACTGAAGGAAAGCCACGATATTCCAAGATAACATCATCCTTGTGTCCCACTCCGACACACACATCCACCATCCCCAATTAGGAAAGAAGTCCATCTCCACCCACGCCGAGCGGCGCCTTTATTTCAATCATTATCATTTCGTCTGCCATTCATCATCTTTCTCACCATCTTTTAAAGTAATGGCCCGGCCGCGAGCCCCAATGGAGAAGCTGCGGGGGCAAAAACGCCGAAATTGGATCGGCCGGGGCGGCTGCCGTTTGATCCTCGCGTCCTCGCCCCGGCCGCCGCTTCGCCCGCCGCGCGCCCGCCCTCACAGGCCGCGCCGCCCGCCTCGCCCCGCCCCCCGCCCCGCCCCCGCTCCCGCCCCGCCCCCGCTCCCTCCCCGCCCACGTGTCCCCGCATAAGGTTCGCGGACGCCGGACGCGGTCACCCAAACGGCAAGGGGGACATTTTTGGCCGCGACGAAATTACGGCGCCATCCTGGAAACGAGAGTGATTCTTCCGGGTTAGGAATCTAGTTGAACGTAATATGCTATTGATGTGCATACGTATTATTTGGTATTTGTATCATTTGTGTGTTTATGTTCAATTACCGTGAGAATCTGCTTAATTCGGGAAATAAATAAAGATAACTCTACTGAAATTCGCGAGGTTTGAAACTGCTGCTATCCTACTCGAATCGTTTGGATAACTCCGAAACTAATAGAAATCATTAACTTGAACATGTTGCGAAAAAGAGAAATTGACTTTGTGGATGTATTGTCCTTTGCAAATAAGCTAAGCTAGTGACATATACTGACCTTCTTAATCTATTACTTTAAACTGTGAAGATACCATAAAACACTAATACCTGATCTTCTTCCAGATATTGGGAAGTATATACTACGACAATATGAGGTCATTGGAGATGGTAAGGATAGTGCTATGTATGACATTTACGACACATACAAAGGACTTGAAAAGAAAATAATATATTACTTCGGTTCCAGGACGATAGATAATATTTCCGTAATCTGGAAAACTTTATCGTCCCTCTATAAGAGACATCATACCAATACGTTATTCATACGTTACCTCTACGTTATCCGTAAACTACTTTCTTATGCCCCCCTTTTTCCTGTTTTCTTAGTCTTTTTCATTAATTCTATTTCTTCTACACCTTTTCCTAATATCATTTCTATTCTTAGTTTCCCCAATTCCTCTCTCTCTCCTCTCTGCTGTCTCTGTCCATCACCTGAGTTCAATACCCTTTTTCACTCTCATATTATCTTTCCTCCATTTTCATCCAATATCAATTCTCTTTATTCATCCTCATCGAATTCATCCTCAGTCGAACCTGGCAATTAAATTCCTTTTTCCAATCTCAGATTATTGTGTAGATCCCTTCGGTGCTCCAAACTATAATCTTCTTACAGACATCATTATATTTAGAAACTAATATTTTACTATAACGTTCCTGTCCCAACAAACCCTTATCTCTTGCCATTCGCTCTAATAAAACTCCATAATCTTCTTCTTCCTACTTCTTTTCCTTCTACATCCATAATACAAGCAATATTTTTATCACATTAATTAAAATAATAAAATTATTAATAATGAAACATATTTTGAACTATTTGAAATCCCGGATGAGGAACCTCTGATCCTGCATTATCGTTGCCTCTGCAGCAACTCTAACCGGGACGTCCCAGAGTTCGAGTCCCTGCAATGGCGGGTTATCGACACTACCCACACAGTTATATGGAATTCAACCGCTGTCTGGAGGAGAGTTCTAGCTGCCGGCAGCTCTGATCGATATTTTTCCGTGGTTTTTCAGATTAAAACCATGCGAATGCCGGAGCAATACCCTAACAAAAGAGTCACAGACTGCTAGCGATCTTTTCTTCCTCTTCCTGGTTCTATCCTCCCCCGTTACTTATACTTACACGCACTACACTACGACATTTGTCGGGAGATCAGATGGGGACTTTGGACTTGCCCCGGTTGGGGCGATGCGCCGCTAGGGTTTGGAGAGACCCAGCGAAGGAAATCTCCCACGCGCGGCGTGTAGTTCGGCACCTGACCTCACCATCCAGCGGGGGAGGAACACCGCCACCTCTCGCGACCCAACATTCACTACACTAACTGGACTAATGCCAGTAGTAGTCCACGTGCCCGTAAACATCAATCAATTCATCAAATCCATATTTGAATCCATATTTGCGTACTTCGCGTCCGTTCGACGACTCGCCTTCCGCTCACCCCGCCCGCCGGCGCACCGCAGCGAGGGTAGTTGGAAGGCAGGGCCCGCCGAGGGCGTTTCGGGGACAAATGAGCCTGAAGCCTCCTCCGCCCTCGCGCGCCGGTGAGGCTCCGCCGCCGGGATGACGGACGACTCGCCTCCTCCCCGGAAGTTGACAGCGAAACCAACGCTCAACATTCATTTTGTTTCCCTGGAAAATGTGGCGGCTGCCTTTGAAAAATAATTCCCGAAAGAAGGGTACTCTTTTGAGAACGGCGCATGTGTGTAGGAGGAGAAAGAAGAAGACGAAGAAAGTTTTTTTGGTGGATGTCCTGATTCCCTTCTGAAGCAATTACATAAAAATGAATATGTTGTTAAGTGAAATTTCTTTTATTATAGTTTTTGTCTGTTGTAATAATTGTCAAGGTTCAGAGAAAAAGTCACATGCCTACGTTTTTATTTTTTCAGTAAATTAAGGAACACTTTGTAAATTAACGCTGTGGAATTAATGAAAAAAGTAATTTTACAGACTCTTAGTATTGTGAAATGTTTCTTTAGTATGAGATCCACTAAATGTCAACAGATATGTTCTATAAAATTGCAATATTTTAATGGATGTGAGACTATTTGTCCCAGAAAAATATGCGTTTGATATGACAGAATTGGATTAGCGACCCTTAGATGAATGAAATGAAATAATTGTGTAGAAATCGTTAACTAACAAAGAATTTATACGAAACATTTTATTCATTCCCCCACATCACTGTGGCAAGTATTTTATATCTTCAGGCAAATCTCAAGGTGTAAATAATAACAATTTTCAAATGATGTATTTTGTTTATTTTCAATTTGTATTTCGCATTTCTCCAGTTTTTAATACATTTTTCAACCATTCTGATTCTTTTTTTATCTAGTATTCTACGAATAGTTTTACCAAAACATTTGAAATCTCTCTCTTTTTTTCTATGCCTATTGACCGTTTTAGAGCAACTTCTGGCAGCTAAATAATCAATCATTTGTCTTTTTATGCAAAATTTTTCATTTTCTTTGCCACTTCTTTCAAATCTAAAATGTTCAATGGCATTAATTAAAGAGCCGTTTCTCCCTTCAAAGTAGACCCCTGGCTCTCGCTCCAGCGAGTATTCTCCCCAAAGCAGTGAGGTCTGTTCGTAGAGCGTGCGGTGGGCTCCAAAGAGCAAAGACACGGTTATTCCGGGCCGGGCGCTCTCAAACGCGACCTCCCGGCTCACTTTGCAACGAGCCTCCACTCGCTCTGCGCCCCGCCCCCGCCCCGCCCCAATCCCGCCCCGCCCCGCCCCGCCCCGCCCCGCCCCGCCACCCGACGCGCAACCAGATGCAAAAATAACCGCGCCGCGCATTCACGTTTACGATTCGTCTTACGACCGCGGGCTCTTTGTTGGTAAACACGCTCAAATTGAAAGGACGAGGTACATGAGAATACAACCGTCAAAAGACAGAAAACAAGAGGAGGGTGCTGTTCAACGCCAAGACTTCTTTTATGCTACAACCTCTTATATTTCGGAAATGCGATGGCGAAAGTTCAGACTGTGATATTCCACTTGAGTTTACGTTATGCATCTGAAATTCGTTAATTACTTCCACGAAAGTTTTTCGCCTTTAATGCCTTCATTATTTATTCATCAATCAGTTAGTTTGGGATGTTTGGTATATCATTTTCGTATTTTGTTTTCTTAAGATTCCGATAAAAAATGAATCTGTTGCTCAAATATATCTCTAAGTACAACTATTTTTTTGAGGGAAGTTAACATTTTATACGTATGAGAACATGATTAATTTTATATCACAAAATGAAGTCACAAGTGACTGCTTTCAAATATGAGATAGATACCATTTCCAAAAGCAATTTTAAGGGAAAATACATTTTTTATATCAGCATTTGCTGTGAAAGAGAATCTAAAAACATTTTGCATTGTTAAATTCCCAAACATTAACTTACAATGTATGACAAATGCAAAGATTACCGACCCATGTCGTGCTTCTGTAACTCACACTCCCTCAATATTTCATCTCCATTTGATAAATACCGCCAACCTTCGATATTCATTTTACTTTCAACAGTCTGCAGTAGCTCAGAAGTTGCTACTGCACCACTCTGTTTTGATATTTATAAAGTTCTAATGTTTTTATGATTTTCTAGTGATGCACACGAATATCTATTTTTCTTTAGAACCCAGTGTCTTCTCTGTTCCTGAGTAGTCGTCTGGTCCTCTTCGCCATCTCTTTGTTTTCTCCCTCATCTTCCACTCTTCTTTTCCCCTTATATCGGTTCTTTCCAACTGCCTCAGTTCCGTCAATAAATAAATTCAACTTTTCCATCACAACGTAACTCTTGCCCTCACATCCTCACCAATACCCACTATTTTCAGTATATCTCCAACAAACTCTTTATTATTAGCATTTTTTTACCTTTCAACTCTGTT
The DNA here is from genome assembly GCA_011170035.1 of Teleogryllus occipitalis. Taxonomy (NCBI): domain Eukaryota; kingdom Metazoa; phylum Arthropoda; class Insecta; order Orthoptera; family Gryllidae; genus Teleogryllus; species Teleogryllus occipitalis. The sequence goes on from BLKR01001103.1 coordinate 285,988, forward strand.
CCGCCACTCAATGGGCCAGTACTTCCACCTCTAGTTTTATCTCCTCTTCTTTAGCCACATTTCTACTATTAGAGTTCTCTGCTTCTCTCAATACTTCCTCAAACTACTTGCACAATTTCATGATCTGTAAAAGTTCTACATTACCTACAGGTATTCAAGAACATTCGGTAATATTCTTGAATACTGTTTCTTATGCTATTCATATTTACCGCCAGAATGTAATATGTACTACAGGTGTGGGTTGGTAGATGAGGGTCAATACTTAATATTTTAATGCAGAATTGATTTTCTTGTGTGGCAAAATGTTTCTTTCGTGGATATAAGTTACTAGCTACCTGTTATTATAATCCATTCGTTTCACACAAAAAATTATGTTCGTCGTACTTTCATAATTAATTTATTTCGTACCCATCCATCAGTTTGGTGGTCTTAAATACGTGTCAATCTGCACGATTGTCGTATTTATTTCAATCATAAAAGAGGATATAAAAGCATGCAATGTATTTGATACTGTCGATGAGTTCCATCACTCCTGTATTACTCATTCTCTCTATTATCCCTCCCCATCAGAGAACACATGACGATGGGTGGGTAAAAGATTGAGAAGGGTCCTCGTGCAATTGAATGCGAGAGGGATAGAGCTGGCAGAAAAACCGTTTCTGGCCGTCGCCGCCAGCCCGGACATTGCCGCCCCCACTCCGGCGACAACTGCATGTGTTCGCGCGCGTGTCGCTCTAATGGCGGAAGACGTCGCGAGAGCAGCAGCAGAGGACGAGGCGGCGGCTCTGGCGGTCCCGAAGGCGGCAACGCACAGTGATTCCAGATTTCGAAAAGCTGGCCAAAACGTTAAAGACTTCTTTAATTGAAAAGTTCTCTGCCGAATAAAGGTTTTGGGATTCGCTGATTAAGAATATGAAGTCAAAATTTTGAAAACAAACGCGAAACGAATTTGGCAAAAGAAATGAAAAATGAAATAATGTGGGTGGCACAGGAAGGAGGGGGGACTTATGGAGTTTCACTCTCCCCCAAAAGCTCAAGACACGTTCACAAATATAGTTTTTACTTATTTTCTAGAGAAACGAGAGTTATTTATTATATCATAATTGTAAATCAATAAATATATAAAATTAATAATAAAAACAATAATAAATAAATAAAATTCATAACCTAGAATAAATTAAAAAAACTTTATAAGAAAAAATCAGCTGCGTGGGATCTGATATGGTGGAGAAAACTTGAAACTCGTGATACCAAACGCAAATTTATTCTCAACTCGATCATTTACGAGGTATTGACTAAAAATAAATAAAATAATTTTTAATGTTGTTATTTATAAAAAGTGGCTATTACGTATAATATTTAAAAAAGTTATTGAACGGCTTTAAAAATGTCTTTATTGAAACTTTTTTTTGCAATGCGCGTACATCGAGGTGTAGCTAGTTTAAAATTGATTTTGAAAGATGATTTTTCTCACTTCTTACTTTATACACACCATCACAAGAATAATCCATTTCCAACAGATATAATCTCTAACGCACAAAGCGAGGATTATAATAAGTTATCTGTTCTTTTGTCGCAATTGTCCTCATTGCCGCAATATAACTCTGCTCACGTGACTCACTTTTGAACACAGCTCTGAAGATGGTGTTCTTAGATGTGTTCTTTATCCCCGCGAATGATGACTCCACGATTACTAGGGCAACCAACAACCGTTGACCCGAAAATCCCTAAATAGGAATTTATTTTCTCATTTCGACTCATTTTTTTGAGGCGCGGAATCACTGTGCGTCGGCGGTGGCAGCGGCAGCCCTCGAAATAACCTCCGCTGCGTCGACACCTCAGTCCCGTCGCCCAATTTGCGCCCCCACCACCCTCCGGGTTCTTTAATCTCGGCGGCGGCGCTGTGGCGGTGGGAGGGGGAGGGGGAGGGGCGGAACAGGACGTCGCGTCGCGTCGCCCGTCTTTTTGCCGCCCCCGCGCGCCCCTGGCGGCAGGCAGCCGCAAGACAAATCGCCCGGCGGCGACGGAGAACAGCGCTCCGGTTTCAGCCCCGGACGGAAATTTAACTTGTTTACATCACAAAACGAACAAGATCGTTAGTTGCTAGCGAGGGGGCGGCTGGGAGCGGACGGGGTGGAAAGGGAAAGGAAAGGATGGGAGGGGGGATGTAGGCGGCTGCAGGGGTTGGTCGGAGGAAATCAGGGGAGCTGTGGTGGAATCAACCGGCCCGTAACCCTTCCAGCTATCGTGTAGAAGAGGAATGAGGGGGCAGTCACAGTTAATATTGTGTTAAAGTTTGCGGTACGGTTCTTGAAGATGTTATTCGGGAGAGCTGCGGCCATAAATGGGAGCAGGAACGAAGCAACATCTTGCACTGTCTAAGCCACTAAATGCAAAAGCAAGCAAGATCTTATGCGATTATTAAATGTTAGTACGCTTCTCGCGTGATGCTTTATTACCCATACGTGTCTCTTTCAGCTGATCTCACTCATAATTCTAGGAAAATTAAGTATTGCTTGTCTGCGTAAGGTCTACACGTAATTTCCTTTATATTATCTATTTGTTTGGTCTGCTGAGACGTACTATAAGTGTATATTGCTCAAAAGGGAAAGCATTTTCGGGACAATTTGTAAGAGATTCCGTTTACTCTCTAGACTGATTTTCATATCAAGTCAGATTATGCAACTTCAGAAGGCGGAAGCAAAGTATTTTTTAAATGATACAAATGCATTTGTTAGAAGTACAATAATGTAAAATCATGATCAAGTAATGTTTGTTGTTAAACATTTCACACTTTGGTATTTTTATTAAAATTCTTCTAATTTCTCAGGAATTTTTTTTCAATGTGAATTGAAATAAACCTATTTTAGATACAATTTCATTTGTAATAAATTTCTTTTTGTTACAGGTGAGTTTCCTGAAGACTCGGTTTCATCCCTGCTACACATGAAGAATTTCCTGAAGCAACTTCTCCTAATGGTGACGTGGCATTAATTCTTTGCATAGCCAATACGTGACATTAAAATATGTAGCTACAACTAAATAGAACATAGGTCCAATTTCAAAAGATTGTTTCGCCGAAAATCTGCGTAGAATGTCACTTCCTGCAAAATAATGGTTACCACAGGAGGAAGTCAATTTTGCTATGATAAAATTTAAAATGTATGTATTAGTCTATAAATAATAACTGCTAAAATGCTAGATTCAATTAAATTTGTTTTAATTTTTCATTTTACCTAAGATAAATTATAATAATAAAAATATTTGGAACGAAATGTGAATAGATATCTCTTAATTTGATGTCAGATCGTAGGAGTGTTGTATAAAAACAATGAATGATTTTTTACAATTCTGTATTCTTTTCACATACAACTTGAGAATTCTGAGACAAATGGAAACATTTTTATTATTGTACGCCTCATTGAAAGTGTCCCCAATGAAACGTATCGCTTATTGAATAAGGGGTTCAGTTGAAATGGATATTGAAATATCTCAAAATTATTTCTGCCGTACATTCTCTACTGCTTCGCTATTCTTCGGTGACAATAGTATCCAAAGTATTCTGAGATTTAATAATATTCATCCATAACTATTTGAATCATCTTATAAATGTTTCTGTTTCGCGTCCTTTTTTAATTTAATTTAAAAAAAATTGAAGATACACTTTTCAATTCACGTTTCTGTACTTCAGAATAATATTAAAAGAAGAACACTTAGCTGAAGTGTGAGAGTTAGTAAATATAGTTCTTTATTTGTGAGTGTACTAATTACTAGTCAATATTTACCAAACGTATTATGTAATCATTTGTCAATGTCTTGCGTTTCTTGAAACCTAAATAGATCGTAAAGAAGAATGAATCACGTAGATATTTGCTTTGTCCATTCACTTTTGAAGGCAGGGTACCCATTATAAGCAATCTTTTTTTTCGCCGCCTGGATTGAGGGTGTACAAATGTGTAGTGCCTGTCTTTAGCGTTAATGTGTCTTTTGTGTGTCTTGTGATCAACGGCATATCAGGAATGCGAAGAATAGTAATAAATGTGATTACAGACATAAACTCTTAGGATAATGCCTAAGACAGTTATTGATAATGGAGAAAAATGAAATGTCAAAATTTTCTTATCAAAAAGAACGTACAGGAACTAAAATATTAAAAGAATATCTACGAAATTAATCCATAAAAGTTGTAGAAACTGTGTTGGCACTCGAAGAAAGGTAATTAAGGAATCGGTTCTTCATAGATATGAACTTGATTCTTAATTAAAGGAGAAGCCAGACTAAAGTTAAAAGTCTGCGGAATTATATGAAAAGGATACGGTATACTACTAGGAGGACGAGAAGCAAAGGACAAGATGCAAGGTCTTGATGGTCCTAACGTGCGAGTGCCGATGGTGGCAGATTTTCGACTCTGGCGACTCCTCTAGATAGGTCGAATTCGCTGTCTGGAAGAGAATTCTAGCGTCCGGCTGCTCTCATCAGTAGTCATCCACCATTTCTCCGATCAATCCCATATCGGAGCAGCACCCTAACAAATGGGCCACAGATCGCGCGCGATCTTTCCTTCCACTTCCTTGTTCTATACTCTCCCCTTACACATACACTTATATGCACTACTCTATTGCACATGCCGGGAGACCAGTCGGAGCTTAGAGCTTATCCCGGCTGGAGGAAGGGATGGGCAAGGGCTGAGACAAACCTGCGGGGACTTATTCCCGTAATTTGAGAGCCAACGTGGAGATCAGTGTAGCATCCCACCGTCCAGCTGGGGAGGAACGTCACCATAAGCCGAGATAAAAAGACATTCACTACACTAACGGGACGAATAAGCATAATATTTGTCGCGCCCAAAACACTGAGTATTCATCGACTTACTGAAAAAGTCTTGCAAACCTGTATTCGAGGCTCGAATTCAGTGCCAGATTACCGAACAGTCTGAGTAAGCAGCAGACTGGGGTGCACAATTTTTGGGGCCGGGCGAATTTCAGCAGATACAAAATTTCATAAGGCGAACTTTTGAATGTTCGTATAGAAATATTTCTTTCCATATTTGTAACAAAAGAAAGTGTTAATTAATAAAATATATATCCATTGATACATACAGATAAAGTGAAGGCAAAAATATCGTATATTTATTAAATCCAAAAATCGCGATGAGAATTATTTATACGTATTCGTATAATCAATTATTTATGTGTACACAATATTTGTGTCGGTTACAAATATGGTCCAACAATTTTTTAATAAAAATATTATAAATAGCTCTGATGTTTACCAAAAAGCAAATTAAAAGGGCGCTAAAACAATTGATAGCCTGGGGCGCGAGTCAAAGTCAGGCACTGCTCGGATTTGAAGCATCCAGAGCTACCATCTAATTCCACTCCGCTCTCCCTCCGCCCAGTCCCACCCCCGCCCTGCCTCACCGCCCTCGCCGAAAAAAGCCGTCGGTGGCGCGCATGTGCGACTAATAACGGCGGGCGCCAGCGGAGACGCGTCGCGGGAAAAACGCAGGATGCACTTCTCGGATTCGGAGGCGCTGCGGGGGAGGCCGAACGCCCCCTTTCTCGCCCCCGCGCGCCTGGGCGGAGACAAGTCGCGCGTTGTTCACAATTATGTCGCCTGCCTGCCGTCGCTCTTCGTTATTTGTGCGTACCGCGCCGCAGGCCAGGCCCATGTGCGCCTGAGAGTGTACAGAGTGGAAACTTCTCTGCACTCCGCGCGCCAAATTTATGCTGTGTCCACCATATTGGAACCGAGTACACTGACCCAACGCCACTAGCATCACCTGCACTTTAGGTGGCTTTGACTGGTTGCCGCTGTTGCTGTGTTTCCGTAACTTTGTTCTGATTGTAGGCTACGTGTTTTTTGCATTTTTTTAGTTTGTGAATTTTGTGTAATCAGTTGTTACTAGTGGTTATGTTTGTTTCGTTGTAGATATTTAATTTGTAAATAGTTTACCTTACCTTTCCTTGCTTCTTACTTAAACACTTTCACTCACATGCACCCCTAAACTACTACACTTGTTGGAAGACCTCTTGAGAGCTTATACTTTTTTTATACCTCTCGAGAATCTCCAATGGGGAGCTGCAACGTCACTACAACTCCGACGTTTACGGCTCCCTATTGGAGTCTGTCTTCCCTCTCCCTCTTTCGCGCGTGACCTTGAGATGCCACGTTAAATAAATTCAAGTATAAGACTCAGCGTCGGTGCCCCGATGGTGGGAGATACCTGGATGAGGAATATCCCCGCAAGCCGACATAGATCGTCGCAGATTCTCGTCATCTAGCGGGGGAAGATCACCGCCCTCTCCCACAATAAAAACTAGTAATATGCTTTCGGGACTAATGACCTTACTAGTTGACGCGCCCGGAATCACTCATCAATCAATCATTTTGGACAACAAAACTTGTCCTAATTTTATACAAGTTACTCATACTTATCTTTAGTAAAACTGAATCAACAAATGTACCGAACGAAAGAAAATTAGTGTAAGAAAATCCTATTCGGGTTGAACCCTTCTGGAGCGTAATGTACGACTTCCTAGTACGTGATGTCTCGGGAACAAGAAGGCTCGACAGTTTTATCTTCGCTTGTCTAGGCACTCCAAGAACGCGGCAATTTGCCGCCAACAACTGCTTGTGTGTATGTGTTGCAACGCGGACAAGCGAAGCAACCGACCGCAGCAGCACGCCCAGCGCCTGCCACTGCTGCTTCTCTGCCCACGCGTGTTCCAGGGTGACTCCTATCTGAAAAAAGAGAATTTGTTTGGAAATAAAAACTCTCTCGCCCATACCCTGCACAAGCCAAAAAGAAAGCAAAAAATGTGTTCGACACGCATTGTCACTCTCTAAAAGTAGTATACACATACTGTACTTATTTAAACATGCTGTTTCAATTTTTATTTTATTTTTTTAAATTATTTTTTACGAAATAAAAGTTAAAGTTGAAATCAAGAACGATGTTCATTTTCATTATAGATTTTAAACATCTAGATAATTATAACGTAAATATTCCGTTTGCCCTGATGTCAATCTTGTAAAAATCGTGAACGGAACGACGACGCCGTCCAGATTCCAATCTTGTAAACATAGTGACAGCCTTTTGTTTATGGAAGTGCCACTTATTTTTACCAATATATACTGACAATAGCACTTTTTTTACATTCATTGTGTAATCGGATACATTTGTTCTGTATAATAAAGCTGTAAAAATGTAATTGAAGAGACCTCAATGTTAAAAAAATCATTTATCTGTGTTCAAATAGCGTAATCAAAATGCAGAAAACATTAGACAATATCGGAAACCAATGATAAACCCATGTAACCGACTCGTTGGCATTTTAATGTACGAAAATGGTACTCCGGCACCCTCAACTGTTACTCAACTACTCTCAACTAACTTTAAAATTCAATGCATTATGTATTACTTGATTTTTGTTTGGGGTGCAGCAAAACATTCTTAGGTCATCATTTGATTGTATTTGAATAAAAAGTTAACTATGTTTTCGAAAAAAACTTCTTGTTGGCAAGTGCCAGTTTAGGTCTTTTTGCGAATGATAGATAGGACATACTCAAACTCCCTACTACTTGGAAAGCTGAGCTGTGGTGCATGTTCTCAACGGTAACATGCATCTTAGCTTCTGCGGGACAGTCGCTGGTTTGAAGGGCAACAGAGATTCTTTAAGTAATATTAAACTTCCCTAAACGTTCCAAAAGAAGGTATTTACGAAAATTGCTAATGTCCCCTGATTTATGAGCAATTCCCAATTACATGAATATTTAGGAATTCAAACAATGTACACAACACCTAAATACTCTTACATCGTTCTTGTCCAATATTTCGCCAATTTACAACCCTATATACAAACATTTTGGAAAAAGATCCATAAATAAATGCATCAACCAGAAATTTCCACGCGAAGCAGAATCCTAACAGCAATACAGGTACTTTCGTAAAACACAAACTTCCTGTAATAAATAAGTAAACAAATTTAAATATTAAAAGGAGAAACAGAAGGTCGGCATTTCAGAACTGCGCTTCAATTTGTGCGAATAGGAACGTGTTCATGATGTCTCAGAAATTACTTTCGAATAAGTTGATCTTTTCTTTTTGATGATTATCTCGGGAAAACCATTACGAAATTCTAGTTCTGTTACCCCATTTGTTAAAACCTACACTCGATTTAATGAATCTGTGAAACTAAGCACATTTTCAGAAATTACAAAAAAAGGAAATATTCTTATTTAATTTGATTCCTGAAGCTCACGAATTTAAATACGACTCATCTCAATAGTTGCAATATTGAAGGAGAACGAAACATGAATGAGAGCGTTCACTTCGCTGCCAAAGACTAAGTGTTTTATCTTATATATCGGCTGTCATATGAACTACCTTCAAGGGATTTTTACCAATGAAAGTTTACTATTTTCTAAAATATTGTTCACATAACTGAAAATTACTATTTCTTAGATATGTCAGTTTTCTTGGCAAGAATGTGCGTGTTAAAGTTGCGTAATTGTTTGTATATTGCGAACTTCCTTTAAGAATTCTTTACTAGCGAAAGTAGTTTTTTTAAATATATTCTTCACCAAACTTTGAAGCATGTAATTTTTTTTGTTTTCCTACTGTGCGAGTTAAATTGTATGATTACTTTTACATTGTGAATTACCTTTCTAATTTCTGTACTAGTCAAATTGGATTTTTTTTCTAAACATATTCTTCACTGAATTAAAAATGACAATTTTTAAATCACGACATATCGCTTTTTCTCCGGCTATTCGAGTTAAATTACATAATTGTTTTTATTTTGTTTATTATCTTTTTTAATTCTATACTAGAAAAAGTGAATTTCTTCTAAACATAGTCTTAACTGAAATAAAAATGATGAAGTTTCAAAACAAGTAATTTCCCTTTTTCTCCGACTGTGCGAGTTAAATTTCAAAATAGTTTTTAGTTTGTGAACCATCTTTATGAATTCTTTTCTAACAAACGTGGATTTTTTCCAGACATATTTTCACTTAATTACAAAATGTTGATGTTTGAAGCACGTCATTTCTCTTGTGCTCGGACCGTACGAATTAAACCGCATTATTGTCCATGTGTTCCAACTTCTTCCTTTCCCCGCGCTCTCGCGGCGGCCGCCGCCACCGCCACCGCCGCTGCGTTCCGCCATCTTGTGCCGGCTGGCGCGCGGCCACTCCACGTCCCCCGGCGGAGTTATCTGCGCGCGCATCGCATCGCGCCGCTCTTCAAAGCGCCCGGCCCGCGATAGATCAGGCGGGGCTTCCTGCGCCTCGTTGTCTTCTCTTTGGAGACCTCGACATTTTTGCCCAGTGCCCCGCCGCCGCCGAGGCGTCGCCGCGAGCATACGCGAATGCCGCGTGCCGACGCTTTCGCACCTCGTCACTGCCTCCGCCGCAGACATTTTGGCTTCGAAATTAAATGGGCGGTGTTGTAAGCGTATTTACGACGATCAAGAAGTTGAAATGAGTCGGTGGAACTACATTGTCAAGAGGTAAATGAGTATAATTATTCAGTGCCTCTGGAAATTTATTCGAGTCGAAGAAATATGTAATGTGTTCTGCATTAAAGAGTAGCATTGTATATTTAACTAGAATGTTTATATCGGTAAACTATTTCTTCAAGAAAAGTCGGATATCAAATTCGTTATGCAGATTTTTTTAAATTTATATTTCGTTCAAAGAAGTTCTTTTGAAGTTAAACATGTTACCCGAACAGTTCAAAGAAACTCATATGAGTATTCATCAAGCTGAAACTCTCATTAGATTAAACAAGTCACAACGCATCCGTAAGATTACTCGTGACTCCCGTTTCGCACAAAGTTCTCAACAATAGGCTCCAGTTGAAGTATGAACTAATAATCTCGTACTGATGCCGTAATGACTAGTGGCTGTCAGAGAGGAGCTGTGAGCAATAGATAGGCAACGAGATTAATTCCGGAGGATTTAATATGAGTGAACCCGCGTGCACAGTCGCTAACGAGTGAAAGTTTCAGAGTAGGCGATCGAAGAAAGCGTCCAAATGACATGGCATTGCAAACCACGAACAAAGGAGATAGAGACAGAAAAATAAAGTGTTGATGAATTATTTTTTTAGATATATTTTCTACTTTTAATTACCTAAAATAAATTGTTTAATTTTGTGTTATATAATTTATTGAAAAAAAGTATCCCTAAAATTCAATATTAGTCGGGGGTGGGGCGCAAGTGTTCTAGCTTGCCAAAAACCTGGCTCCAGATATGGTTGCGTGTTAACAAATGTATCTCCGTACACTAGTGATCTTAGGTTCAAAGCACGATCACGGTAGATTTTCCTTAAAAGGTAAATAGAGTTAGCTATCAAAAGCAGCTCATTCTATCTCAAAAATTGTAAAAGAGAAATAAAAATATTCTAGCAAGTACACGCGGTGTGCAATGATCAGAAAATGTTATCGCCAAATTTCTATCCCCTCCATACCTTACAAAGAAACTTCAGTCGGCCCGGTGGCCGAGATCGCTAAGGCAGTAGGGACCGTAGGGTCGAGGGTTCGAGTCCCGCCTCGGGCATGGTTGTATTTGTGTTTGTCCTTTCACCCCTTATCATCCTCATATCGTTTCATCTTCATAGTTACCATAGCGTTAACACCAATAGTGGTCGCTAATGACCTAGATGTTGATGCGACCTTAAATAACCAATTAAAAAAAAAGAAACTTCTAAACTTAGCAAACTAGCAAAAATGTTAATTCTAGTAGGTATTGGAATGAGCTGGTTTTAAAAGTAAACTGATCAATTATTAAGTGAAAACAGTGAAGACAATACCTTTAGCCAGTTTGACGAATGGTTTGAAATTTGACGAATGGTTAACATAGTGTAAATTCTAAATCATATCATCTGCACAATCTATTGCTGAATTCGAGCTATTGCTAAATTCGTACGATCACTGAATCCAATTTATTGAAAACTCAAATCATCTTGCGAAATTGGAAGAATTCACTGAACGGACAGATTCGAAAAATCAAGGTTGACGTAGAGATCGCAGGGTTGCTCGTGCAACTTGAATGGGCTTCGATGGTATAACGGTTAGCGTATCGGGCTGTTGAGCCCAAGTTTGCGAGGACACGATCTGTGGATTTTTAAGGGAGAAAAATCCCTCGTACGCCTTCTTTCGGATGGGAACCAATAGCCGGCTGTCCCATGTTGTCGATTTATTTCATGTTTAAGATCGTCAAGCCTAAACGATCTTCTGAGCTGAATTCAGATCGCCTTTTTCGTCGCTCGAGTGATTCCTTCTTTCTCCGCAAGATGGTGAAAGGAGCGTAGCGAAATTTGCGTGATCATTGAATTGAAAGGGGTACTACCCCGAGGCGGAGGCCAGGTGTCGGCGCTGTGGCGGCGGAGGGCGATGGGATTGGAGTGGGGCGAGGGCCACCCGCGGCGCTTCCGCCCGCCACGCGTCGCGTCGCTTCGCGTTGCGTCGCCCTTTCGCGCTCCGCCGCCAACAATCGCGCGGCTCCGTTGCGCCGCAGTCAGCCGGCAAAGCCCCGATCGCCTCCTGACGCGCGTCCCGCCCGCGTCCGCGCCCGCGCTCGCGGCGCCTCTACTCACGCCTGCCCGGCCCCGCCCCGCCAAACACAACAGGGCGCCGCGCCGCCCGGTCGAAGCCCTCGCCGCACAGTGGCTCCAAACGGAACCAGATGCAGCAACTGGGGGGGGCCTACGGTTCGACGCCCAACGTTCGCTTTTCCTAGTGCTACTGCCGCTGTCTGGAGGGGAATTCTAGCAATGACTACTCTGATCACTAGTTTTCCGTGGATCCCCGATCAGCATCAGGCGAATGCCTAACAAATGGGCCACGGACCACGCGCGATCTTTTCTTTCTCTTCCTCGCCCTATTCTCACCCCTTATATAGTATTATATGCGCACGTTTTCTTGAGCCCCGGAATACCTACCCCCACTTCCTTGCCAACATTAGTTGAGTTAAGAATAAATGATAGCGACGAGCGTTGTAGATAAAATCTGATAACCAGAAATGTATGTTCCCATGTAACAAAAACTATTTTGCACCAAAAAACTACAAATTTGATATAAAATTCCTTTTGTCAAAATAACCAAACTCCCCCAATCCTCACGGAACTAGTGAAGGGAGGACTCAAGGAAAACGTGCGCGAATAATACATGCACTTACACTTACGTGCACTTCACTATCACACATGTCGGGAGACCAGTGGAGATCATAGCGCTGCTCCCGGCTGTGGCGGTGTTTCACTCTGGAAGATACCTTGATGGCAAAAGTTCTTGAGGTCGACGCTGTATATAATGTTTCAGCGGGGGTGGAACACCATCACCCCCTGCTATAACACACACACTGCCTAGTAACCAACGTCGTTGACGCGCCCGGAAACGTGAAATATTCACTCACTCATTTACTCAAGATCCACACAACATTTTTTTGTACTCTCATCTCTTAAAACAGCCATTTCTCTTCTGGTAATCGTCTGCAAAAGTGAGGTTTTTCGGACTAGAACGGCAAAAATCTTGTCCGGTACCAGCTCAATACTTCAAGGCTTCCAGCTATCGTTGGCGATCAATGAACACGCTAACAAGCTATCAGCTTGGTACAACGAAAGACAAATAGGCAGAAGGAATCTCTGCCACGTATAAGGCTGGGGAGAATCAAACTTATTTAAATGTTACTAATACTTCCGCGGAATTTTTGTGTATACCAGAATTTTTTATTAATTTATTAGATGATTTTTAAATCTGGGACTTAACTAGTGTATTTTGAGAAAATTCAGCAAATATTCATGTCTGGGGCTGTTTCTGTGTGATGATCTCTCGTATGTTTTCACTCTTCGAAGGGAGTTAAAGCACCCCTCATTTTGGCAGCCTCATCAGACGTCTGCTCCGAAGTGTAATGAAGGCTAGTTATCATGTCATTTAGTTAATAGTACTAAATAAAATGAGAACAAAATTATTAGATGATTTTTTGTGATGACGTCTCCCTCTTACCCTCGATGATATTGTATATAGACCGTCCCAAAGCGTCCCAAGGGCGTTGAAACGGTGAAAGTACCGCGCTTGGCGTTCTGTCTCCACTCCTGTCTTCGTTTCTTACTTCCATTCGCAGTATCGTGCACTCAGCGTTCTAAGTGTTAAACATTCTCCTTTATGCATATACTATCATTGTGCGGCAACACAATTTCATCAGGTTAATGTAAACTATGAATTCTATCGTAGGTCAGTGTTTCATAACTTTTTGACTATTCACATTGCAATCTTTGAAAATTTCGAAATGACGACTTTGTCAAGTTTCCTTTCGCGAAAAGGCTATCAGCATCGATAACAGAAGTCCCGCCTCGCGCATCCGAAGGCAATTTTGTGTTACTATTACTCTTATTCAATATCTTCGGGAATCTACAATCTTCCACGAAGTATTCGGAAGAAACGAGTTTTAGTCATCAACTTTATTTATTTATTTATTTAAATATACGGCTAATCGTGATACATAAACATTTCAAATTTCTTCCCATTCCAAATCCTACCGCAACCTCATACATTTGTCTCCTTTTATTTTCTTAGCTTCCTTTCCCCTTTTCACATTTTCTCATTTACATTTCAACTTTCACCTCTAAAGCTTAATCTCTGGACTCGTAACATTTACTCATCATTCTTCCTTCTTTTCCTTCGGGAACACCGGCGAATTTTGGTCTTACTCAGCTTCAGCTATACTTTCTTCTTGCATCTCCTGAAGTTTTACGATTCTGTCTCTGTATTCTCTTGTTCTACTCCTCCCTTACTGTATTATATTCTACATTATCAAATATATTTACTTCCGATCACTTTCTCCCCACCTTTCCGTATTAAACTTATATTATATATATATATATATATATATATATATATATATATATATATAGTTATATATATATATATATATATATATATATATATATATATGTATATTAGAAGCACGATTTTTCTGTACATTCCGTAAAAACAAAGATGTTGTACAGATTGACTTAGAAATGGTTTTAAATTCAAACGCATAGCCCACAGGTTTGCAGGTGGGCACCACTTCAATCATAAAAAGTTTTGCTCTAAATATCAATAATTTATCCTGAAAATGCTATTATGAAACGGAAGTACAGTGTACTAGTCATACGGGCAGTACAGTGTACTAGTGTCATACGGGCAGTTCAGTGTTACGCTATATGTCGAACAGCGAAAGTTTCCCTCGAAATTGGAGCGAACCCAGCATTGTGTGTGTGTGTGTGTGTGTGTGTGTGTGTGTGTGTGTGTGTGTGTGTGTGTGTGTGTCGTGTATCGTGTGTCGTGAAGTGAGCTGAAGTAAATATGTCAATTGCGCGTCACTAAATGTAACAATCTTTTATGTTATAAATTGAAAGTCCCGAGAAATGCTCCAACACAGGTGAAGAACAATTTGTATTTGCTAAATTAATTAAACTGGGTCAGCTTGTTATATTTGACTAATTTTTTCGTGTTTCCAGGCGCGTCAACTGCTATGGTCATTAGTCCCGTATATATGGTACGTGTTTTATTGTGCGGGTTGGGGCGATGGTCTTCCCCTGAATGGCGAGAACCCCCCCCCCGCCCTATCTACTCGACATCTTGCAGGGTTTTCCTCACCAGGTATCTCACCAGCTGGGCATCCCCTCACCCGGAACAACTTCCAAGCCCCTGATGTGTGGTAGTGTAGTGCGCGTGTGTATGTGTAAGTAAGGGGTGACAGAAAAAGGAAGAGGAAGGAAAGAGCGCGCGCGATCCATGACCCGTTTGTAAGGGAACTACTTCGGCATTCGCCTGGCGTTTATCGGAGAAACCACGGAAGGCTATCGTTCAGAGCAGCCGAACGCTAGAATTCTCCTCCAGACAGCGGCTGAACTCGGGCAAGTGCAGCGTGTCGAAAATCCTGTCACCGCGAGGACTCGAACCCTAGGACGTCTCGGTCAGTGTCATCAGTGCCCTGAGCCACCTCAGCCGATGTGCACCTTTCGCCTACTGCACTTTCTCTTCTCTAAAGCGTCTTTCTTCGTTCCGTAGTGTTTGTTCTGCCGCCTTTCGGCCCAGTGTGCAGCGCGGCCGCCGGCGGCGCCGCCTGCCAAAGGCTGGGCGACCCGCGTTGCGCGGCGCCGTCGATGCGCGTCAAAGCGAGTGCCAACGGAGCGCCGAGCATTCATCATCGTCAGCCAGGCCGACGGCTGAAAGGCACACCCGATCCACGCTGGCAGCCGACGTTCACGTAAAAATCGGAATGGACTGTTTGATCTAACAAGTATCCCAGAAATGTTCCTTGCGCGTTGGACTTGGAACGGGAGAGGCTTACCTCTTAGAGGTCTAGGGAGTGGCGCATCAGCAGCGAAGACTCTGGAGCAATTTTAGTTGCATCAAATGTGTTTAATTATTAATGCAACGATTCTACAAATCAACATTAACACACGAAAATTATGTATTAAAAGGACGGAAGTCATTATACTTTTTAAACAAAAACTTAGGCCAGAATCATGAGTATCATAAAATTGACTGTTACGAAGCAGGAAATTATACGAAATTAAGATATACGTCAATATTCATTCTGAGGCGCACACGTACGTGTTTACGTTTACTTATGTGATTATAGGCTTAATTCTACCAATTAGTAGAAACACTCTTGCTCATCCTGCGTGCAGCCGAAGGTGTACATTTTATGTGCAACGTTCTGTAGGGCAGCGATCGTAAAAGTGTGGCGACGTATGTGTCGCAACCGGCGAGTGCATTCTCAAAGGCTTCCTCTGGGACAAGTTCGCCAACCCGCAGCAGGTGGGGAGTGACAGGCGCGTTGTCGCCCGTCCGTCCAGCGCCGTCGGCCGCGCCACCCAGGCGAGCGGCCGGCAAATCGCGGGAATCCGGGGAAGGCGGTTGCGGCGGCGGAGGGGGCGGAGGCGGCTGCCAGCGGGTCGGGGCCGGGCGGGGCCGGGCGGGGAGGTCCGCGCAGCTGGGCGGCGGAATGCTCGCGAGCCCCATTTTACGGGCAGCCGGTCGCAAAATGAAGCGGCGCGCGGAGAGTAGCGGGCGCGAAGCCAGACGCGGGGAGAGAGGGGAGGAGCGACCCTGGGCT
Source organism: Teleogryllus occipitalis (assembly GCA_011170035.1). Classification (NCBI taxonomy): domain Eukaryota; kingdom Metazoa; phylum Arthropoda; class Insecta; order Orthoptera; family Gryllidae; genus Teleogryllus; species Teleogryllus occipitalis. The sequence continues at coordinate 302,101 of BLKR01001103.1, forward strand.
TAAGCGCCGCGGGATGGCAATGGCGATGGCGGGGAACGTGTTGGAGTGGAGAAGAACGTAGCTGGTCGTGTACGGGTGAGCCGGGATTGAGGGGAGCATGGCAAACAGCAAATAAATAAATGAAACTTAGGAATGTTTTTGTGTATAATGCGCTGTGGTGGTGATTCAGAAACATCTACCCGTAAAGGCAGCTTAGCAAAACAACTACCATTTTGTTGGGTTAACTCAGCTTAGCAAAATAATCACCATTTTGACCACATCACCAATTCACCATTTGCGGCCAATATTTCTAGCTTCGTTCGCGCATTTCCAAGTCGCTGGCGAGGTTTCGGCCTTCGGAATTAACATAAGCACGCTTGAGCCCAGCTAGTGGGAAAAAAATTCCGACCCATTTTATACCAAAAGAGCGATTCGACTGCTCTCGACTCACTTCACTCGCGTAGCTCTTAAAGAATCCCTGCTTCATTATATATGCGCATTCCACATGTGTCCTATTTATTCATGTGCGTTAGCTGTTTGTCAAAAAATATCCACAGCGCCGCAGGGCGAAGCGTGGAAGAAGGAGCGGCACGGGGACAGGGCAGGGAGGAGCCGGATGCCGGAGCGGGGCGGGGCCGGAGGTGCTGTAGCTTCGTGTGCGGTAGAAGGTGAGGTAAATGGCGTTTATCTCTTCTCCAATGGAAACTGGCAGAGAACGTTTTAACGATGCACTTCAAGTGACAGTTGAAGTTATTGCAATGTAATTTTTACGGCAGTGCATGAGAGAATAGGGCTAACTCATGTATGCATACGTTTCTATGGAAATTAATGTGTGTTAAATCTAGCCCCATTCGTGCACTTCTGTGAAAACAGCATTGCAATAACTTCAACCGTTAAACAATTACAGGAGGCGCTAAAGTTTCGTAAATCATCCAGTATGTTAAATAAAATTATAAAGTGTGCAGATGCAACGCGCAACACTCTATCGTACGTCGCACATAACTCAGAAACGATGTGCTTTGGAGCCATAGAATCGTATTTTCGTGTACTCTAGGGCACACGATTTTTTTTTAACAATAATCTACAAAATGAGACATTTTAGGCGTTTTATTCCAAGGTTAGCATTTAAGAAAAAGATTCTTCACTTCGTATTTGCATTTGTGTAAGTAAAGTGATTATTATTATTATTATTATTATTATTATTATTATTATTATTATTATTAACAAGTAATAATAATAATAATAATAATAATAATAATAATAATAATTATTATTATTATTATTATTATAATTTTTGCACGTGAACGATATTTGTTTTTAGAAAATTTCGTAGTGATCTTATTTTTTCATTTAACATAACTTTACACATAAACAAAGGATTCTAGGAATAGTATATTTGACTTCTGAAAAATTTTGCTCTGTTGAGATCACGAGACCAGTTTCCGTGCATTTCTCAGCCATGTAGAAGGGGCGAGAAGCCCAGTGACATCATGTTTTCATAGATTTTCAAATGTCGTAGGTATTGCAAGGAATGAATGCAACCAACGCACGCTAATGACGTATCTTCACACTCACATAATAAAAGAAAACTGAAAAACACTGCAATGATTATACATTATACTTTTGACAAAACAGCTCAATAACGTTAAGAATTTAATGAATTACGGTTGAATTTCGACGACTGAGCTCCACTAGTAACAATTATTGTGCGATGACGGCAGTGGAGAAAAGTGTCCTTACACTTTAAAGTTTTCTAATATTGTGTAATTGTGTTTCCCACGCAGTTGTAGATTTTGTATCTGCAATGAGAAGAAAATCTTGAGAACGTAAGTTAGGGGAGCACAACGAAAAACGCATTCCTCTTGATCCAGGTGAACTATGCCTCGGAGATAAAGTCTACCCCCTTGTCTTTATCTTGCCGAGACCTATTCATTGGTGACAGCCGCTCCTGGGTAACTTGCAGGTGCCGAAAAAGTAAATAGTTAACTTTCGACTTACTGGAAGTTAAACACAAGCACAGCTAAACTCTCGAAAAGGAAAGGAGATACTTGATAGCGAAACCAACCGACAGAAACTTTAAAAATTCGTCCGCTTAACTATTCATCTTCGCTATCGCCTCGCAGTTAGCCTTCCAATCTCGTCCTTAAAGACTCAATTGGAGAACTAAGTGTGAAAATAACTATTAAAGATTTTTCCAAAAATTCATGAAAGTCTTTGGCGCATGAACTTTGTTCTCTATAGCAGACCTAGGGCATCTCTATGTTGAGGCAGCCGCAACGGCACGGAGGGCGACGACCCATCCTAGAGGTGCGGAGGGGTGCACAGGGGTGTGTGTGGGGGTACCTCTTGGCGAGGGCGGAGGGCGCGCGCGGGCGTCCCGGGGCAGCCGTCACGTGTGAGTGGCAGGGCGTGCTACTCATTAGCCCGGCTTCTCTGGTGGCGCGCAGTCCTCCGCCCTCGCCCCTCCCTCCCCGACCCACCTCTGACACCGGCACAGACCGCGCCCGCGCCCGCCTCCAACCCACCCGGGGCCGCCCCCAAACCGTTCCGCCCGGTCCGCCTTGTCCCCGCCTCCGCCCCCGCCATCCCCGGGTGCGGATTCGGTTGGGTAACGGTTAGATTGTTGGGGCTGTTGCGATTGGGGACTGTTATACCCAAGTTCGCGGATTCAAAACCGATCGAATCTTTGTATTTTAAGGGAGAAAAAATCATTCGTACGCCTTCCTTCGGAGGGGTCGTAAAGCCAGCTGTCCCAGGTGGTAGCATGTGGTACTGCATGTAAAATATTCTCAAGCCTAAAGCAAACCTCTGAGCAAAATTCAAAACGCCAGTTCATCGCCCGAGTGATATCTGCTTTCTCTGCCCGACGGTGGAAGGAGCGTAGTGAAATGTTCTTGATCAGGCGGAAGAGCAGGCCTGATCTGAGCCTCGCCACGAAAAATTAGGCTTCATTCAATTGAATTGATTTCCCCGCCCCCTCCGCTCGTGCCCCCGATCTTCGCCGGTTCCTGTTCCTCACCCCTCCCCCGTCCCGTCATTCTCCTCCCGCTCCCGCCCCTAACGGCCTCCCCATGCCTGCCTTCGCAACCCCCGCCTCCTCCCCCGCGTCCATCTGTTGCCGCGGGCGGAGGGCGGCGCGTTGCGTCTGTCGGCACGGCGGTTTGTCGCGCGTCGCTCGCCCCAGCGACGCCAAGCGGACGCGACGCGACGCGACGCGACGCGCTTGGCACCAGGCGAGCGGGCGCCCGGGGCGGCGAGGCGGAGGTCGGGAACGAGACCTTGGAAGCAGGGTGCAGATACAACGCAGAGGGAACGCCGTGCACTGCCTTGGGAATTTAAAGCGTGTTCCGGACGGTGCCACTAAATAAATAAACTGCTAATGAATCTGACGGTAGCGGATATTCGACGAGGATTCTAGATAGGCACGTTGATGTACTATAGGTCCTATAGGGTACTATAGGTACATTGTAGCTGTGAGAAAAGAAACACCGCCACCACCAGAGTAGTAAAATGTAGTGCACTTATGGGACTAATGGCTATAGTAGTTAATGCGCCTGGAAGAATACTCAATCTGTTAATCAATCTTACCGGAGTTCGGCGTTTAGCCCGTTTGCTGCAGCATGTTTCGCGGGTGATTTTTACCCACACGTCGCATAACTCTTCTTTGTGTTTGACAGTTGAGCTTTGGCAGAGGCTGCGGGGCCGCACTTTGCAGCCGTTGGAACGTGCGCGCTGCATGACCTTTTGCGGGCAAGTCGTATACTTTGGATGTTTTTTAGTTTGATGTTATACTTTGTGGATACTTTTAATGAGGCGAAATATTGATACTGGGGATGACAAATGCGTGTCAGAAGGGCTCTGAAAGTTGGACGCTCTATCCCATTTCACTCCAAGTTGGTGGCAACCAGGGAAGATAACTTCACTGGAAAAATCTCCTATTTACGAGTCGGGAAACCACTGTCGGGAAAACATCACGCGTTTTTCAAAGTTCAAGCACAGAGACATGTGGTACGAAATATAACCAGGGGTGCCGAGAAGGAGGGGGACAACTGGGTCAACTTGTGCCAGGCCCCAACTTAATTGGGGCGCCGTATTTTTCATTTAAAATAAGTAAAAAAAATGAATATATTTCTAATTCAAATTAACCGCAGTGAGCTATTTCTGTTGCTTTGAGAGATGAATACTGTTTATGTACCACTGGAAGGGGAAGCTTTTGTTTGAATAAGGGGTCCTGATGGATCTCCTCCCCCAGGCCTCTGTCCGGGGACCCTGCGCATGGCCCGGGGCTTCAACAGCGAAGAGAGGACACGGACGAACGGCGCCGCCCCACGCCGCGGATTCCGCGGCCGCCCCGCGTCACGGCAGAGCACGCGGCACGCGATTTATGCGGCCCCCTTCTCCCGCAGAGGGCGTGGCGGCGGCGGCCCCAGGAATCTCCGGCAATGGGGAAACGCGAGCGCCCCCCGGGGGTGCAGCGCTGGGGGCGTGCGATGAGGACGGATGTGGCGCTGTCGCGGGACGCCGTGCCGTTGGTGGGGTGAGCAGAGACAGCGTCTTGAGGGGGAGGGTAAGAAATTGTAAATCGGGGGGAATGGTCCAAAAACTCGGTTACATGCAAAATAGATGTATTAGATTGGAGGAAAATTGGTGACATTGCAGCAAACAATCACTTATCCTCACTTTCCATCAATATCGTCCTGGTTAAGCGGAAGGACACGACTCGCCTGAGCCTCGCCATGGCCTGAGCCTCTTCCCCTACTGGATGGCGCGATCCGCCTTCGACCTACCGTCGACTAGCGGGTTTTCCTCAGCCAGGTATCTCCCATCAGCGGAGCACCGCCCCAGCCGGGACAAGTTTTAAGTCCCCGACCGGTCTTCGGGCATGTGTGGTAGTGTAGTGCATGTTAGTGTGTGTGTGTGTGTGTGTGTGTGTGTGTGTGTGTGTGTGTGCGCGTGTGTGTGTAAGGGGTGAGGATAGGACAAGGAAGAGCAAGGAAAGATCGCGCGCGGTCCGTGGCCCGTTTCTTAGGGCATTGCTCCAGCATTTGCCTGGTGTTGATCGAAGAAACTACGGAAAACTACGGATCAGAGCAGCCGGCCTCTTGAATTCTTCCCCAGACATTTTATTATTATTATTATTATTATTATTATTATTATTATTATTATTATTATTATTATTATTATTATTATTATTATTATTATTGGTCGCAAATTGGCCAACTCGGGCCACGCGCACATACACCTACACATACCGAGTCTCAGTTACATTTACCCGTGGCAAGTGTATGTGACTCCTTTAGGGGATCAGCATAATGCTGAATCCAATTTTTATCCCCCGCGATAGGTAGTTCTGGGGGGATTGGATATGATATGATGATAATTCAGGATGAATGGATGACACACATATGCAGACATACAAAAACACACCCATCTCCGAGGCGGGAGTCGAACCCGCGATCCTTACTATTCTATCGCTCAAGTAAGTACTCTCCGCAATATGCACTGGAGACAAATTATGTCCACTTGCTAAAAAATACTCAACATTTCTAATTATTGTGCAATAAAGAAGATTAGAAACTCAGCTACTCAAAAGTGATATTTACGTGAAATTTTTTTTGCGTCATTGCAGTACTCTATACTGAAAATGTTAGTGGTCGATGAAATCAACAATTCTCTTAAAATGAGTCGATGAAAGAAAAATGTTTGATATCCCTGGTCTAAACCAACAAATAATCATAAACTTTGCTTTCGGTTTTGAATACATAATATACTACATTTTGAAATTGTATTCAATTGACATTAATTTAATAACAACTTAAATATGAAAATTATATCCTTCGCAGTATAGAATTGAAAAGGCTCGTGCATATTTTTTAGCATGCGTATAGTTTTCAAATATTAGTCATTAAATTATTTTTGTTAGTCACGAAGTACGAAACCTTTAAATTCATTAACTATTTGACAATTGGCATTGTTACGCTGATGTGAATTCATAGTAACAGTCACAAATATTCTGTTGCTGCGTCCTAAACTCGTATATGATGATGTATACGAATTGCAGTATCTGAGAAACAAAACAAACAATCCGTGTGCCTTGTTTAGAGAAAAGCATATCTTTCTCGCTGAATGAGAAAACATGTCGGATATCGTGTGATAGTGCATGCTTAGGAGAACAAGGCGAGGGCAGTTAGTGGATCTTTGTTTGATTTGACTTGATTTATTTGGTTAAAAAAACAGTAAAAACTGTATATGACGTATGGAGGGGGGAATAATATTTGCGCACGTTTTCTTAAGTACCAGAATCCCATCTCAACATTTGTTTGGATGTTGTTAACGGAGACTCGCCAATTACTTCTGAAATCAGAAAGTAGTCATTCATCAATCGTGAAAACGACAGGATATCGACTAAAAAAAGTCATTTTCTCTTTGTTGGCATTGACTTAAAAATAAAATGTTAACATTTTTACTTAGATATTTTTAATTTTAATTAATGAGTTTTAATTTTTATTGCAATAGAAAAATCAATAGTTTATTTATAATTAATATATTAGTATGTTTAATGTCCAAAATAATTCTATGATTATTGCGTTATATATTAAATTGTTTTTTATTTCAATTGTATTGTCAATTCTCTGGCAAAAAAGTCAATTTTCAGGGGGAGGATTTTTTTCTCACATTAACGGATGTAGGCTTTTGTAATTGCAATATAACGTGTACGTACGATACAAGGGGCCATAATACGTTTGATTTTAGAGGGTAGGGGTTCCCACATCTGTCGTAAAAGTGAGAGGGATTTTGTTAAACTGAAAATGAAAATTCTTATCAATGTTTTTGCATTGATTAGTATATCACTAACATTAAAGTATGGATGTTAAAACTTATTCAAAATTATATTTTTACATTTCAAAACTTTTATAAAAATATGCGAATGTTCGCCCAGGTTTTGATGAAGTTGTTTTTAAATACTTCAGAAATTAATTGTGTGAAGGTTTAAAAGAGATCGGTCATCTCAGAGGCTCAAACCATGTAAAAAAGAGTGAATTTTGTTGAAAAAAAAGCAAAATTTGCGGACGTATTACTTGAATGACTCCTCATTCAAGTGACGGACCCAGAAATTATTTGAGGGGGAACAATTTCAAATCAGACATCCATAAATTTTTCTGAAATAGTTATTTTTAATTGTTATCATTAAATAAAAAATATTTGAGTATACATTTATAACAGGAATAGTGCATTGAGTGTAATAGATTTTCACTCTATTGAATAAATTGAGTAACATTGAGTAATTGAACAACAAAGGGTGGTTTTGAGGTGGAGGCATGGCCCCCATGGCTCCCCTGAATCCGCCACAATACGTCCCCTTGTCAAGTGTCTTTCTGTAGAGCGTAGAAAATTCGGTGAATCCTCGGCCAGCGCTGGCTGCGGGCGCTCGGAGCGGCGCGGGGGCCGCCTGCCTTATCTTATCCCCGGGGGCGCGGGGGCGGCGGCGCTTGCCTCGGTGGCCCTGCTGTCGCGGGTCACCGCTAACGGCGCTCGTAACGGCCGGTTTGGGAGCCGCCCCCGCCCCCGCCTCCGGCAGCCCCGAGCCGCCCGCCCCCGCCCCCGACGCGCAGGGGAAGCACACATCAGCGGTGTCCAAGCCAGCGATATTAGCCATAAAATACACATTTCCCCCTATCTTGTGTGAATGAATGTTCCTATATTTTTCAGCTATTAGTTATTGATGTGACGTTACGAGATTTAAGAATAATCAGAAAGCTGTAAGTCGTGGGGAATAATTTAATATTGTCTAAAAGCAATAGATTACAGTATTTGAGTGCCTTGAATCTGTTTTCAAACAATATAAAGTTTACCTGCAGACGGCTGGAGATTATGCCGAAGGACGAAAAGGTTGCGGAATCGAATCCCGCTCTGATTGTAAAACTTTTCGTAATGCCTGCGTGTTGTGTCGCGGAGGGATTTTCGGAATGTTGCATGTATGGCGTAAGAACGGGAGTAGTCCCTGATTGATATCATATTCATTTATTGAGTAGATAGTAATACATAAGTCATTTATTTGCAATTTTCAGTGAACATTTCGTCTAGACACGTTTTCCATAATGAGATCTTAATTTTCGAACACTACTAATCAACATGAATTGAATTGTTCTCTGCTTTCAATTTCAAAAAATGTTGTCATGAATTTTTTTCTGTTTCTTTGATTTGAATATTTCTAAAAGTAGAAATCATCAAAGAGGAACCAAGATATGAATTAATCGTATTCCTCATAGAAGGCACAAATTCACATTTTTCATGGCGTCATCAAATTCCTCGTGCGGCCTCCTGCGCCCACCATCAGTTTGCGCCTGAGTTGGCTCAGAGCAGAAAACCGACATGTAGTGTCTTTGAACGGGCGGCCCCAGGGTGTAAATCCCGACGTTGACAGGTGTTCTGAATTAGCTACAGAGCTACGGGGAATTTATTCCATGCCTGAAGGAGAATTCTAGCGTTCGGCTGCTCTTATCGGTGGTGTTCCGTGGTTTATCCGATCAATACCAAGGTATTCGCCGGAGCTAACAAACAGGGCACGAACTGCGCATCGTGATCCCCCTTGCAGGGGGGGTATCACGATGGCGTAGGTTGTCGTGGTCTCTGGCGGAGTGTCGTAGACGTCCACCCGGACCCTGAATCTCTCAGCACCGTCACTTCGTTAGCTTGAAGGTGCAGGCAGTGAAGAGGCAATGCTAAGCTCCGGGTGGTCGGGTTCGCCCGGCTACCCATCAGTTGAGCCTATGGTGCGTCGACCTTTAGGCAGGATTGGGTGAAGGATTCTTTTCGGAGCCCTCTGGATCCCACTTTAAAGTCCTGCGGGAAATCCAGAAACCACCCATCAGGTTTCTCAGGTTCCGGTGTTACCCAGGTCGATAGCTGGTGGTAAGCATTGGGGAGACGAGATGGGGGCTCCGTGCCGCCTGGACCTTAGTTCAGGTGTCCCCCAGTTGTGCTCTCGGATTCGTCGTGGCAGTGGCCCGGTACTCTGGGCAGAGAGGAGGGAACTTGTTCCCGGCACATGTGAGTGCCGCATTGTTTTGACTCCGGTACTAGCCTGGAAAGCTAGGAGCTCTGAGCTAACAGGGCGGTCCCTACCCAGACATTGTATGGGGAAGTTGCCGCAAGGGCAAACTGGGTTCCGGCTGTATCCGGACGTCAGCCCGTCGGCGTATTGCGCGTCGGTGGGGGCTGAGGATAGAAGCCAAAAAGGCAAAGGTGCCCAGCCCGGGGACTTTTCCCCCAGACAAAAAAAGAAATTGCGGTGTTGTAGACCACATGGGGCTTCATACATGCGCGCGATATTGATTCCCCATATTAGTTCCCTCAAAAATACGAAGAATAATTTAAAAGCGATATCAAGGTGAGGGAAGGAGGATAGGGGCAATGACCAGGTGCCTCTGACTATCAGCCAGCCCGGTTGCAGCTTGCATGCCACGTGCATTTTGTGGCTGAGAAATAAACAATAATACGCGCGCGATCTTTCCTTCCACTTCATGCCTTATACTCACCCCTTGCTTACACACACACTTAGATGCACTATATTACCACATATGTCGGGAGATTAGTCCTTGTCCCGGTACTCTGCTGGGGAAGATGCGAGGAAGGGGAGGGAAACCCCCAAGGCGACGTTTGAGTCTACGCCGGATCCCACGTTGCCGCTCCCGACGGACACCGTCTCCTCCCAGGACATAACGCGCGTCAGGGAACTCAAGACCATAGCAGTTGACGCGCCTGGACACGCCAACCAGTAAATGAATTCGCCCCTGATTACGCATTCTGTAACGTCTCAATAGTGAAGGAGTCATAGATACGTCAACGACTTCCCGTCGATCACTTCTTCCTCTGAAAAATAATACTCTTTCTCAATAACAAAAATAACAATTTAATATCAAGACTTCTTACAGATTCACAAGTTACACCCAATTCTTCCAAACACTTAAAAGGTATCATTGTAAATGTCTTGAGCAAATCATGCATAAAACCGACATTCTGAGGAACCGAGAAACTCTCGATGTCTGCACGACCTGACGAAGCGTTTTGCTTGTTTATTCAGGGTCTTCAAGTGTGATACCCCATTGCTAGGTGGAGATATATTGTTCGTGGGCTTTAATAGTGGTAAAAGTGTATTGAGATAAATTAGTTGGAAGTTTCACCCTGTATTGAAATGTACAATTCTTGCATTTACACTTCTGTCATTTGTTGGTCGAATACTATAAGCCATGCTGTTGTGTACTGTAAGAATACTGTGTGTACTGTAAGATATGCTGCTGTTACTGTTGGAAGGTACATCAATCGGCTATTCTGGAGGGTGTATTACTTCAAATTTCGCATTTTTTGAGTTGAGCCTCTATTGTAGCACCGAGCGCAGTGGCTCAGGGCGTAGCGCGCTGACATCGCACTCGGAAGGCTCCCGTGCCGACCAACCTGACCGGGGTTCTCGTCGGTCACCCAGACGAATGCTGGGATGGTTCTACTGAAAGGCCACGACCGCGAAATCGGCATTGCTAGCGCAATTCATTCACTACGTGAAGTCACGAAGTTTAAGCGAATTCACGTGTTCCTGGTTGGGTGACCGACTAGAAATTGAATTGAATTGAATTGAATTGAATGTGCCTTATTTTACGTGGCGAGACTCAGGCCATGAGGCCTGCTCTTCCGCCTGACCACGCAAATGTCGTTACGCTCCTTTCAACAAGAGAAAGAAGGTATTACTTGGGCGACGAAACAGGCGATTTGAATTTAGCTCAGAGGCTTCATTTAGGCTTGAGGATCTTTTACATGCAGTAAATCTACTAACATGGGACAGCCGGCTTTACTTCCCCTCCGAAGGAAGGCGTACGAAGGACGCCCTTAAAAATCCACGGCTTCGATCGGGTTCGAACCCACAAACTTGGGTATAACAGTCCGATACGCTAACTGTTACACCATCGCCGCCGCGTGATCTAACAGCGCCGACGCCAATTGCCCTCTATGGGACATAATACAAAAACCATTGCAGCCCACGAGCGATATGACACTAACAACCGGCTCCGCGAGCGACGCCTTCGGTTGCGCGAGGCGCGGCGCGGCGCGGCGCGGCAGCAGGTGCGGACGCGTGGCGCGGCGCGCGAACGCGGCACTGCGTGCTCTGCTAGCGCTGCAGCTTCCGAGGGGCGGGGCCGGGGTCGACGCCCGGCCGTGCCACCTGCGCCGTCTCGTCAGCACAGCCCGCGCGCGCACTCCCGCGCCGCGAGAAACGACAGCGCGGACGTGCGCCCCTCGCGCGCCGACCGGCGGAGCGTGACTCTTCGAAGGGGCGGGCAGGCAACGCCCCGGCCGCGCGCTCCCGCAATCAGCCGCAGTTCTTGCCATTTTCACTTTTGCTCCCGATACTATAGTATACTGTCAGGAATGTCGTTAAACTTAATGTAGATTAATGGATTAATGTACATGAAAAATAATGTAACTTGCACATTAAAATAGATTAATGCATTCTTACATTAAATTTAATGCTTAAATTGAAATTAATAAAAAATTAATGTAGACGTTCTTCCTTCTTATCATCATTCATATCATATGCTATTCATAATAGCCAGCCCATCAACATCATTTATTCATTGCAAATATGATCTTAAAACTTTGACTCCTGCATCCTAATATGCATGTGCACATTAAATTTAATGTGTGTTAATAATAATTACTTTAACGTGCATTTGCATAAAAGTTACGCAGAAATGTCAGACAGTATACTGCAAAATCAACACAATACTGGAATTTCAACAGTATTGAGTCAAGTATTAAAGTCGTCTAAATTATATTGTCATGAACTTTTGGCAGTAAAATATTTTGAGCTGTAACGTCACACATACGTCACCATTAAGGGCTATTATTGCTACTCCAAAGATGAGATGATGCAGATGGCGGGGAGATACACGCAATCATTCAGATGGTAAGGACATACATGGCTTCCCAGAACTTTCATTGTTTTCTTGTAGGTTTGTATTCGCATTATATCTCCGTTCACACTCAGAATGTGAATGAAATACTGTCGAAATATTTTTTTGTCTTTTTGTGTGTTCTCGTGGGGATATTTTTATGAAGAAATTCATTATTTCTTTTGCAATTTTATCGTTGTCCTCTAAGTACCGTATCCTGATTACTGGTATCCAAATATTCACTTATCCTGTGAGTGATAATTGATTTAATAATGTGATAAATATGATAATTGGATGACTATAGAGCAATGATAACGGTAGGCAAGGTAAAGGGGTGAATTCCGTGAAAAACATGCCGCGAAACTGGGTTGCGCACCACACATTCCTATCACAGTTCCAAATACTGTAATAGAAAACGCTCTCAGAACGAATTGGGTGCAGCATCACTTGGAGCATGGTGGTTTCCTTTATTATAATCCCAGTTCCTAGCGTTCTAACTATACCTGGAGACGCCGAATGAATTTTATGAGTAGATGAATGATGATGGAGAATTGGTGGAATGAAAAACAAAGAAAACGGGAGAATCCTTAGAAAACCTGCCGAAACTCGCTTTGTCCACTATCAATTGGACCGGTATTTAAACCCCCTGACCCAGCCGTGGAACGAGAGCAGTATGAGCAACACATCGCGTTGGTGCTACCGGAATGAGATGTTTGTTGGGGCTGGCGACGAAGTGGGAGGGCGTGGTGTGACCTTTATTATGATGCCAATTCCTAACATCGTAGCCTTACTCGGAGTGGGCAATTTTTTTAATGGATATGGTAGGAATGATAAAGCAGGAGAGTAATGAGAGGCAGGGGAAACGGGAGAACCCCTAGGACACCTGCCGCGATCTCGCTCTCGCCCGGGAATGAACCCTGCTCGCACTGGCTGAAGGCGAGCGGTCTGACCCGGTCGCCCGCTGACGTGGGCGCTGCCAGAATGAGTTGTCCGCTGCGGCAGGCGACGTGACAGGGGGGCGGGTCATGGCCGGCGCACGTGGGCGCCGGCGCCGGCCACGTGCACGTGTGTGACGGGCGGCGCGGCGCGGCGCGGTGGTTCCTCCAAGCGCCGCTGGGCGAAGGGCGGTCGGAGGGCGAAAGGGCGCTTGCCAATTAGACGCCGCGCAGGAAGCTGCCCGCCCCGCCCCGGAAGCGCCCGGGACCCTCCTCCCTCTGTCCCTCCCCTTCTCCTCCTCCTCCCATCCTCCTCATCCGTCACCCTGGAGCACACTGGTCTGAACCGGCTCGAAAAGTGCACATGTGCAAAAAAAAAAAAAAAAAGATTCCATTAAAATATTTTTCGTCAAATTATACATTTGATTTTTATTCATCGTGTGCAATTTTCAATAGCTTTAAAACTATTATTCAACTTTCTTAGAGATATTTTATATTGTCACAATTAAACCATACGGAACTACAGTCTACCAAAAACTTCTTGTAACTAAATAAACTCTTACGGAGGATATAAATATATCTACGACAATGGACAACATTAAATGTATTTCCGCTGTATCTTTAACAATGATGACCATTTAAAGTTTATTATTGACCGAGTGGGAAAATGCTACTGGCTTTGCTGATGTAACTTTCACATTACCGTAAATAAAAACTGGTGGTGCTAAAACAACACCTACTTTCTAGTCCGTATCTTCACGCAAAATTACGCGAAAAGCACTCATATTTTCGAAAAATTGTACATGACCCTATGTCAAATTCTATGTTTAAGGATCATAATTCATTAAGGGAAAAAATCTCTATCTTTTATATTTTAGCTGTAGGAAGTCTCCGAAAAACTTTTGAACGTTTCGAAAAATCAGGGTTTTCAATGAACATGAGGTTTCCACCATTCTCTTAAACGCCCTTCACACTATCCAACAACAGAATTAATAAAAAACCATGGAGTCATTTTTTGAAAATTTGTATAATATCCCAGGGGCTTAATGCAAAGTAACTCCCCCCCCCAAAAAAATTATCGATTTCAAATTCAAGAGACCGCGACATCAGCGAGATCGATTGGGGAGTATCAATTTTGGAGAAAATCGGCTGGACGTTTAGCCCCTAGCGTTATTCATAGACAGCCGGACGGACATACGTTTTGTCATCAATCGATTTTTCGGTATCAAGGACCCACAAAACATGGATTCTGGCTACACCACGTATTAGAGAATTTTTTCTAAAATGTAACAATGGGATTTATTCATTTTTTGTTTCCAGAACACTGTAATAAGAGTTTTTCTGCCAAAAATTCGCCGTTTTTCGCGCAGCTTTACATAATTTTGCCTTTACTCCGTAGCGAGAAGTAAAATGAGTTTAATACTCATAATTTGTTGCCATGTAAAATCACTTTGTAGTAATATTTTACTAGCAGATATTTACAAAAAATTACGCGTTCCGCGAATTATATGCGCTGACCATTTATAGACACTTGATTTTCTTTGGCCAGAGTTGTCCTGGCTTCGATATAGGTACAAGCGCTCATTTATACTTCAATAATTGTGGAGATGTGCGGTTTCTTGATCGCTTTTGGCCCTTCTGGCGCGCAGCGTTGTCAAAGACAAAGATGTTACAAATAAATATGTTGCAAAAGGTAAGAGTTTTCAAAAAGATAAAGATATTGTAAAACGTAAAGATGTTGCAAGAGGTAAAGATGTTGCCTGAGGTAAAGATGTTGCAAAAGATAAACGTGTTGTAAAATGTAAAAGATGTTGTCAGGTAGTGTAAAAGGTGAAGGGGTTGTACAAGATGCTCGTTTCGGACCACTGCGCGAGGTACCGCGGGGCGCCGCCGCCGCCGGCGCCGCCGTCTGCCCCGCAGCTGCGGCCGCGGGCGCCTTCCTCTGGCTCTGTGAGGCGATGCCGCCGCGCTTTAGTCCCGCTGTCCCGGCGAAACGACCGCAAAACGAGGCACGAGACCTCGAGGGCGTCGACCTGGGGCTGTGCCCGACGACCATTGGGCGCCGTAGTGACGCGAATGTATGCCACACAGCCGGGAAATAAAATGCACATTTCATCTTAAAGAAAAATAAAGATAAAACGTACGTAAAAAACAAAAGATAACCATTTAAGATGTTTCCTTCAATTTGACATCTATTAATTTATCAGCAAAACATATATATTTATATCAACTAGAAGTCAGAATCTTTAAATATCTTTACAGTTAGGCTCCCTGTAATTATCTTTTTTCTTGAGGAACTGCTTTCAACCGTTTGCAGGACGATTTTCATCGGAATATCTGTGTGAATCGAAAATTTCGTCTTTACTATAGTAAATGTTCACTTGCCAACTGGTTGTGGCCCAAAAATAAAGGCTTACAAAAATATGAGATATCGTTTATTTATTTATTTATATTTCGTTAGAGGCCCTTCATTTCTCAGGGTATTGAAACCCATCAGTGACGATCTCACGAGTAGATTGTAACAATAACGATGAGGCGAGGAAGCAATAGTGGAATCGTCAGGGGATGGGAAAACCTCGCGAAAACAAACCGAAAGGTTGCTTCGTTCACCACAAATTCCACATGGAGTGGCCAATACATCACAAACTCCTACCCGCCGGGGAGGTAGCTCAGTGCTTCAACTGATATCACTTCAGTGGTTCTGACCAGGAGGTCCTAGGTTCAAGATCCGACAGAGGCAAGATTTTTCGACACTAGCTAGTCAGCTAGGTCGAATTCAGTCCCTGTATGGAAGAGAATCCTAGAGGCCGGCTGCTGTGATCGGCATTTTTCCGTGGTTTCTCCGATCAACACCAGTCGAATGCCGGAGCAGTACCCTAGCAAACGGGCCGCGGACCGCGCGGGATCTTTGCTTCCTCTTTCTTGTCCTATCCTCACTCCTTACACTACCATGCACTACACTACCACACACGCCGGGAGACCGGGCGGGAGCTTCGAGTTGTCCCGGCTGGGGCGGGACCCCACTAGTGGGAGATATCTGGTTGAGGGAAACCCCGCTAGCCGGCGGTAGGTCGGCGGCGGATCTCGCCATCCAGCAGGAAAAGATCACCGCCACCTCCCGATGAAGAACATGCATTACACTTATGGGACTATGACCTCAGGAGTTAACGTGCCTGGAATCACTAACAACCAACCAACAAACTCCCAGTCTTCTCCCTGGAAAGATCAGGACGTGTTCGTTATGGAAATTAAATCTGAGTGAGATGCCATCCCTGAGTAATATATCATCGTAATGTATTTCACGATGTTACATTTTTTACAGTTTAATTATCTCTACGCGATTGCTGTAAACAGAAAGACTAAACAAGTCCTGCAGAGCGTCCTCCAACCAATGCAAGAAGTGTCAGAGCAGCTTTGTTTCTTAATGAGAAAGTACTAATGGCTCCATTCACTTACCAACTCTGATAGACGTAACAACGTCGAACTACGTGATCTTCCTCGAATATGCGATGTGTCACTACGACATCCGCATCGCTTCCGCGTCTACATTCTCTTTAGTACTACACGTGCGAGTTTTTATTACAGTAGGCGAGATCACAAGAGCCTAACAAGTTTGCTGCCGTATACTGCTACATAACCTACCTTTATAGCTTGTCCCTTTCATCCTCATTAACATCGCCTTCGTCTATGCACCTTCCGGACTTGAGTTCCTATCAGAATTTGTGAGTTCTTAGTTTGTGAAGTAATGAGTCCAACTAGTTTTGAACTATGCCCGTTATTGCCGTTTACACGACGACAGCTGGTCGACAATCCGTTAGAGAGTGAACGGTGTAGTGTATCCCTCTGCAGACTGTAATAGGCAGTGAAACATAGTTCATTGTACAGCGGCCTGATCTATCCCACTTGCGAGCGCTTCCAGTTGTAGGACAGTAGTAGACAGTAGTAGCATAGTAGACAGTACGAGGCAGTAGATGCGGGGGTTCATCAGCTGCAATATTGAAAACGCGCAGAAAGAAGTCCCGTTTGTGCGGAGTGGGCGTCGATCTGAGTGAGATCTTACATACCATAAAGTTCTCTTCAACATTGAGAGATGTATTTGAGTTGCTGTTTTTCACCGTCTCATAGACTCAAAGCAGAAAATGCTAGTTGGGATCGCCCCACTTTGCCGCAATGGACAAAGAAATATCCAAGGTATTCCAGGATGGGAGGGAGGGCGGGGAGCTAGGAAGGAAAAAAGGACGGGCGAGCGAGAGGTAGGCCGGGAGGACGTGCGCGCCACTGGCCCGCGCTGGCGGCACGTGCGTGGGCGTGCGCTCCCGAGCGCGACGTGCCGAGCTGACGCCGCCGCCGCCGCGTACCTGCAGCGTGCGCGCGCCAGGTACGACGCCGCCAGCGCCAGCCCCACGCGCAATTTCCCACCGCCTTATCGCCCCGGCCGAGGCCTCCAAGGCGCGGCCGGGGGAGCGCAACGCTACGTGCAACGGACGCCTTCAGAGCCATCTGTGTCAATGTGCATTTCAGGCGAAAAAACACACCTTACGATTTTTTGATTGATTGATTTTTTCATTTTTCCGGGCGCGTCAACTGCTTTGGTCATTAGTCCCGTTAGTGTAGCGCATATTTTTTCTCGGGAGATGGTGGTGATCTTTCCCTGCTGGATGGCGAAATCCGACAAAATCCGGCTAGTGGGGTTTTCCCCTAACAAGGACTCTCCCACCAGCGGAGCACCGTCCCAGCCTGGACAAGGTCTAAGCTCCCGACCGGTCTCGCGGAATATGCGGTAGTGTAGTGCCTGCTAGTGTGTGTGTGTAAGGGGAGAGGATAGGACAAGGAATAGGAAGGAAAGATCGCGCGCGGTCCGTGGCCCGTTTGGTAGGGTATTGCTCCGGCATTCACTTGGTGTTGATCGGAGAAACCACGGAAAACTACCGATCAGAGCAGCCGGCCGCTAGAATTCTCCACCAGCCGCGACGGAATTCGACCTAGGTGAAGAGCTAGTGTCGAAAATCCTGCCGCCGCCAGGACTCGAACCTAGGACCTCCCGGTCAGAGGCGCTGCAGTGACATCACTGACCGGGAGCGGTAGCTGCACTGAGCTACCACTCCCGGTCACACCTTACGATATTACAATTTATTTTTTCTTGTCGTTTTGACCTTCACGAATCATAATGCCGTGTAAAGGTTCTTTTCTAGTAGTTTTTCTATTTCGTCTCGCCTTAGCGGAACTTTATGTGCTTTTCAAGGCGCTGTTGTACACTTGGGTGATTAGTAGCGTTATTTGTCAATAGTGATCGTACTGCAATTCTGTCGGCCGTCTGGCAGGTTATGGTTCTGACGGCGTAAAACCGGGCACGACCGCGCCGCGCGCGATTCAGGGCTAAAGTATGCACCCCACTTCACAAATTTGTGTTCTTCTTTGTATCCGAAGAAAGTATATATTCCTCAGCAATACTTAAAATTGTCCTCAGATCTTCGGCCCACCATAAATACAACATTCTGGACGTTTTAGAAGAAGAAACATCGTCAGAAAACTGCTCTGCACAATAGAAACGTTTCTCAGAAAAATGGCACCACAAGCACATTTCTGCAGTTCAGAAGGAAGACGTTGACGGAATTCTTTTCCCCTTGAAATGACTCGGCAATGTACTACTTTAAATAAAATAGCGGAAGGGTAATGTGTTGTAAATTCGTGTGGAACCTGAAAAATAAGTGTGTGAGTTGTAGAATGCCTTAAGTTGCTGACCAAAATGCAGACGTTTGTCAAAATTTTTATTAAGCTAGAATTGAGATAGTGAATAATTAAACTAGAATCGATAAGTTCGATAGTTAATAATAATAGTTACTAGTCGAGATAGATAATAACAATAGTTAATCGACTATGTTCCTATTATAAAATAAAAGGCCACTTCGCCATGAGGTCTGGCGAAAAAGAGAGGGAGGGGGAGAGAGAGAGAGACAGAGAGAGAGAGTGAGAGTCAACCCCAAAGTAACAGCAAGTGATTTCATTTAAAAATCCGTTTTTATGTGATTTATTTTTTCACTTATTTCCAATAATAAACTTATTAGAAAACCTAAGATTACTCTGAACATTATTTGGAACCGGCTGGTGTAGAGAATAGCTCCATATCATGTATTATGACAGAGGTTATCAGGCTTATTCATTCCTGTCGTGTTCGATAAAATCGTCGGTAATGAAGTGACTTAAATAATAAATTATTGTGGTTAATACTATCAGCAGCAGTTGAATTATTATTCTTTCATATTGACAGTCAAAATCTACTCGCTACCGTATGTACCTTTCTCCATATTGTGACACATCCAACATTCAATTTGAACGTTTTCGTTGTCTTGTATCATTATTACAATTATTATTTCGTTATTTTCATGGCCTAAATTACATTGCGGTGGAATAATCATTGGGTGGTTATTTTACGAGTCGATTAACTTAACTAAGAGAGGGGAGGCTTCTTTCACCTTCCACAGCAAGACGTAGTACGTTATTTACCTTATTAGAATGCAAAAACGTGCTGACATAAACGATTTGAAAGCATTTTAAGCTATGTGAACATTTTCTGTCACTGTAAAGGTTGGCCGGTGACAATGTACAGGTTCGCTTCCCAAACCTATCCTTTTTCTGTCGCCGACCAGCCCTTCCGAGGGCCCAACCGCGTTGGGCCTTTGGGGCGTATCCTAAGCTCTGCCGGGCGACGGGGCGGCTGGTTAGGTTGTCACCCGACCCGAGAGCGCGGCCGCCGGCGGCGACTGTTTGAAAGCTGACGCCGTCCACGAACTTCGCCTCGCGTTGTTAATTAAATTGAGCCCTGAACGGCCACGCGGTCTCCACGCTGCCCCTCACCCCGTCCCAGACGGCCCCTCCGCTCCCGCCGCCGCCACCTCGTTGGCCGCCCCCGCCGCCGCCCCACCGCCCCCGCCGCCGCCCCACCGCCCCCGCCGCCGCCCCACCGCCCCCGCCGCCCCCGCCGCCCCCGACGCCCCCGACGCCCCCGACGCCCCCGACGCCCCCGACGCCCCCGACGCCCCCAACGCCCCAGTCGCCTCGACACCCCCGCCCTCCGCCCCCGCCGCCCCCGCCCCTCCCCCGACGCCCCCCGCCCCTCCGCCCCCGACGCCCTCGCCGTCCAACTGCCCACTTCGCCGCCGCCCCGTCGCTCCCTCTCGCTGCCGTCGGTTGTTCTTCGCCCCCTAGGCTGACCAGGGCTGGCATCAGCGCAGACCGAAAGTTAGGTCACGCCCAGGAACGGAATGCAGAGGAAACTTGGCGACAGAAGTTGAGTTTTTAATTTGTTTCGTGAATCGCTTACATTTACTACGTGACGATTAATAGAAGAGTAAATGTGAAGCTCATGGAAGACTCTTTGTTTTCAATTCTACACACCACTCACCAAAGTTTTTTTCTTTATAATTATTGATTGTATTTTAAATTGTCAATTAAATATTTTACTGTAATACTTTACTTTTTTGAGACAATCAAAATGTTTGGAAAACGACATATTTCAAATAAAAATGGCAGCAATCTAAATGTATACTTCACATATTTCATTAAATTTGTTTTTACCAGCGCCACGTTTCAGGAATTAATTTTTCCCGTCTTCGGGTGTACAGAAGTATAATGCATGTATTTAATTTAACATAATATAGGCTGAAATATCTAATGCTGAGCAAGTTATGTTTCTGGCAGTGGCTCATCATATTCTTGTTAAATGGAAATCTCTCGTACTTTAAAGCATTAAGAATAATTCAGCTAATGCAGACAACTTTTGTTGCAATATTGTGTTAAGAGTGACGTGCGTCGTTTGAGAAATGACAGGATGCAACAAGGGTCTTGAACGGAACTGATTTGCACATTTTTGTAAATTAGAATATAACAGAAGGAATACTCTTTCATCGCTGAAATGTTTTCTTCCTTCATAGGCGGAAGTGAATAGTAAAACAGAACCTGTAAATGTTTAAAAATGTAGGCACACAACCTCCCCGGCAATATTAATTGTAAAACATTATTTCCGGATCATAGGCATGGTCTTGCTAATGCTAGTGGTGCCTCGAATGCTACTCGTTGCTCACCCGGAGTCACGACGCTAGAGCACGAGATTTATGTCCCGCCTTCCCGCTCTTGCTATCTCGCCTGTCTGAGCAGCTATCATAACTCTCGCTTCGAATATACTCCACCAGCCAGGCCAGTATTGCTTTGCAACTTCTCTTCTCCGAGACATCAACCTGCACTCACTGCAAGAGGAAGTTTTTATTTCTGTTTGTTCTTTGAAGCTCCAGTATCTTTGTCCCTCAATCAAATTGTGATTGTCTATTATCTGACATTTAATGCAAAAATTATATTTCCCTGTCATACGGATGGTACACGAGCCGTGACAGCTTTGAAGTAGGATATTCTTGCATTCTACAGAAACGGAATTAAAAGGAAAAATGCTTTCAAATTTAAACTCTGAAAATGTAACCAGCCCTTTGATAATTTGTTTTGGTACTTTTTTTATAATTTCATACAAGTCTATTTGTGATTTTATTTTAAGGTGGCATATTTTTATTATATATCTGTATATTTTTAATATTTGTATGTGTTGTTTCTTTCAAATTTTATATTTATATTATATTTTTGCTTAAATGCTACCGAGCGCACGCTCATTTGCAAAGTTAATGATAATAATTAATGATGATTAAAATTAATGATAATAGAGATAAAATTAAAGATAATATTGCCA
Source organism: Teleogryllus occipitalis (assembly GCA_011170035.1). Classification (NCBI taxonomy): domain Eukaryota; kingdom Metazoa; phylum Arthropoda; class Insecta; order Orthoptera; family Gryllidae; genus Teleogryllus; species Teleogryllus occipitalis. The sequence continues at coordinate 323,691 of BLKR01001103.1, forward strand.
CATATACACACGTTTATGTGTGCAAATATTTTGCGAGCATTAAGCAACTCAAGAAAATATTGTGTTTTCTAAGAGATATGCATCTTAGTCAGAAACAAGATCACAATTTTCGAACCCTAAATAAACGACACACTTTAAATTACCGATATGTAAGTAAAAAATTAAATATTTACAGGAATTGAAGTGTGTGATTGTTAATATGCTTTCAATCTCCGGAATTAAAAACTAGCCATTTACTTCAGGCCATCTGATGGCACTGTCTTACTCGTCTAGTACATACAGACATGTGTTATTCGCTAATATTTTTTTTGTCCCATTGTATAATTCTGTTATTTGATAGCTGCAACCTGTTGCATAATGATACACATTATGATACAGATTTCATTATGAGTTTCTTGATCAATCAGAAAAGGTTACAAACCAAGTATTGACACTTTATTAATCATTGAGAATCGTTCTAGTAAATGTTTCGTTCGATTGTGTAAATTAAAATTGCATTAATATTATATTATGCTTGTCAGTTTTAATTTATTTCATTGTTAATACGTTTTTATGTAGAGTATTATTTAAATTAAATTGGATCGTAATTTCATTTGAATTCTATTTGACTAGCGCAGAGATAGTTTTTAGAGGGAATATTTGACTGAGGTTGTGATCATAAAGCAAGTCATTTTGTATTATTTATTGCAGCCGTGAGGTTGTCCTTAAAATACGGCCAATTCTTTAATTTAAAATGTCTAGTGCATCAGAGGTGGAGTTAACACCTCCAGAAATAAGAGAAAATGCGAAAATGATGACTTCGGAATTATTGCCACAACTTTTGTACTCCATCGCGGGCGGATTGGTAAACTAAAGCCACCTGTGGCAGGGTAGGGTAGGGAACGGTGTGCTAGTTGGCTGAATCCTGCATTTCAAATGCTACGAAACGATTCAGTGTAAAAGTTTAACTTATAAAAGTTACCATCAGTCGTAGAAAAAGTACCTTACGAAACTGGATGTAATGGTTATTAATACAGGGCTTGTCCAGCCTGGTGTAAAGCCGCCCAACATCGATCAACAAAATTCAAGTCTTCGAAACAATGTCCATTAAGAATCTTTACAAAGACTTAGCCATTGCCAGAACCTGCATTCTTACATAATTACAAAAATTGCCCGTTCATGTTTTCAAACTATATCCAGGGTTTCCGGCGCAACCCATTTCAGCGTACACCAAGACTCACCCCCAGAATCTCGGATACGCAATCGACTCCATTTCAGCATCTTCCTCCGCAAGATGGCAAATATAAAATAATTTAATTAACAATCATCTAATCGTAATAAATAATATACACTTCTTTACATATGTTGGTTCATTGCATATATTGTGTGATTTTTAATAATGTTGTTCAGACAAGTTGTCTTCATTACTTGTGTTTCTGTTTATTGTAGCCCTGAGAAAGGAATTACATATTCCGAAACGTTGGCAAACTAACGTGTTTTATCAATTGACCGATCCCGTGATCCATATCCCACAATATACACTTCTCTTTAAAGTCCACATTTCTTTAATTATAATGTTCTGGGAGGTTGCCATAGTCTCACCCTTCGTATCACCTTTGATTGAAATTACGGCTCCTAAGAACTGAAAAACTCGTGGCAGAGCGTTATATCAACATATTTTACATTAAATTTCAAAAATGTTTAACAATATTTAGAAATACAAGCTTAAATTTCGCATTTCAAGGCCTTTGCGCCTTGTAGATTAGAACTGATCAATTCGAAAACGACTGTGGAAAACTGGGTACAATCTGGGCATGCAGCAATCCTATTTTGCTATGCACGCTTCAAAAGCGTTGCATGCTTCAAAAGATTTTGCTCCTTTCGCTTTGGATCAGAAACATCTCCGACAAACTTCATGGTTGGGGACAATTGATTCCTGTCGAGAGCATTTGCTCAACACTAGGCTATGCGAATGCAAACATACTCTTTGGCTTTAAGCCTGTATCCTCTTTTCCAGTTCCTGTTTCGACTTCAGTTCTCATCAGCTTGGGGAGTGCACGAAAGCAGTGACACGGCTGCTTATGCTACCAAAGGACAGATTAGGTTTTTTTGTTTGATTGATTAATCAGTGATTCCGGGCCGGTCAACTGTTAAGGTCATTAGTCTTCAAGTCAAGTGCATGTTTTTATCCCGGGAGGTGGCGATGGCCAGTTGCCCCGCTGGACCACGGGCCCTCTGGCCCCGTTGGATGACGAGATCCAGCGCCGACCTAGGGTCGCGGTTTTCCTCATCCAGACATATCCCAGATACGAGGAACCGCCCCAGTTGCGACAATCTCTATGCTCCAAACTGGTCTCCCAACATGCATTGTAAATGTGTGTGTAAGTATGCGTGAGGATAGACAAAGGAAGAGTAAGAAAAGATCGCGCACGGTTTGTGGGCCGTTTGTTAGGGTACTGCTCCCTCATTTAGCTGGTGTTGATCGAAAAAAAAAAACACGGGAAATAACCAGAGCAGCCGGCCGCAAGAAATTGACTTAGGAATGTAACTAGTATCGAAACTTCTCCCACAGTCGTGACTGGAACCCAAGGACCTCCCGGTCAGATACACTGCAGTGACATGAATTCACGTCCAAAGCCACCTACGCCGGTGGAGGGTTTGGGAGACTATTGAGACAGCCAACATATTATCAAATGCTAGAATGGCTTTGAGAGCAGTGTTGGAGGCGCGCGTATATGACCGTTCCCTGCAGAGAGGGGCTTCTTCCTGCGCTCTGCGGCGCTGCGTGAGCCGTGCCCGCCCACGTCGTGTCGCGGTCCACCCCTCTGCGTCGACTTACGAGCGCAAAGGCCCTCCGCGCCGCGCCATAACTCAACAGCTTTACTGTGGAAGGCCGCGCCGCGCTCTCGCCCTTTACGGCGTCCGGTCGTTTTCTCGTGCGCTCGCGCCCAATTTATTCCTCCAACACGTTCGTCTGGAGAAGAATGGATGGAGAGAAATGTGCAAAGGAGGTGTATGGAAGTATCTCCATGTAAAGGGGAGGTTGTACAGCCTATCTCTATAATGTTAACTGTGTTGTGTTTATATACCTTTACCTCTAAAGCTATTTTATGAAGCTCCTTGAAATTTTACATTTTATGGAAATGTTCTTCGCACACAGTGCTTTTTTGTAACGATTCAACATCATTTTTGTTGTATAATAATTTTTATCTCAACATACTATTTTTAAACATTTTTTGGTAAATATGCTCAGAAACTGAGGTTTGAATAATTGAATTATTATAAAAACAACAAATTACAGCAAATACATTATACATAGCTGGTGAAAATTTCATAGAATTATGTGCAATAGTTTCTGATAAAAGGATATTGGAAGACAAAAAATAATTATTTTCGAGAAATTAAGGTTTTGTGACAACATAACTCTAAGACAATCCTGGTGCATATTCTGGATCTTTAGCATCTTCCTCATCATTCTCTGAACTTTTTCTCTTTGTTCCTACAATTTTAGTTCTTTTCGACATTTTTTTCTACCTCCTCTTCTATCTTTTGCACCCTGTAACCAGGTAGTAGTGTAATGTAGTAGTGTCTTTTAGTGACTAAGATACTACAAAACTAATCACAATAAAGAGACTACAACGCACGATATTAACGAAAACAAAGCCGCCAAAATGTCAGGAAACATATGATTATCGCGAGGCAGTTTTGCTACACCAAAGTAAATAGAACCATGAAAGAAATTTTCCTAAAAGAGACTTCGAATGCTTAAAAAAATAAGTGTAAAGTGGCAGGTGACGTAAAAATGGGTGTGGCACTTTGCGCGGCTAGACATTTAAATAGCATTTTCAGGTCTTTAGGAACCAAATATCTCGAAAATGTATATTGCACTTCATTAAGTCAACATTAAATGATTCAAAACAATACAAGAAACGAAAATCGAAAATTTTGACCCTATGACGTGTACAACCTCCCCTTCAAACATTTGAAATCATTTTTACTTTCTCGCACTTGCTTCGTAAGAACAGAAGGTTACGTAATCGTGCCCCTGAAAAGGGTGATTTTTTGGCAGAACAACTCTTATTGCCCTGGTAACCAAAAAGTGGAAAAATTATTTTTTTATGTTACTTCCTCTAACCTGTGGTGTAGACAGAATCCATTTTTTGTGGGTCCTTGATACCGAAAAATCGATTTCAGCAAAACATCTCTCTGCCTCTCCGTCCGTCTGTCTATCCGTTTGTGGTCAACGCTAGCGCCTAAACAGTTCAGCCGATTTTCTCCAAGGTTGATATTCTCTGATCGCTCTGAACGAACTGGAAGTTAAGGAGTTTCAATAAAATATTTTGATTTTTGAAGGTATTTACATGAAACTTCAAAAACATTTTCAAAATTTCCTTAAAATTGGGTCCAAATTTTTATATTGAACTCGGATAGCGTAAAGGTCGCTAAAGAGACTGGTGCAGGTCCCATGTTCATGGAAATCCCAGATATTTCGAAAGTGCAATATTTTTTGGTCATCTTCTTACAACTACAATATTGAAGGTAGAGATTTTTCCCTTAATGAATTCTGTTCCTTAGAGACATCTTGAAATAATGTCATGTACAATTTTTCGAAAATATGAGTAGATTTGGTGTTATTTTGTGCGAAATATTTAATTTTTTAAACATTTTTCCTCTAAAACAGCACAATTTTTTTTTTATTTCTCCTCCAACCTCCCTCCCTTGTATCAAGGGACCGTAAAAAAAAATATGGTGCTAGTTCCATTTGCGACGAACTTTCCGTATTTTCGACAATGGAAAAAAGTTAAGATTTCAAAACTACAAAATTGAAGACAGAGACTTTGGCCTTAGACAAAGTCTGTTCCAAAAAATCAGATCTTTAAAAAGGTCATGTTCAGTTTTTTTAATAAACGAGTTGCCTCATATTCCGTGCGCCGTTGACACGTCTCGCGTTGTGCACGTCATGCCGTGCATGTCCATCGAATTTCTCGCGGCATCATCCAATTTATTCCGGATGAACTGTGCGCAGAAATTCTTATAAATGCAGGTATTAATTTCATGAGGAGATAGAGTCACTGTGGTTGTTCTATCTCATTCGGTCTTGCTTAGAATGACATTGGTTTTCGGAAAGCCCGAGGTTTTGAAGAAATTAATCGGGAATATCGCATAAAATTATAATAGCAATTGATTTAAAAACATGTTAGAATAAGGCTTCTCTTTAGTGAACTTTGTCACGTTCATTCGTTTTCCTTACGTTATTTTCTTCGAGCATGTTGCAAATAAATTAAAATATGCACTGTTGGGGGTGGAACATATTTTGAAGCTCATCTGTAATTACTTTTAAGTCTTTTATATGTGAACAAAAGGTATGTGAAATAAATGTTTGACCTGTTATACAATTTGTATTGGGATTTGTTTGCGGACAAAGTGACGGAAGTGCACCGTTATTTAAATAAGGAATACAATTTAATAACTTTAGTTTGCGAGATCAAAAATCTTTTTCATTGTAATTAGCTACAACAATAGTGGATTACAATTACACATTTCTTACATTAGGCTGAAAATCTCGGACTCTTGGGATTTTCCCATGCCCCTGAAATAATTGGAGGGGGGTGATGTAAGTCTGGCGGTCAGCAATCGGACAAAATAAAGTACCAAAACCTTTTCTTACGTTATAATCAATATCATTACAACTATGACACGTTTTAAAAGAGTTGGTGATTTACAAATAGGTTTTCACCCACTCACCTTCACTCACCTTTCACTCACTCTTCCCTTCAGCCGATTTACTTCCAAATCCCATCACCACATCTGCATGATCATTTAAAATGTATTTATTTATTTATTTATTTATTTATTTATTTATTTATTTATTTATTGGCATTGGAGAGCGCGTGTCATTGAGGTCCTTAAGTGATGATGATCGGGAGAGGTGAGCTCAGAGCATCAACTTACGTCATTGCAGTACTTCTGACGGGCAGGTCCTAGGTTCGAGTTCCACTGAGTGGCAAGATTTTCGACACTAGCTTGTCAGGTTAAATTCAGTCGCTCTTTTGAGGAGAATTGTATCCTCTGCTCTGATCGGAAATTTTCCGTGGTTTCCCTGATCAATACCAGGCGAATGCTGGAGCAGTAAATTCCTTAATAAACGGGCCACGGACCGCGCGCGATCGTTCCTTCCTCTTCCCTTGTCATATCCCTCCTCTTACATACATTTACACCAACATACTCTACAATACTACACATGCCGGGAGACCGATCGAGAGCTTAGAGCTTGTTCCGGATGAGGCGGCAGTGCCCAGCTGGTGGGAGATACCTAGGGGAGAAAACCCTGCCATCCGACGGTAGGTCGGCGCCGAATCTCGCAATCCTGCGGGGAAGAACACCGCTACCTCCCGAGGAAAACATGCATTAACTTATGGGACTAATGACCTTATTAGTTGACGCGCCCGGAATCACTAATAACCAACCAACCTTGAGTGATGATTTAATGAGTATGTTATAGTATTAATGAGGATGATCCAATGATTGAATGGAAGCTCGAGCATACGGGAGAACCTTGAATATATCCGCCGAGAGCCTGCCTCGTCCACTACAAATTCTCATGGATTGGTCGGGGATCGAACCGATGTAGCGCGAAACCCTCCAGTCCCCACCTGACGCTTTCATGAGCCATCGCACTTCCCCCACCAGCAGTTGATATCTTTCAAATCCCTCCCGGTCTCCCTCCCTTGTCTCATTGTCCTTGCCCTGCAGCGAGTGTGAGCGGAGGGCCCATCGCTTCGAATCTCGGTGGTAGTGGATTTCCGACCCGCGCTAGATAGCTAGGTCCGATTCAGCCGACCTGGGGGAGAATTCTAGCGGCCAGCTGCTCTGAGCGGTAGTTTACCATGTCTCTTCCAATCAGTATCAGGTGAATGCCCGAGCAGTGCCTTAATGATTGGGCCACGGACCGAGCACGATCTTTCGCTTCCCTGCCTTGTTCTATCCATCCCTTTACTCACAAACACTTACACATACGTGCACTCGTATGTATGTGTAAGTGTGTATATGTTCGTATGTACCATACATACGAACTACACATGACAGGAGCTTAGAGTTTATCTCAGCCGGGTGGTATAGCCCTCTGGGGGCGATATCTGGAGGGGAATTCCACGCAAGACGATATACAGGTCGACAGAGGGTCTCATCATGCAGAGTGGGACGTGTATCGCCACTTTCGGGAATAAAACATTCACTATGCTAACGAAACTAATGACCATACCAATTGGCGTGCCCAGAAATATCAATCAATCAACCACAAGTTCAACAAGGGTAGGCAAAGTGTATCATCCGGGTTCCAGCAGCGGTAGCGTCCCCTTCCCAAATGCTTTCATCAGCCTCTGACCTCCAGCCTGCGTCCTTTCGAGTCCCAACAACCCTCCCCGCAGCACTTCCAGCAAGTGAGCAGACTTCCCCATGGTTGCAGACGCGCAGTGCCAGCAGTACGGCGAGGTGAACCAGCTGGGCGGCGTGTTCGTGAACGGGCGGCCGCTGCCCAACGCCGTGCGCATGCGCATCGTGGAGCTGGCGCAGCTGGGCATCCGCCCCTGCGACATCTCGCGCCAGCTGCGCGTCTCCCACGGCTGCGTCTCCAAGATCCTGGCGCGCTACCACGAGACCGGCTCCATCCTGCCCGGCGCCATCGGCGGCTCCAAGCCGCGCGTCACCACGCCCAAGGTAGGTTCAGGCCACGCTTCCACTCCCGACGATACCAGAATTTTCGACGCTAGCTTGTCAACGAGGTCGAATTCAGTCGCTCTCTGGAGGAGAATTCTAGCGGCCGGGCGCGTTAATCAGTAGTTTTCATTGGTTTCTCCGATCAACACGTGGCGAATGCCGGAGCAGTGCCCTAACAAATGGGCCACGGACCCCGCGCGATGTTTCCTTTCTCTTCCTTGTTCTATACTCACCCCTTACTTACACACTGCACTACCACTCTTTCCCGGAGACCAGTCGGTAGCATAGCGCTTGTTCTCTCTGGAGCGGTTCTCCGCTGATGGTAGTTACCTGGTTGGGAAAACTCGGGGAAGATAACCACCACCTTCCGCGATAACAACATGCACTTACAAGACCTTAGCAAATATCGCATCCATATTTATCAATCAATCAATCAAAACCCCTAGGTAGACCACCACGCGGCCCCCGCCGACACAAGACGGAAGGACTTTCGTACTTGTATTATTTGTTTTCAAATCACCCCACCCTCCGTCAGAAGCCCAGGCGAGACGGTATGATTTGTTTTTTTTTGGGGGGGGGCCGGCGCAATCTACCCCCTTCTTCGCTTTTCCGGTAGAGGCTGGGGGAGAGAGCATTCACAAACATAACCAAAGCTAAACTTACAACTATCTAGAATACCTTGATTAACCTATTAATGCAATGGCGAATTGCACGTTTCCCTAAGTTTAAAAGAATTTTTAACATATAAAACTCGCATTTTAGTTGGAATTTTTACTTGGCATTTAGGGTCGGATTAACCCAATTTCTGTCAGCTTGCGGAGTTCCCAGGTCTGAGCCCTGTTTTTATTTATTCTCCACGCGTGGGGGTAAGGGAGACGTGTGCTGAGCTTGACAAAGTCCCATCGCTGTACCTAGCTTACGAGGCATATCTAATCTTTCTTTCGCCACACTGCTGTAGAAACTGAGGCGATTCGAATCAATTTCATTTTTCCTCCACCCGGGAATCGAAATCTCACAGAATGCTAGCACTTCATGAGCAGCTCGAGGGGTAGTTTAAATTTACTTCAATTTTAAGCTAGTGGAACTAATACTTTCTCGCCCGTATTTTCACGTAAATTTACGCGAAAAGTAATAAAATTTTCGAAAAATTCTACATGATCAAAATTTAAAATCTATCTTTAAGTATCGTATTTCAATGAGGGAAAATCTTTAACTTTAATATTTTGGTTGTAGTAAGACTCTTAAAACATTTTGAACTTTTGCAATTTTCGAAAAATCGGTGTTTTTAGCGAACGTGAGACCCGCATCATTCTCTTAAATGCCATTCACACAATCCAACCCAAATTTTAATAAAAAAAACGAATGTAATCAAAAGAGATGGAGTAATTTCTTTTTTGAAAAATTGGAAAATTTCCCAGAGGCATAATGTAATGTACCCCCCAAAATGAAAATATCGGTTTCAAATTCAACGATCCGCGACGTCAATCAGATCGATTTGGGAATATCAATTTTGGAGAAAATCGTCTGAATGGTTTAGCCTCTAGCCTTGTTCACCAATGGACAGGCTTTTGGCCGTCAGTTGATTTTTCAGTATCAAAGACCCACAAAACATGAATTCTGGCTACACCACGTGTTATAGGATTTTTTTATAAATTTAGCAACATAATTTATCCATTTTTTCATTACCAGAGCCTGGCAATAAGAGTTTTTCTGGCGAAATTCGCCGTTTTTACGCGCAGAGCATTTTCTCTACTCTGTAGCGAGAAAGTAAAAATGTAATATTCATTCACACTCGAAATAACTCATCCATTCTCATTTACACTAATTCTTAAATTTTGCAATTTCAAAAACGGATTTAAAAAACTTGATAAACTCATTAAAAACTTTTAAATATTTTCACGACTTTTGAACTTACTTCAATAAGGATAACAAAATTTATGATTTTATTCCTGGAATTATTCATTAAAACTCATGTTTAATCATAACAAACAAGTTCCAAAAAGAACACGGCTACGGAATAAAGAAAACGTGATTGAACGTCATTAAGTAAACTTTATTTGCTAGTATTTGATCACGACAAACACGTACAAAAAAACAAAGACAACTCAAACACGAAATAAACTTATATGAAAGTGCAAACCTGTTTTTCAATTTTGTTACATGTTTCACATTTGTTTCTTTATTTTCCAAACATAATAATGTTTTTTAAATGTTTTACCCTCAATTCATATCAAAGATCTTTCAAGAACAATTGTATTTACCAAATTAAGTACAAAAAAGGCTTGTTTTTTTGAAATTCCATGGAAGGGAGGGAGAATAAAAAGGTATAATTCACAGCTGATGGATTCATGAGGATAAAACAATGAGGTAATTAGATGCAGGCAAAAAATAGTATTTAATTCACTTTACTGCGTTGTGTAGGGTTTAGTGTTTTATCTGTTTACGTTTCTATAGTAATTCACATAAATTAATTTCCGTTCTTGCTAGGCAGAGTATCGTTAATAACTTCCATCGTACAGTAGAAAGTAAAGCTTTTTCTTACGGTGTTTACCAATGCGGAAAAGTGTAGTTTAGTTTTGCATTTAAATTAGCCCACTCAAAGTTTTAATTCAAGTAATTATTGACTTCACTTCTGGTATTGACTTTACCACTATTCCTTTCTAGAGAACGCTTCGCTATTCTTACATTTGAACGTTGTCTCCTCCCGGGTGAATATCGCCCGAGCTCAAACTCGAGCTGACTCCACCTGTGTCTATGCCTTCGCCTTCTACCTCGCTTCCGCCCCACCCTCGCCGCCCCCCTGCCACAGCCGTCGTATTCATTCCTTCCTCAACACTCGCATCCATCCCCGCCTTCCCCTTTGTCTCCGTCCCTGCTTCCGCCTGCGCTTTCCCCACGGTTTCGCCTGCACCTTGAATCCGTCCCTTGCCACACAACTATTCGGTCCCCGCATTCGCCCCCTACACTGCCCCCACACTGCCCCCGCTTCCCCATCGACTCCGCCCCCGGCTCCTCTTCCGCCTCCGCCCCTGTCCCGTCCCACCTCCGCCCCCGCACAATCTCCGCCACGGCTCCTTCCCCGTCTACACAGTAACATCTCCGCAGCTCCTCTCCGTCCCCACCCTTACCTTTGCCCCCATCCCCGCCCCTACATCTGCCTCCGTCGTAAACTCCGCTCCCACCTCCTCCTTCGTTTCCGCACCTTGCCCCGTCCCACCTCCGTCCCCACCGCGCAACATCTCCGCCCTGTCTCCTTCCCCGTTACACCTTCGTCCCCGCCTCCGCCGTAACATCCGCTCCGCACCTCCCTTTAGTTCCCGACCTCGCCTCCGTCCCCGCCCTCACACTCGCCTTCGCCTCCGCCCTCCCCTCCGTCCGCGCCCTCGCCTCCGCCCTCTTCTCTATCCCCACTTCCGCCCCTCCATCCCGCCACCCCTCGCCCCCGTCCCCGCTCTCACCTTCGCTCTTACTTCCGCACTCCTCTCCATCTGCTTCATGTAAATTCAGTGGTTTACACCTTATTTATCGAAAAGTTCAAAAGGTAGTAGAAATGGTACAAAAATGAACCAGATAATTTCACGACCCAATAAATTCATCAAACGTTTTCAAAACTGTAATGATTCGTTCCTATACGGTTATTTATATAATATTAAAGTTATCATAGTATGTATTGGCTATTAATAATAATTATTTATGAAATAAAAGCATATTTATTTCAATACCGTTATTGAGATTCATATTTTTACCCTCTCCTCAGAAAAAATGTCGTTCAAAATTCTATCTTCCACACCGCGCCGACAAACTTGGACACCCCTCGGCCTGGGGGAGGGCAGGGGGAGGGACGCGTTGACCAATCGCTAGCAGGTAGAACCACAGCTGTCTGTGATTGGTGCAACATCCCAAGGGGCAGAAAGAACGCTGTCTCAGGGGGAGGGGCTAGTTCGTTTACGTACGAGACGGAAATATCGTCATATTTCCCTGCCGAAGGAGGTAGTTTGCCTGCGCGTACGCCACGACGAAAAAAAATATTTCTAAGCGGGGTTTTCCGTCCAGAATGATTGTCTATAGACCAGTAAATATTTATCATTTTAGCAAAATTTATTATAACTTTTAGTAATCGATTTGTAACCCCTGACAAACTGCTATTTTGAGATATTCATTTCAGGCACAATTTGCGGAGCCTTCCCGGCCGTTCTAACGCATATTTCGAATTTGTTTATAAAATTATAAATTGTTGCAAAATTGTTAATTCGCTGTTTTTGGTTCTGGGACATCGGGAGACTCTCCTCACTTTAGATTTGCAAAATGTGGAAATTGTTTATAAATTTGCAATTGTTGCAAATTTTTTATTGTCTAATCTGAATGGCGTTTAAATGTGATGCAAAATTCCGGAATCCGTTCGGTGCTATTGTATCTCGTTCTCGAGATATATGTAATTGTTTATAAGAAATTAACATCTTAGTAGACCCCATTTGTTTGCGCTTAATTCATTCGCGCTAGCAGAATAGCGTGGGATGGGCATACTGAAAAACAGTTCTCCAATGCCGCGCTTTTGCCTGCCACATACGCTTAAAATGCACTTGCTTGTAAACAAATTCTGTGGCCAATTTAATTATGCTAAATTCGTATTTTTACGGCGAGTATGAGCATAAGTTTTTTTATTTGGTTTTTATATTCTCTTTTAAGTCCTACAATTTTCAAGTCGATATATTTATCAAATAGGAAAGAAATTGATTATAAAAAATATATTTTTCAAGGTGCATTACGCCCAAACAATTGTTTCTGTTTTTCTATCAAAGGGGTGTTGAGCAACTGAATAACTGTATTATTAATTTTTTTAAGTCCCCTGTTAACACCGAGAGTCAGAAACTATTTGTTCCTCTTGTTTAACCATTACCATTAAAAATAGGGAAACATATTGCTTAGCTGTTTGCTATAAACTGCACTGGATTTGATGAAGGTAGTGTTAAGGTTTTCAAATACAGAAATATTCAATTTTGGGTTTTGAAAGATCACATGAGTAGAATCACACATCACAATATTTACACAAGTATAGAAATTTCTAAATAAACGTATATAAACTCTAAGTTAATATTTTCAATTCAATTTATCATTCCTTTCTAAAACTGTTAATTTGATGATTTCATTGTATAATATTCAAATCAGAGCTTTATGGGCTAAATCTACGCATTGTTAATACATATTTTTAAACAACATTAATATATTTAATATACATTTAAAAGGTTTTTAGATTGGCGAACGTTTCAATGAAATTTCATGAATTCCTAAATGCTTGAAAATAAATACTTGTAAAATTAAATAATTGTAGCGTGTAAAAATATAACAAACCCACGTATTTGGTAAAACGAGTTGATATTACTAAAAGAAAGCAAAACAGATGTTATAACAATTCAAAGAGATTTAGCGTTTGTTTACAGTTTAGTAAATATCAATGCACTAGCATTTCCCAGTGAAAATACATAGAACGAACTTGGTGGTCAAGGGATATGACCTTCCCAACACAGACTACATTTCAGTATCGTCAGAGTTCGAAGGTGGTTTGTTGGCCGCCATTCTACGAAGCTATCAAAACCTTGAATTTTGCACGACCATCTGTACAGCGAGAACGTAGCGGTTTATTAAACGGAAACGGGCCATTCGAGGTATCTAATGTGCACTCTTTGAAAACGTTTAACCATTATAAACTATCCCTAAGAAAATATCAAATAAACAATGTTAAAGATCACCAGCTTAACATTGCCTTTACTATTTGAATGTTTTCAACATCCCCAACACCAACACAAAACCCATGTTTTTACAGGTTATTATAAAACCAATTCAATAAATATAAGCATTTATTCACGTTATTATTTTTAAACACTCAAATATCTACGATGTTATTTGATTCATGTCTTCATCGAAGATCTGAGATTAAAAAACTGATAAGCAGAGAAAATTAAAGTAATTTTCAGTGATTGATGAAGGTGAATGATCAAACGAAAAACAATGTTTCTTGCTTCATATATTGCTATCGTGTTTAACAGACATGTAATTACATGTGATACTTATATTTAAACATCCAAACTAATGAAAATTTTCAAAATTAAAATCATCAATAAAACATTGATTCATCAGCAAGGATTATATTATTAAATACTTTTTTGAGATTCATGTGCTCCTGTGTGAATAACGTAGTAAACGTGATTCGTACGATCCAGTTTCTCAGAATAATACAAAACCAGCTAGACACATACACTAAACATAATAGTTGTCAAATAGTTATTTACGACATGAGTATCATAAGATATCTTATTACAATACGAAATTGGAGAATTATCAAACAAGACTCTTTAGACGAAATTGTTAACCAATTGAATATTGTAATATAATGTTACCATTTGAATATCAGAGAAAGTAAGACGCAATTTGTCAAAATTCATGTGAACTATAATTTTTCTTTAAATTTTACTCCTTATCCTGCGAAAGATGTGTGACAGTACTTATGTTAACAATTATACTGCCATGGGTTTAATTAATTAGTTTTCAGTACGCAAATTATTGTTTTTGGTTTTAAAGAAGCATGGATATACAGAGTATCGGCGAAGGAAACGTCGAAAGTTTGAAAAACGCTGTTTAAACAATTTTAATCATACTTTGTCTAATAAACTACATAGATATTTTGAATGGCTGAGCTGCAATAAACACGCAAATTTTGGTTTGAAAATATGATTTCTACGCAAAACTTTGCATTCTAGAATCATGTAAACACCCCAGAAACATGTAACATGTTTATTATTAACAATATAGTTTTTTGTACTTTTGAGATAATACTGTTGGAAAAAATTTTTTAAAAACAGTAGCCCTCCAAAGAATAAGGAAGCGGTTAGACCCAATAGCAGCAATCATTACTAGTGAAGAGTGGATCATTACTAGGAAAGAGTGGAGTGTTTAATTTTCATTAATTTCATATCTCTTTTTAAAAAGATATTTCATGAAACAAAAATCTCTAGCGTTAATATTTCTTTTCGACAATGTTAATAGGTATTTGTTCGCAATTTTCGAAAATTCAGATCGTTCGCCCAAAATTGAACGTACGCCACTTTTAAACATCTTGTGCTTCGAGGAATTGATTTACAGAAAAATTGGAGCTCTTTTTGAGGAAATTATGTAAATATGATGGGGTTTGGTGTAAAGTACCTTCAAAATTAAAAGATTAGTTTCAAATTCGAAGATTCGTAATATTAGCCAGATCGTTCAAGGAATGTCCATTTTGGTGAAAATCGTGTTTACTTTAGGCTCTAGAATTACTCACACGAAGACGGATTCACAAAGAGGTTTTTTGGAAAATCACTTTTTCGGGTTCAAAAACAAGCGTTTTGACAGCCTTGTGTATAGAAAATAAAAGAACAATACCAACAATCCACTTTTTTCGAACTAACTACTTACAAAACGTGTTTTCCGTGAAAATTTCGACACTTCCTCCTACAGCATTACGTAACTCTCTTTACACGTGGAGGTAAAAATATTCCAGCGTTACTGGGATTTGAACTCAGATCCCTGTAGTCCGTAGGTCTGGCTCGACCGCACTGTGCTATCACAGATATTTCTCAGCACGCTGTCCAAGCACACTTATTACGAAAGAATAGTTACGTGATATTCATTGCACTTAGATTTTTTATTAGAGGAATGTTCTACATGTTTAAAAGGTATCAAATTCGCAATAAGAATTTAAACGATTACAACCCACGCAACTACATAGCTCATTTTACTTAGAAATATTTTCAACCAGAAGCCGTGGTTTTTAGAACCCTCTGTGGAAGTCGTTGCCGGTCTTATCTTTCGGCGACTGTGGCCAAGGTTGAATTACGTCACAGATGAAAGTTGTGATAACGCTAGAGCTCAACACGGGCGCTTGCAGACGTTCTGAAGCCAGAATCGCAATAGGGGCATATTTATACGTGATTCTTAAAGACATTAACACACTAAAATAAGTAGTGGCGCCTCAAAACACATGCTTTATGTGATATTTA
>BLKR01001104.1:0-117625 GCA_011170035.1 Teleogryllus occipitalis
CGTCTATGTATTATTGTAGGAACAAAATAAAATTATATCTAAGGACGAAAACAGTAATACTTTCTTGCGATTTTGGCTCTTGAATAAAGTTTCTAACTGTCTACTATGTCGAAAATTGTCGTCGACAGTGAGTAGAACAATTATAATACAAGTATAGTAAGTATTGTAATATGATGCAAGATTCGGGAGCAGCAAATGAAACGCGTTTGAAATCCAAGACAAAACTAATGATGCTAGTGAATGACCCAGACTTTCTCGTAATGGCTAATTTTTCGATATTATTCTACTTTCTTCCCAGCCGTTACATATCGCCAACTAAAATACGTTTTTTTTCA
This sequence comes from Teleogryllus occipitalis, assembly GCA_011170035.1. NCBI lineage: Eukaryota > Metazoa > Arthropoda > Insecta > Orthoptera > Gryllidae > Teleogryllus > Teleogryllus occipitalis. The sequence continues at coordinate 336 of BLKR01001104.1, forward strand.
CATTTACTCAATTTTTCGATACTTGAACTTAAAAAATCTTGAACTTTTGCAATTTTCGAAAATTCACGGAGAAAAACGAACATAAGACAGCCATTTCTTTAAGAGAACATAAGACAGCCATTTCTTTTCACGCTGCACGAGGTCAAAGATTATTCCAAAAATTTGGAGCCATTTTGGAGAAAATTGTGCAAATGTTGTTTGGGGTTCATGTCAAATAACCCCCACAATATCCGTTTCGAACAGGCAGGACCGCGAGTTAGTTTAGATCGATTGTAAAATATGAATTTTGGAGAAACTCGGCTGAACGGTGTAGGCGTTGACGGCGCGGCGGACGGATAGACAGACGTTTTTCCCGTCAATCAACTTTGCGGTATCAAGAACCCACAAAACATGAATTCTGACTAAAAAACATGTGAGGAGTAGTAGTTTACTACACATTTAGGAACAAGAATTATCTACTTGTTCGGTATGAGGCACCTACGATAAGAATTTTTCGTCCCAAAAATTTGCGATTTTTGCTGCAGCATTCTGTACTACATATATAGTATGCGAAAAGGTAAAAGTTGGTTTAGTCTAACAAGTAAAATAACTAGATCAATAAGTCGATAATGAGAGTCATTGTAATATCTATTTAGGCAGTGTTACGTCCTAACAGTCTAAGTAAAATATTTAATGAAATATAAGGGATAAGTAATTAAATACGCAATAAGACAGTTGTAAAATATAGTAGATATAACTAATATTTACATTTCTTAAGTAATAATTAAATACGTAATTCATTACAATAATTCTCTGCAATTGTATTTCGGAGTGTACAATAAAACCACGCAATCAGGAGAGCAAACAGGCATACATAAGCGCTCGGCAGCAGACACGACATAGCGAAGAGTGTTTGTCCTACCTGCCACGAGCCACAAACGCTACGCCAGTCTGCTCACCTGCTTTCGTCGATGCCAAACCCCCGGGTATTGGCGGCGGCGCGCGGATCCGGCTGGCGCGTGAAGTGCGTGGAGTGCTGGCGAGCGAGCCGCAGGGCCGGGCCGTGGCGGCGAGGCCATGGATCGCGGCCGCAGCGCCGAACACTGGGCTCAAACGCGTGCATTGGAAGAAAAAACAAAATTGGGAGAAAAACAAAATTTATCATTTATAGTTTTTAAAAAAAGTTAAGTTATCGTCTCGTATATTGAAGTGACGTGAAGAGCAGTGTAATTAAAAATACGTGTATTTAATCGTTTAAAAAAATTGTGCAGGTCAGCCATAAAATGTAGAGTTAATTCTATTATTATTATTATTATTATTATTATTATTATTATTATTATTATTATTATTATTATTATTATTATTATTATTGCTCTTATTGTTAGCATTTTATCGTATTGTTATTACTACTATTATTACTACTATATTGTCTTAAAATAATTTGAAGTTAGATTTTATTTATATATCTTATTCTATTGTATTGTAAATTGTAGCGTTCTGCCACCACGTTGTAAAAACCTACCTGCAGATATAATAAATGTCTATCTAATATTTCAGTAGTATACCTTTTGTGGCTCTAACACGCTACAACTCTTTCTTTATAAATGAGATCTTTAAAGAAATAGAATTTCAAGAAAACATGACGAATTGCACTTTGTATTTAAAAATGTGAAAGGTGTGTTGAAAGAAACTCATCTAAATATTTATATCAAATGCAACCCGCAACACTACCACATTTTTTAATCCATTTCGTTAAATAACTTCTAAACAAAGCATTTTAGGGCATTAAAAACTACGATTTGAGGTCAAAGACCTCAAAGAAACGTTCCTCACACTGAGATCTTCTCGAACATTCTATAACATATTTGCCGGTTCAGAGACTGTAGAATCTACACCTGTGTGTGAAATTAAACTAATTACTTGATATTCTACGCGACTGATTTACACGGGTGTACCTCTCTGCTCGGTAATAACATTAAACAAGAATATTTGGTATTCACAAGGGTATATTGTATTGTTATTAATTACAAGGAGACACAGAACAACGGAGGATAAGAGAGTCTTGAAATAAAAGACATATTACAGACTTAATATGGAAATAAAGAATAGGGAAGAGGGGTGAGTTTAATATGTGAGAGTTCTCGCACGGGTACGCTAGTTTTAGATCTTATATAAAATATCTGTAGCCCGCAGCAGCATTTTGATGGCGCTATTTTAACAAACGTGAAATCCAATGCGCACGTTTCAGACAGTTTCAGCCCACTGGGCGGCGGCGGCGCGGAGAGCGTAGAGCGTGGAGCGTGGAGCGGTGAGCGCGGAGCGGGGTGAGCGGAGCGGGGAGCGCGGAGCGGGGAGCGCGGAGCGGGGAGAGCGGAGCGGGGAGCGCGGAGCGGGGAGCGCGGAGTGGGGAGCGGGGAGCGGGGAGCGGTGAGCGCGGAGCGGGGTGAGCGGAGCGGGGAGCGCGGAGCGGGGAGAGCGGAGCGGGGAGCGCGGAGCGGGGAGCGCGGAGCGGGGAGCGGGGAGCGCGGAGCGGGGAGCGCGGAGCGGGGTGAGCGGAGCAGGGAGCGCGGAGCGGGGAGCGCGGAGCGCGGAGCGGGGAGCGGGGAGCGCGGAGCGGGGAGCGCGGAGCGCGGAGCGGGGAGCGCGGAGCGGGGAGCGAGAAACGGGGAGGGGCAGCGAAAGTCGAGAGCGGCGGCGGAGGCGGCGGCGGCGGCCTCCTTTTGGCGATGCCGAACGCCAAGGACGCCTGCCCCCCCCCGCAGAGATCAGGCCTGCTCTGCTTCTGGGAATTGGTCACGGGCGGCACTCCGACAGGTCAAACAAAGCGCCTGCCTAGGTCCAGGTTGCCTCCATGGCCCGATAATAGAGCACATGTGGATTCTATTCGTTGCAGTTTAACTCTCTACCCTTGTGAACACATGCGTCTTAGAGCGAACAATTTCGGTCGTGAGCAGCTTCATTCGCAAACCACAGGATGCTAATTAGATAGTGGACCGGGAAAGAACGCGATGTTTTCCTTATTTTATCATAATCTGACATTTGGAATAATTTAATAATCGAGGGTCCATCTGCATTGGTGCATTACAAGTGTGCTTTGGGGCCTAGGTGAAGATACAGAATGTCCCAAATTAAGCACAAGATATTTAGCAATAACTCATAATAACGTACCGACAGTGATTAAAATATGTTTGATTCCTTTAATTTGAATTCTTCTATTTATATTTTTCAGAATGTACTTAATTCAGAGTTGTCCTAAAATGATACAATGTAATAATTGATATATTGCACCGAACCTCTCAGAAACCGAGATTACACTAAACTCTTGCTAATCAGGCTCTCAGTCCTCAAGCAGAAATGACGCGCAAAACAATGAATCACCTTGTGCAACAATGCGTTGTTAGTTAAAAATGTTAAACAGTACTATACATATTTGAAATTGTCAATTTCTTACAGTACAGTTCAGTACTGTAGCTTCTAAAAGAAAACACATTACGCTAGATCTCGAGCAGAAACTCGACATTTTAGATAAATTAAATCGAATATATTCGTAAAAATTCATTGCTGGTGACCACAATGTTGGATGAGCAACACATTTTCTGTGTAAATGAATGTACAGTACCTTTCGGTGTAATAAATTGTATATTCTCTAGTGTTTAGACTAATTTTAATCCCACTGAATAGTCCGGCACTTCCGCTAATCCGGCACCCATATGTGCAAGGGATGGCCGGATTACAGTGCGTCGAGTGTACATCTGTTGCCCGAGGATTTCTCACTCGGTGCGTTTGTGATGGCAGGCAGCCCTGCCCTTCCCCGCTGACGGGCGCGAGAAAGTTCGGTCGCGTGGAGGAGGAGGAGGGGGCGGCACCGGAAGTGGGCTAGGGCGGTGGACCGCAGCGCCGCCTGCCACCCGAGATGAATCCCCGATGGCGGCGCCCCCTCCCCCTCCCCCGCCTTTTCCCACTTCCGCCACCTGTAGCCGCTGGCGAGCGCCGAGCCTGTTCCATTGGGGTCACCAAGCAGTCGGCAGCCGCAGGCGACGGTTGTGATCGCGAAGGCATGCGCAGACGCGAGTCCGAAACAGATAAGGACAAAATACAGATACTTTCAAACAAACGACTCTGACCGGGAGGTCCTAGGGGTTCGAGGCCTGACGGCGGCAGGATTTTCGACACTAGATTTTCAGCTAGGTCGAATTCAGAGGAGACTTCTAGCAGCTGGCTGCTCTGATCGGTAGTTTTCCGTGGTTTCTCCGATCAACGCCAGGCGAATGCCGGAGCAGTACCCTAACAAACAGGTCACGGACGGCGCGCGATCTTTCCTTCCTCTTCCTTGTCCTATCCTCTCCCCTTACACACACACACTTACACTAACATGCACTACACTACCACATATTCCGGGAGACCGGTCGGGAGCTTAGAGCTTGTCCCGGCTGGGTCGGTGCCCCGCTGGTGGGAGAGTCCTGGTGAGGGGGAAACCCTGCTAGCCGACGGTAGGTCGGCGCCGGGTCTCGCCATCCAGCGGGGGAAGATCACCGCCATCTCCCAAGAAAAAACATGCACTACACTAACGGGACTAATGACCAAAGCAGTTGACGCGCCCGGAAACACGAAAAAATTAATCAATCAATCAATCAATCAATTCAAACGACAGTCGAACGTGCCACTCCGATTATAACAGATCAGTAGTTTAGATACTAGTACAGAGTATGTATGTTGAGAATTCTGTTGAAAAAGTAACAGAATACAACGTAACTTACTCATTTCCTTAGGCCAGAGTGGTTGCAACATCTAAGTGAAGTAGTATCAAAGGAAATTTCACAGTAGTTAATAACAAAAAAAAAACATTTACATTTTAAATAAATTCCATTGAAGTAAATTGGCTTTCGACTTAAAGAAAAATGTGTAAAAGTAGTTCAAAACGATGATTTTTTTTCCTTTCATATAACGTTTGTTCGTATCACTTAAGTTGATGCAACGGTCTATAGAGGCCTAAACCTCAAAAAATCCTTTATTGGTTTAGGCCTAAGACTGTAAAATTTCAATTTTATGGATGATTTTTATTAAAATCCGTAAAATGCAACTTTAGTCGTGAGTGTGCAGAAAAAACCTTTAAAAAATCAAATTGTTTTTGTTTTTTGTTTCAAAATAAAACAGTTTAAGGTAAATACTAGTCATGAGAGATACGACGGAGATGAATACGTTTTTAAAAAACTGACAATCCTAAGACAAATTTACTATAGTTACTTCATATTTTATATATTCTACTCTACTGGAAATATTATATATTGTATTTTCTACAAGTTTTAGAAACTACCTAATATGTGAATAAATATGTCTATGGGATATAACATCGGTACCCAAAATACAGCACATATTCTGCATTCGTTTCAAGCTTGTTGTAATTTTGTATTACCAATTGTTTACATAAACTACAATTCTGTTAATATTTACGTGCTTTATTTCACCATTTGTTTTTGTATATTTAGTTTTCCTGCAATAACATTTACAGAGCACACTTCCTTGTAGGAAGTTCCTACCAGAATAGGAATTATCGCAGCTTCTCCAATCCAACTAAAAGTTGAACGAGCTCTTTCTGCCTTAATTGAAAGCCATGGTAGTCTTCTAATATTTACCTCCTACCAACGCAGCAGGCGAGAGAGAGCAATAAATCTGATTGCCTTAGCGACGTCGGAAGAATTGTTTCCGGTGCCGTCACGGCCTCCGTCGAGTGCCAGGTGCCTCGGCCTTTACGCGAGGGGGCCGTGCTCGGAGCCCACTCTCCCTCGGAGAGATGAGCGCGCTAGAGGGATTGTGAGCTCCGCCCGAACTGCAATTAGGCTTTACAGCCCCGACCGCCAACGCTTTACGGCCGTGGCTGCTATTGCAGCAGTCAGCAGAAAGCTCTTGTTACGGCTGGTGTGGGGCGGGGCGGGGTGAAGCTACATCACATTTAAAATGATGGGAGCAAACGGATCGTTAACATCTTGAGGCAACATTCGTGCAATATAACGTTCACGTGAATCTACAAGCATACATATTATGCATGCCATATTGTTGGCCTGTACTGTTCCGTAACGTTGCAAAATATTTGCAATGAAAAATGTTTACTACACTCGATATTATAAAACTGTGACATTTTGTGTCTTTCTTCGAAAGTCAATCGACTGGGATGCCGGTAGTGTACTGAAAGTATGAAGAGACTTCATAAAGTAATGAACAAACTAAAATCTTCCTATTGAATAGAAACTCACACTTCTTTCAATATTCTTGTCTCCGGTTGTACATTTTAATACGTTTCAGTTCTACCCTTCCATTTTACTTAAATGGCTCACTAAAGGTCATGAAGGATGAAGTTAATATAATGGATTTTTTCGTCAGAGTCATATTTCGATGTGCCTGTTCGAGTACGTTGTAGAAACGTAATTTCAAAACGTTTTCAAAACAAATTATCACGAATGTTACTACTGTGACAAAATTGTGAATATTTTCTTATTGTAGATCTACTACATAATTTCTACAGTAGCATTACACTTCTTTTTAACTATAATACTGAGCCAACACAGTTCTCCCCCTCGTCTTATATTGATCGGAGTTTACTCCAATCACTGGGCGGTCCATGGAGTAAGCACTGAAATGGCCATTTGATTTGTTCATGCACTGTGAATGTAACTTCTCATCTACAAACCTATTCAACCGCCTGTTTTCTAAATCAAACAAATAAATAAACTAACAAATACATTCGTTTACAATGACGTTAGAGACGCCGCCTCAAGTGACAGAGAAGAATGTGGAGAAGGGGGGAGTTAAATAGGTCCGACGTCCCTCTTGCTTGCTACGGGCGAAGGCTGGCAACACTGCCCCCCACCACCACCACCAATTTCTCAATCGTTCCCCATCACTCTCGTCACGTGCGACGCCAGCTGCCAAGTCGACACCAGTACGGGGACGAACTGATTACTAAGAGGTGAGAATCCCATTACTCTCAATAGCTTGGTCGAGGACTCATTGAATATTGAATGTGAAGACACCTGTTAAACAACTCTTATTAGCGCACAGACAGCTACGATGCTACTCAAGGGAAAATATTTGACGATACGATTGTTTTTAAAGGAAAAATTGAACGTCATTCTTCGCGCACCTATCTTTTGCGATGAAAGAAGCAGGAGAGACGGAGTACAGGAACTAAGAGTGAAGAAAGAACAGAGTGCCAAGTTACAGAAGGGCAGGAATGTGACAGCGACTACCGGAAGTTTAATAATGCAAATGCCTTTCATTTAATGTCAATACTTTGTAGCATAGTTTTCATATACCAATAGACGCAAAGATATTAAGCGAAAATAAATTAATATGCAGCGAGACATTTAATTACGCACTAAATTGCAGAATATCTTATTAATTTTCTTTCGCTGAATTCGAAATACCTGACAGCTTTCGCATTTCTCCTTCAAAGGCCATCAGAAATTAGATGCAAAGAAGTTTTAATCGCAGACGAGACGCAGTCAAGGGAACAAATGAACATCTCGTAAACAACTTCGTTTTCTTTGCGGAAATGGAAAACAATTCCTTCACATTATGTTTTTAAGATACATTGTAAGTTTTCGATTGTTAACATTTTGTATCTGCATATTTATTTGCTTTTCAGATTTAATTTGACGTCACAAAAAATTAAACTATTGGATTCTGCTAAAAACTCTGCAATTTATAACAAGGTCTGCGGGAAAGAAAATTACTTCCGCGTAATCTGTAGCTTCTGCCGATGGAGTGACTTAAAAATGATCACAGAATATTGATTATATAAAGAAGACAATGGTAACCGAATGTAATTGGCGTCCAGCTACAAGATCCCGACAGCTACGACAAGACATTTTAGCCTCTCAGTTATCTCAACGTTATCTCAGCATCCACAAGAGCAACTGCTTTGAGTGTTAGACATCGAAACAATTGTTTTTTTTATTACAATATTTACATAATTACAGTCAACTCTCGTTTGCAAGAACTCTCTTAACATGAATTTCGCCGTAACACTAACAAATCCTTCCCGGCAAATGATTACAGTAATTCGGTCATTCACAATAATCGGATAACATCAACTTTTATAAAACGAACTGATTATTTCTGTCCGTCGGAATTCGCGTTAATGAGAGTTTGCTATACTTTTATTTACATTATTTGTGTCTAGTGTACTTCTTACTCCAGATTATTTTAACTTTGATGTTGCAATATTATTTTAGTATTTGTAATATGGATTATTTTATTAAATTATTGTTCTAACACTAATATACATTTGGTTGCGCATTCAGAGCAACATCATGATTGTTGAACTAATTCCTTAAAAACAGGACGTGATCATTTGAATGCTCGCGTAAAAGACACCATGCACAGAAAATGTTCAAGACTGTCATACTTTCGTAAATTAAAACATTTTAACACGAATTTGAAAAAAATGTTTTTTCCATTTAATTGCAATTTATTCTGAGTTACGCCATTGCCCCTTTCCCCAATTCGTGCACCGAAGAAATGTGTCCCTTAAAAATTGTATTCAAATGAGTACTCTCTCTTGCATATTGGTACCTACTTTCATGATAGCAGAAAACAAACGTATCCAATGAAAGCATTGATATCGAAATCGAATTACAAGAAATGTATCGATATCCAAAAGTATCAAATTTTCATTATGTAAGAACAACAAAAGTATTGTTATTAATTAATTGCATAATTAATCGAACATTTTACATAGCTCTTCTGTACAATTTTTCTCTAAGTACTAAGGTCATATGATTTTGATGCACTGTAGAAACGTGTAAAGATGATTAGACCTATAATATATATTTAAAATATGAGTGTGGACAACAGATTGTGAATCCTTTTGCGAACGCAATTGTTATCATAGCACTTTCATAAAATAAGGAACCGTATTATTCTCAATAAAGTATGAACTTACTCTAAGGTTAATTTTTTTATGTTACCTAAATTCCTAAATATGTTATATACGACACATTCATTTCATCAGACAACAATAGGTTATTTTTAATAAACTCAAAAGAATTCATTTGATTCGATTCCATCCTTGTGAAATCGATTTCAGCAAGAAACGAAAGCGAAGAAATCGAAAACCGATTCCATAAAAATTGAAATAAGAGACTCGTTCCTGAATCGAATCGTTAGAATTGGGAATGTCTCTAGACACAGATTGAGTTGCGACAGAAGTGAATATAGGTCACGTAACGTTCGAAGACATGGTAAAAGAGATGGAGTTAGAAAAGTTAAGGAAGTCATCCGCAAACCTCATTAATCCTAGAATATTGACCATTCACTTCCTAACTTTTCTATTTGTACATTCGATCTCCTGACCCTAGTCAAGCTAACCACTAGCAGTGTGTTCTGAAGTCAGTTTTACATACGCCTCATTGAGATCAATCTCTCTAAAAGTCATTTTGTACGACTTTTTGAGGTGATGTGCAGAGAGGCAACGAGCGAAATCTGTTCGTCAGTATTTAAGAGTATTTCCAAAAATGTTACAGCTGTATTGTTTAAGTCAATACTCAACAAAATAGGAATTTGATGACTTTAATGTATGTTGAAGCATCTTTTTTCAATAATTTTTCACGAAATCTGTGATGATTCTAATGTAAAAACAAACCAAAGATTTAGAATAAATACAGGACATACTATTTTTAATCATCAAATATATTTCTTGGTTTTTAATCACGAATTAAAAAGTATACGTAAATTTTACTCATTTACACACGGGTATAAAATACGGTTTGTATTCTTGGGTTAACAACCTTGTGAACAGGATGTTCATATTTGATATGAAGTGATTTAAGGGAAACTGGTAATTTTTAATTACCTTACTAATGAGAACTTGAATCCACTAATTTAAACTGACATCAGCATCGCTAATTGATTGGCGTCGTTCCAAATGCAAAGACATGCAAAAGGGGATAGAAGCAGCGGGAGCGGATAAGGAGAATCAGGAGGTTTCTGGCGGCGGAGTCACGGCCGAGAAAAATTAATAAGAACAGTTATAATCTGCGAGATCTCGCATCGCAAACAATACGGTTACGCTGGGTGTTCTTCATAGCCCAGTTACGCACTGGGAGAGAGCGGACGGTCGGTCGGATTCACCTCACTGCAATATGCGTGTTGGGTATCTCATATCACACACCCCAGTGCCTCCGCATGCATTATCATCCTATTACGCGAGGGGCGGGCGAGTCCGCGTTGAGTTCGGAACGGCCTCTACTTGCGTAAACCGGCACACAATTCGCCACAGCGCTTTTGTGGGTAATTACTTCTCTTTGAAAAGGAGCGACGTTCGGATGCTTTGTACTACGACAGAGCGTGAGCGCCAACAGCGGATTAGGAAGAAGATACGCAGTTTACTCTGAGGAACTTCGCATTTCCCGTTTACTAATTGACTTAGCACGGAGAACAGTAGGTCAATTACTGTTCACGTGTTCCGAACGTCCTTTTGGCTAAAATAATTACCCTATATTCTCAGACAGTTTTGTATATTAGAATATAACTATGTACCGTATAATAACGTAAACGTAAATCAGATACGTATGGATATTATCAGATATGCAAAAAGAGATCAAGAATAGCTATCATAATTATTGAATTAATGTCATTTACGTATTCACTACCTGGGAAAGTAATTGACTATACAATACTTTTATCATTCTTCTTCTTCTTCTTTATATACACTCACAATGGTCGACGAAATAAGTTGTAAGTAATAACATGTAATTAAAAGTTGAAAAAAGCAATTATAAAATCAAAATTAAACAATACGAAGCGGTCTATAAAATATTTTCTTCTTTCTAGTGATAAATAAAAACGTTACTTCATCATCAAGTTTTAAAACATCCATTCTACAAATAGGTTTGCAAAATTTTTCTTAGTTGTACCCCTCCCCCCGCTCCGCTTAAAAATATCAGCAGTTACTATCACTGTCCGTAAGATGAGAGTTTTAATTGATTCCCTTCCCATTCCTGATTGAAATAAAAGTAACTTCATTAACAACTGAAGTTTGCAATGCGTATACAAATCACAGACGTACTGTGCAATGATGGTCTCTAAGAAACGCCACATTACTTCAGATGAATAATATGGATATGGTATTGCTGTACATTGCCAACTTTTATTGGCAGTTTACTTTGAACACGCCGTTTTAATACAAAGTTATTAATTTAGAAAATATTTTTAACATTCATTTTTTAACATCGTCTCAGTTATGGGAAACCAATTTACCCTAAATATGACTGATTTTTTAATGTGCCCAATTTTACAGTGTTGATAGTGAGCGAAAAATTATCAGAGAATATATTAAGGGAAACGAAACTACGAGTATTCCTTATGTATCATTTGTATTAAAAGTAATTACAACTTTAGCCAAAAAAAAATGTAGAAATATTTTTATTAAGCATCAGATCAGTAAGATATGACATAATTTTATTGAAATAACTATCAAAAGTTTAAGTAGTTTCTCTCTCTCTGTGAAGAATGCAGTTGAATAAATAAACAAATAAATAAATAAATTAGAATTAGTATAGAAGTAATAAAGAACGGAATTCTAATAATTAAAGTAATTTGAAGCTTTTGCAGCTACAGTGCTTTGCCGTATTGTAAAGTAATGTAGTGCAACGAGCTGATGTGAAATAAAGGGCAGTAAAACAAGTCAATTACAACAAATCATTTGTTCCAGTTTATTAAACCTGAATTTTAAACATTCCACTTAACTATCATTAGACTGTATTCATTAGCAGATTTCAATAAGTCCATTTTTTAAAATACCTCAAATTGCTCTCAGCACTCACAGGTCTCAGGCAGCAAAGAGCTGCCTTTGTTTTAAGTTTCAACTTTCTTTGCTTATTGAGAATGAGATCATCATTGCTTCAAAAATACATCAACGATTATCTCATCGTAAATACATCATGCAGGGAGATCTTAGAAATCTACTTTCTCCGTCACACGAACTGAGAAAGGAAACGCAGAAAACTTGAGAACATCTGAGCCATTAAATTATGATAAATTCTCTCATGCACCTTTGGTTCTACTAGAGGGAGGATTGAAAAAAATTATTCCCGACTCGATTTCCAAAATATCATTAATATAATCCATTTTCTGCAATATTAATCGCAAATATAATGGATTTACGTGTTTTCAGGGCATCGTTTATTTTGCGTTTCGCGATTCTGCTGTTGAAGGAATTATGTCGAGTTACTTCAAAATTTAATACTGATAAACGCAATTACTTTTCTAATTATTTTGTTTCATTTACATTCTTATTTTCTCTTGCACAATTATTGCCATCGATGTTCACATAATAGCTGTTAAAATTAAATTTAAACAAATCTCTTAGGAATTGGTATAAGATAGAAAGTGGAAAGAATTTGCCACTGATATTCTGAAACAGACAAATGTGTAAATGTATATGTAAATAGAAGTGTAAATAGTTCCGTTTAAGATAAGTGTGTGTTGAACATGCAACTGTGTATCAAATTGTTGTTTAACAGTGAATATAGTGTTATAGTAAAAAACAAAGGTTTTTATAAGAACGAGTATACTTTAGTTCCATGTAATAACGTGGCGCACAAACAAAGATGTCGTTTTTATGATCCCAAAGCACAAAAAAAATTACGTTTATTCATTGTGAGTATTAAAAAATTAAATTTTCTTTCTCGTGAAGTACCGAATACAGTGTCACGTACCACTCCAGAATATGCCATTTCGCTCGCTGTTCTCAATTAACATATAACTTAAAAAAAACGTAACTTCTTAAATATTTTTCTTACAGTTCTTTGCAAAATAATTCAGTTCGTTACAAAAATAAACATTCTATTGCGAAAGAATAGCGTTAGATTTTTATTTCTTGTAGAAAACTGCATAGTTGACGAAAAACAGTGTTTGATTACAGGGTACAAATATATAATTTACAACGCATTAATGACATTAATTGCAGCTCCTTCGTGGAGCTTTTTTAACAATATGCCTGAGAGATTTCTTGATCATTACAATATTAAGAAGTCATTGGAGAAAAGTTTTGCTGGTGAAAGATATCACTCATATATATATATATATATATATATATATATATATATATATATATATATATATATATATATATATGGAAAATTGCTTTGAAATGAATCATATTGATGTTGCAATGTATGTCTCTTGACATAAAATTACGGTTTGCATACGAACTCCGCAATTTATTATTAGCATTTTATTATTCTATTAATGTGAACAATAGCGAGTGACCATATATATTTTAAGAATATTAGATTATTCGTAACGTTTAATTTCGGCATCAGCTAATCATGATCAATTTAACTTTAAAATGAAAAGCAAGACGCAACATAACACAACGAAATGCATTTTATTACATATTGTACACATAAAAACATTTTAATATGACCTTAAAAGAGCTTCCCATTACTTTTCATACATATCTGAAAAAGTAAGGTTTGGTTGGAAGAGTTACAAATTTGTCTAAACAAACCTCTAATATGAATATAAATGATATTCGATTGTCCTGCACAGGGATACTTGCGCCACGAAAATTTTGAATGATTTTCTTCAAGCATCAACGTCAAACATATCATGTAAATTAACACAAAAATTATAAAGTAGATTATGGCATAAGGAATTTTGGTAAATAACTAGGCTACCTTCTCCACCCCAAGGGTTCGTCGGAAGGAAATTAATGGAGATAGTTGAAAGGAACATGAAATGCACAGTTCCAGATAAGTTACTTCATCAGATAATAATTACAGATCATTATCTTACGTATTCATTCAAAAATTTATATTATTGATTGATCCTTTATCTCACTGTATTATTCAACGTCTTAAAGTTTTACCCTGCAGCGCCTCTGACCGGGAGGTCCTAGGTTCGAGTCCTGACGGCGGCAGGATTTTCGACATTAGCTTTTCAGCTAGTTCAAATTCAGTCGCTGTCTGGAGGAGAATTCTAGCGGCCGTCTGCTCTGTAGTTTTCCGTGGTTTCTCCGATCAACACCAGGCGAATTCCGGAGCAGTACCCTAACAAACGGGCCACGGACCGCGCGCGATCTGTCCTTCCCATTCCTTGTCCTGTCCTCTCCCCTTTACACACACACTTACACTAACATGCACTACACTACCACATATCCCGGGAGACCGGTCGGGAGCTTAGGGCTTGTCCCGGCTGGGATGATACCCCGCTGTTATGGGAGTCCTGGTTAGGGGGAAACCCCACTAGCCGACGGTAGGTCGGCGCCGGATTTCGCCATCCAGCGGGGGAAGATCACCGGAGAAAACATGCACTACACTAACGGGACTAATGACCAAAGCAGTTGACGTGCCCGGAAACATCAATAAATCAATCAATCAATTAAAGTTTTACTCCATTATCTGCTAATCGGTTTACACTCTGTATATAACAACCTATCTCGTGCCTGCTAAACGTTATCTTGGAATTTTTCCTCATTATACTAGTCTGTGCTATCGCACTTCCAAGTCAAGTCTGTGCCAAATTTCACAGAATCCGTCAGCTCTTAAAGCTCTTGTAAAATTCAAGAAAATGGATGAGATTCTGAAAATGTAACTAAAAACTATTTAAATAATCTGAAATTAAATTGATCACATGAATATATGTTGCAAAAATTAATATAATTACTGATGACGAGAAAATTCCAGCGCATGCCATTATCAATATTTAAGTTTTGAGATAAACAACTGAACACATAAACACTCGTGAAGCACAAATAACTTATGAAATACTTCGATTCCAATCTTGGTTAGACCTCTATCAATTTATCAATGTAAATAATATAAATTTACAAGTTAAATTGAAACAACACATTGTGCCAACAGTCTGTCTCATTAGTGCGGCATTAATTAACAATTATTACTTATCAACAATCAATTCATGTTGCCTTTTTTCAGAGGATCTGATTTTGATGATTAATGTGACGCATATGTCGTCAAGTACTTGCAAAATATATCGTACCTTTCCTCCTGATTATAGATTTGAAAATTTCATTTTATATATCTCGTTTCAGATGATCTCAAAAACAACACCGAATATAAATAGGTGTCTGCTCGTGATTGTACCACTCAGGGAAGTCGTGAAAGGCTTCTCTTCGAAAAACGAAAGCTGAATAAATTAGAGAGAGTCCTCCAGAGAAGCGTCGCCTCTTCGATCGACTCGCGACGAGATGAAGAGCTCTTCATAACACCACACCCACTTGCCCTACACTTCTGGTGGAATGGAAGAAGGAGAAACCAACAAATCCCCGCAATTGGTTTCTGAAAGTGACCAGCACACATGTGCTTTCCTCCTCCAAAATAAATCGATAACGTGCCACACTCGTTATACCACTTAACATTCATGAAGCGTAGTAATTAGTCATTGTTCGTATCAAGAAAGCTCGCACTATAGTCTCACAAGGGACGAGAGGCTTGTCCCGAAAAAACTGAGTCTGTGTGATTTTGTTTCCAGCTTCCATTTGCCGACGAGCTGTATTGTCCTTATCGGCATCGTACCAGTGCCTAAACAACAAACAAAACTATATTAGAAGGCTCCAACTACTCGACTTCGTCTATTAATAGCATATAACATTTCGTTCACCTTTATCATTCATGCCCATTCCATGCCAATTAATATACAAATGCTGATCTCTATAAGAACGTTAAATATTCGCACCGTAATACTAAATGCATATCTTCTTGCCTCTGCTTGGACGTATGATCGTCTCTTGTCACATATTTATTTCAAAGCCGAATTCTTATTTGCCAACTGTCCAAAACTTGAGAAATTATATTGTTTTTATTAAAATAAAAAATCTTCGAATTAAATATAGTTATTTATGCACCAAGTGCATTATATGGGTTCTAATGATCGAGTGGTGACAAAATGCCCGAGGGCTTTTTGTAGTCCGAGATCATTAAAACCAGATAACGCCCGTTGTACATACTACTAGTTTTATTTTCTATCTAATTTTATTCTTTCATATTTACTTATTTGCTAATTCACTAGGTGTTAACTTGACTCGATTTGTTTTTTCATAATTCCCTCTCATAATTCCCCCATAAGAGAACATGTAGCGTCATTCAACTGTTTTTTATTTCCCTCATAACCACGATCCTTTCGATCCATGTAAGTGAAGCAATGTACGTCGAACTACGTACCGAAGGCAATAAGTTATAACGTATCAGTAAAATATAAAATGGGATGGTATCCATTTAATGATCAGATTACAAATTCCGTGTATATTTTTGCATTGATCGACGGCGAAGTTTTGTTTCCACGTCACTTATTTGTTTTGAAATTTTAAGAACAAAAATACCCGTGATACGCGGTATATATTAATATTACACCTTCAATGCGAGTGACTTCAATGCGCGGTTAGAATGTAAAACGCGAGGACTAAAATCTTGAAACCTTACTCATTCTTATTGTCTTTTCCGGTATTTGCAGTCACAAACTAGATGGTAGCTGTGAGGTTCATTCACTTTCCTTGCACCAGCCGATGTGAAGAGCAAAGGTTTGTCAGGAAACGGATCGTAAAGCGAGCGCAAACGATCTCCATAACCGCGCGTCAACCGTCAGCCTGAAGCAGAGTTCCCATCGGAGGCGCGAGAGGAAACGAAAGCGCGGAGTTGACGGTGAAGGCGGAGGCGCAGGCTTTCTAAGCATCACTGGCCTCGCTGCTCTTCATTTGCGTTCAGCGCCGCCGCCCCCCCCCTCCTTGTCCTCTGCCGCAGACGCCCCCGCCGTAGGCTACTCACCTAGGTCGAATTCAGTCGCTGTCTGGAGAATTCCATCGAATGACTGCTCTGATCGGTAGTTTTCCGTGGTTTCTCCGATCAACACCAGGCTAATGCCGGAGCAGTATTCTCGCAAATGGGCCACGGACTACGCGCGATCTTTCTTTCCTCTTCCTTGTCCT
This sequence comes from Teleogryllus occipitalis, assembly GCA_011170035.1. NCBI lineage: Eukaryota > Metazoa > Arthropoda > Insecta > Orthoptera > Gryllidae > Teleogryllus > Teleogryllus occipitalis. The sequence continues at coordinate 17,257 of BLKR01001104.1, forward strand.
ATTCTTACCACTTAAATAATTTTACACTTACATGCATTACAGTACCACTCATGTAGGGAGCTTGGAGCTTTTCCCGGCTAGGGCGGTGCCCCGTGGTGGGAGATTCACGGTTGGGAAAATCCCGCTAGCAGTCGTGTAGGTCCCGCGCCAGATCTCATCATCCAGCGGGGGAAAATCACCGCCCCACCCGCGATAAAACATACGCTACACTTACGGGACAAATGACCTTAGCAGTTGATGGACCCAATCAATCAATCAAACGCCACAGGCTATATTTGATTTGACTTATTTTGTCCCAAAGCAGTAAAAATCGTATGTGACTGAATTGAAAATTAGACTTGTTTATTATAATACTTGTTTAAACGTATTTTCTTATAAAGATTTCAAATAAAACTTAATTTTGGGGACCTTCATGTTTATCAGAGACCGCAAATGAGTGGTTTTGCAATGAATCTACACTGTACTGCGCGGAACCAATCAATACTTCCATCTAAGGCACCTAACTGCTCGGTGCATGCCAATGTCAAGTTGGTTATTTTCTAGCTCTGCATGTCAATACGTCATGCAGAGAGATCACGATTCATTCGTAAAAGTTGGCCAGAAACTCCTACTCTAAGAATGATTTTCCTTTCTGATGTAAGGAAATGTATTCCAAGGAATGGGCGTGAAAGTGACGGAGGATGTGTCTCGTCGGTGGAGGAGGCGCCCGGGGCACTCGCTTTGGAATTCAGCCCCTCCCAGATGCGCCTCTCGCGACGCCACGCGACTTTCGCTCTGGACCTGCGCGTAGCCCCCGCGCTCCTTCCACGCCCCGAGAGCGGGAGCTCCGTCCAGGAAAACGCAGCCGCTCCGCCACGAACGCTTCTCACCTTCTTCCTAGGGCTTTTATCCAGCCGACAGCCGGTTGCCCTTTACGTCCCGAAGGGACGCATATTCGACCATACACTAGACAAACACTTGCGGGCTCCTCTGATCTGGGGTCAGCAGAACGCGAGGCCCTCCGCGACAACACATACAAAGTCAAGAGACAAACAACCATGCCCAAGGCGGGACTCGAACCCGCGACCCTTCGGACCTAAGCGCTGAGTCGGTACTTGCTCTTAGCCACCTCGGCCATCCAGGTCGGCACGCTTCTCACCTACTGCTCCTATTCCCCGCAGGGGGGGGTCGCGATGACCTAGGTTGTCGCGGCTTCTGGTGGAGAATCGTAGACAACCTCCCGGACCCTGAGTCTCGCGGCGCCGCTCGTCGTTAGCTTGTCGTTAGCTTGAAGGTGCAAGCAGTGAGAAGGCGATGCTAAGCTCCCGGTGGCCGAGCAACCGGCCTCCCATCATCTTACTCATTACTTTGCGGAAACAACTCATCAGAGCAGGTGGCCGCTAGAATTCTTCTAAAGAAAGTGATGGAATTCGACCTAATTGTGTAGCCTGTGGCGGGGCGTCAGCGGTAGCGGCCAAAGAAGGGCGCAGGCGTTGGACGCGAATGAAGAATCTAGACTCTTAAGCCGGTAGGAAAGTTCGCACGGGAGCACCTAGTGTGTTTCTAATCCTGACTTTGGGTATTTCAGAAGTAGCTGCAGTGAGGCGCGCTTGAGCGTCGGGTTTTCGCATTCCAGACGGGGCGGGCGATGCGGGCCGATGCCCCAATAATGGGGCGCTTACTCGCACCGTATTACTGTAATGAAACGAACATTAAAGTAATTATGATTAACGCACACTAAAATTAATGTACACATGTACATTACGGTGTATGAATGTTTCATGAATGAATCAATGATCATGATGGACTGATGATAATGAATGTACGATATTAATGATAAGAGACAGGGGAAACGGACTACTACATTACATTAACCTATGCATTGAATTTAACGTACAAATATATAAAACTCATTTTAATGTACAAGGTACATTTAGGTTTCATACCCAATAAATTAATGTACAGTACATATTACTACAGTCGACCTGGATGGCCGAGGTGGCTAAGAGCGAGTACCGACTCAGCGCTTCGGTCCGAAGGGTCGCGGGTTCGAGTCCCGCCTTGGGCATGGCTGTTTGTCCCTTGACTTTGTGTGTGTGTTGTCGCGGAGGGCCTCGCGTTCTGCTGACCCCAGATCAGAGGAGCCCGCAAGTGTGTTGGTATATAGTGTATGGTCGAATATGCGTCCCATCGGGGCGTAGAGGGTAACCGGCTGCCGGCTAGATAAAAGCCCTAGATAACAACATAAAACTACATATTTTTAATGACGTTTCCGACAGTGTACATATTACTACGGGAAACGCCTCTTCAGAGCAGCCGTCCGATAGAATTCTCCTCCAGAAACTCGACTTCGCGACTTATCTAGATTCCTGGGCCGGTAGGAAAGTTCGCACGGGAGCGCCTAGTATGTTTCTGCGGCTGAACTAGCCGAGGCGGCGGTTGGGCGTGGGGCTTTCGCTTTCCAGAGGAGGGGACGGGCCCCCGCGCGGCGCACGCGACGCCCAACAAACGGGCGCTTAGCCGCCTCCCACGCGCGGAGAGAGCCCTCGCTAATTGCGCGCGACACCGCGCCCACCCCGGCCACCCCGCGCTTTCCATCGGCGGCAGCAACACGGAGGCATTGTCCCGCTCCCCGGCGCCGGAAGGGGCGGCCGCACCACGCGGCGACGGACGACGCACACAAGTGGGAGGCGGTGGTGCAGGTGGCAGAGGATTGAAATGATTGATGAGTATTTCCGGGTGCGTCAGCTGCCAAGGTCATTATTCCCGTACGTAAGATGCACGAATCGGTAGCGGTAGCTCAGTGCATCAACTGATGTCACTGCAGCGCCTCTTACCGTGAGGTCCTAGGTTACACTTCCCACGGCGGCAGGATTTTCGACACTAGTTTTTCAGCTAGGTCGAATTCAGTCGCTGTCTGGAGGAGAATTATAGCGGCTGGCTGCTGTGATCGGTGGTTTTCCGTGGTTTCTCCGATCAACACCAGGCGAATGCTGGAGCCTAACAATCGGGCCATGGATCGCGGGCGATCTTTCCTTCCTGTTTCTTGTATCCTCACTCCTTACTTACACACACTTACACTAACATGCACTACACTAACACATATTCCGGGAGACCGGTCGGGAGCTTAGAGCATGTCCCGGCTGGGGCAGTGCCCCGCTGGTGGGAGAGTCCTGGTTAGGGGGAAACCCCACTAGCCGATAGGAGGTCGGCGCCGGCTCTTGCCATCCAGCGGGGGAAGATCACCGCCCTCTCCCGAGAAAAAGCATGCACTACACTAACGGGACTAATGACCGAAGCAGTTGACGCGCCCGGAAACACGAAAAAATCAATCAATCAATCGAAGAGGAGGCGGTGGCGGTGGAGGCAGTGATGGTGGTGGTGATGAAGGCAGAGGAGGCGGCGGTGGAAGCGGCGGGCAGTGGAGGCAGTGTGGAAGAAGCAGAGTGGCCGGCGGTGATGGTGGCTGCGGCGGCAGCACGCGCGGTTGCTGGAGAAAAAGTGAAGAGCAGTCGGAAGCTTCGGCGTGGGCGTTATTCGCCCAGTCATGAAAAACACCAGACTTTGAATCAAATAATTGTGTCAGGGAATAATTTGAAGGACACGATTTAAAAATAAACGTAAATCATTCACCTCTTAACAGAGTTTTTCACTTGTCACCACTCGGGTGTCTGGCATGAAAACTCCTCGAAAGAACGTTATAAAACTATGATGAAAGATCCGGTGAAAGTGAGTATCATAATAACATGCGTTTTTTCGCCAATTGTGGTTCTTGAGATATGAGTTTAAAAAATATTTCCAATTTCCTGAACTCTTTTAAATCTTCTTCAGCCCATACACAGGAATTTTAAGGTGAGGTTTCTTTCTTACTAATAATCGTGTTTTAAGACTGTCGCTTCACTTTCTTGTTGATTCCATGCCCCGTAGGTCAATCCAGCGAACATGAGACGCAAAGTGAGTCAAGTCGTAGTTCACCATACGCGAGATGTTGAACGCAGCGAGATGTTTCTGGGTGTAGAATGAAGCCCTCCTGCTTCTCGACCGCCCCACGTGGGGCAGGGGTTTGGTGAACGGGCGTTAATGGTACAGCCCTTTCATTATGAACTCCAGCCGGTGTAAAGCAAACGGTGGTTGGTCCGAAAACGGTGGTTGGAAGTTGACGGGGCATACATGCAGCTTAGGTCTAGTGGTTTTGCTTCTTCTTAAAGAAAAATATGCTCATATAACCAACGGTTTGCGCTTTGAAGCCCTATAGTAGCAAATATTTAAAAGCTCAACAATTGGATAGGACTAAATGTGGCAAAAAACATGTTGCCAGAAGGCTCCAACGTCTCCTGTGCGCGCCCGAAAGTGAAAACAATGGACGACCGCTGTGCGTAAAAAATTAGTTCTGGGCACTAATAGGTTAATGGCGTAGCCCTTTCAATATGATCTCCGGCTTCACAAGCAAGAGATCCTTCGGCCCCTCTGAGCTCTCATGCAGAGAGGACTAACATGAGCAGGCACCAGGCGATATAGCGGGACATATTCTCGCATGGAGACACTATTCTATTCCCCATCTTACCAAACATTCTACATCACGCTTGTCACGGACGCTCATGGAAGATAGCGAATGAAGGGCCTATGGATATTAAGAGTAAACGACGATTATAAGCGAAAATTTCCATTGTCCTAAAGATCTGGCCTAAACTGTCCTAAAGAACTTCCATACTCCTAAAGATCTGCTCACCAACTGCACCTGAATAATCGAAGAAAGATGTTGTAAGTTCTATCTCACATAACCAGTCCTGTTGAGCATGAGCCCGCACGTCGGGCCACACACAAGCATCCCCTGCCATACAGAATGTCATGCCTACCGGTGCTGAAAAATAATGCACTTTCATCAAAGGCAAATCTTCTGGGGAAAAATGAGATAGGCGAATACATTCATTGTTACTGAGATGAAAATATATTTTTATATGCTGAGCGCGGAGTGCGCTTTTTCGCGCTTGTGCCAGCCAACAGCTATTTTTTCATTCTATCTAATAGTGTTCAGAGCGGAGGGAAACATTGCAAAGATCATCTTTCGCACAATACTTGTTAAAAAAATGGTATAGGCAACACGTGCGCGATGTTATTCGAAAAATTGTTTCATAATTTATTATTCTACTATGATTCGAATATGTGAGCCAACCTATTATAAACATACATTGTTACAAATTCTATTAACACAGTAATCAATAAAGATTTGGCTGATGAAATGTGGAAGAATCACTAATACTCGTTATTCAAGACAGTGATCAACATTGTCCGAAATTTAAGATGTGCTATCCGTTGTGTTCGTCAGTGAAGAACCATACATAGTTGCAAATGCTATTGACACATTGATAAATTAGATTTGACTGATGAAACGAGGAAGAATGACTAATAGTTGTTATTTTAGACAATGGAAGAATCACTAATAGTCGGTAATAAAGATAGTGATCCACATTGTCCAAAATTTAAGATGTTCTATGAACGAAATTTATTGCTTTTATATCCTTGAAAATAGATTTTATTACATGAGAGGTTTTTTTTTGACTTAGTGTAGGGATCACAGAATTTTGAAAATGTGTACAGAATTAACTTATCCCCATAGCACGTCATACACAGTTTCAACTGTTTTTTTACGTAAAATAAATAAATAAATAAATAAATAAATAAATAAACGAGCGGTCGTGTTTACCAGTGAAGAACTATTCATAGTTAGAAATACTACGATAGCACTAACTACCACTACCCTAGATAGCACGACATCGAATAACACGAATTTCGACGTAACACGAACAAAACGTCGGTCCCGGCAAGGGATTACGGTAGTACGGACATTTATAATACTCGGATAACATGAATTTTTATAACACGAACTCCGATTATTTCAGTCCCTTGTAATTCGTGTTAATGAGGGTTTACTGTAGAAGTACATTGATCGATAAGGTAACTGATGAAACGTGGAAGAATCACTAACAGTCGCTATTAAAGACAGTGAACCACATTATCCAAAATCTAAGAAGCGCAATGAACGAGCGATCAAGTTCGCCAATGAAGAACCATACATAGTTTAAAAAAATCTACAGTGAACCCTCGTTAGCACTAACTTGCTTAAGACGAATTTCGCCGTAACACGAACAAAACTTCGGTCCCGGCAAGGGATTACGGTAGTACGGACATTTATAATACTCGGATAACATGAATTTTTATAACACGAACTCCGATTATTTCAGTCCCTTGTAATTCGTGTTAATGAGGGTTTACTGTAGAAGTACATTGATCGATAAGGTAACTGATGAAACGTGGAAGAATCACTAACAGTCGCTATTAAAGACAGTGAACCACATTATCCAAAATCTAAGAAGCGCAATGAACGAGCGATCAAGTTCGCCAATGAAGAACCATACATAGTTTAAAAAAATCTACAGTGAACCCTCGTTAGCACTAACTTGCTTAAGACGAATTTCGCCGTAACACGAACAAAACTTCGGTCCCGGCAAGGGATTACGGTAGTACGGACATTTATAATACTCGGATAACATGAATTTTTATAACACGAACTCCGATTATTTCAGTCCCTTGTAATTCGTGTTAATGAGGGTTTACTGTAGAAGTACATTGATCGATAAGGTAACTGATGAAACGTGGAAGAATCACTAACAGTCGCTATTAAAGACAGTGAACCACATTATCCAAAATCTAAGAAGCGCAATGAACGAGCGATCAAGTTCGCCAATGAAGAACCATACATAGTTTAAAAAAATCTACAGTGAACCCTCGTTAGCACTAACTTGCTTAAGACGAATTTCGCCGTAACACGAACAAAACTTCGGTCCCGGCAAGGGATTACGGTAGTACGGACATTTATAATACTCGGATAACATGAATTTTTATAACACGAACTCCGATTATTTCGGTCCCTTGTAATTCGTGTTAATGAGGGTTTACTGTAGAAGTACATTGATCGATAAGATTTAACTGATGAAACGTGGAAGAATTACTAATAGTAGTTATTAAAGACAGTGATCCACATTATCCAAAATCTAAGATGCGCAATGATCGAGCGGTTCAATGAAGAAGCGTCCCGAGGCCAGGCGAGTGGCCTTACAGGAGCAGCGAGACGCCCCGTGCGTCGCCCAGCCACTTTCCCTCGCGGCGTTATCGCCCAGTGCACACACTGTCGCGTCGCGAGGCGGCGCCGCCTCCGCCCCCGCCCCCGCCCACGCACACGCACCAGCCCCGCGGGCGGCCCGCGGGCGCGTGCTGCAAGCGATTTCGTAAAACGGAGAAAGCAGCGCAGCTACTCGACTTTGACAATGGCTTCCACTCACAATCCTGGGAGAAAGGCCCGTGCCACAGGGCTCTCTTACTTCCTCTTACTTCCTCTCTTTTCTTCCCAGAATTATCTTCGCATCTCTCGACATTTGCACCTAGTATGGAGTAAACTACCTCGGGGAGCTGTTCATGCGACATTATTTAAAGAAGGTTTTTGTGCAGAGGTCGAAACCGTATGAAAGAACGTTTCGAAACGAAAATTTGTCGCCTACCACCTAATGTACTAACAATTTCGCACCAGAAATAGAGTTTGTATATTTAGAGATATGTTTTTACGAAATCAATGATTTAATTGCATTAACTTTATATTTCAATCGCATAATAAATCAAAGAAATTATAGTAGTTCTGACTGAAATCCTTAAGATGGATATATGGCGTGAGTTCCTTCAAAATCTCACTCGTCTCAGATGAATCTTTCTCTTTTATCGCAACAGAAAGTTGTTTTCAACAATGATTGTAGTCAAGAGGGTTTGAGAGCTACACAGTGAGTTGCACTTCACATGCTAACCAACAAAAAATCACGAAAGAAGCATAGAAATATAAAATTGAGTAAATCAAAGACTTCTTCTAATAAAACTCTTTGATAATGAACTCAATCTTTAACATATGACTTACAATATAGCAACTGAGCAACATAGCAACTGAGGAAAAGGACGTGTTTAATGACGAGTTTCAATTTGAAGTAAATTTCACTCTACAAGGAAGGTTTTGATTTTAGACTACTTAAACGTCTAAAATGAAAAATATATTTTCCCTGCAGTAAAGAAGCATTTAAATGAGAAAGCTTGTATTTAACACTGGATAAAGAGAAATTTTGCCAATTACAGAAAGTATTACTAGTATACTTGGGAGTGTACAAGTACATCTTTCTCAATGGTTATCTGAAATCCAAGAGATTCATTCACCCTTCGCAAATTATGGCCATAAAAACATTAAAACTCTAATATCGGTAGCTATCACAAATTACAAGGAAGGGATATAACGAAGGATCGCGGGGCGCCGAGAGGAGGGGGTCGACTGGTGGCCGGGTCGACTGGTGGTTGGGGCGACTGGTGGTCGGGGCGACTGGTGGTCGGGGCGACTGGTGGTCGGAGCGACTGGTGGTCGGAGCGACTGGTGGTCGGGGAGACTGGTGGTCGAAGCGACTGGTGATCGGGGCGACTGGTGGTCGGGGCGACAGGTAGTCGGGGCGACTGGTGGCCGGGGCGACTGGTGGTCGGGGCGACTGGTGGTCGGGGAGACTGGTGGTCGAAGCGACTGGTGATCGGGGCGACTGGTGGTCGGGGCGACAGGTAGTCGGGGCGACTGGTGGCCGGGGCGACTGGTGGTCGGGGCGACTGGTGGTCGGGGAGACTGGTGGTCGAAGCGACTGGTGATCGGGGCGACTGGTGGTCGGGGCGACAGGTAGTCGGGGCGACTGGTGGCCGGGGCGACTGGTGGTCGGGGCGACTGATGGTCGGGGAGACTGGTGGTCGAAGCGACTGGTGATCGGGGCGACTGGTGGTCGGGGCGACAGGTAGTCGGGGCAGTGTGTGGCCGGGGCGATGGGTGGCCGGGGCGATGGAGGGCGGGGCGCCGAGTGGCGGGGACAACAGGTGTGAGAGTGGATGGGACGGCAGGCGCGGTCTGTTGGCGTCGGGCAGTGGACGGAGGCGGTGGGCAGTGAGCTGTGGAAGGTGGGCGGTGGGCGGTGGGTAGGAAGCAAGAGGAGAGAGGAGTAAAGAGCGGGCAAAAGGTGCGGCGCAGCCTCCGCCGTGCGCAGCACAAGAATGCTCAAGGTTGCAGGCCCCGCGCCCCGCCCCGCCCCGCCCCGCCCCGCCCCGCCCCACCCCCTCTCACGCAGCGTAGCCTCCAGCATCAAAAATACCACACGTCAGCGGCGGGGCGGGGCGAAATTTCACGATAGATCTCTACGAACGTAAGTGAACAGCATTAGAATGTGTACTTGCTATTACTTTCTACTGTTTCTTATGGTGTCTACAAACATTCGAAGACGCCGCCTTCAGAAATTCTAATAGCTTCAACCTTCCTTTCGCACATTTCGTTTATACTATGAGTTAGTCGCGGAACCCTCCAATGTTGTTAATAACGTAAAGCAAAACAATAGTCGCAGGTAAATTTCAGTAAATTTCTTTGCTCTAACAGAATTCCCAAATCGGTCGTAATCTGCTAGTTCCTTTTGCTTATGTAGTTCTGTATGTAAAACGCAAAAAAGGGTTTTCTTATCATGTGCCGCTGCCTCTGCAGTTTGCTGTGCTCTGTGGTTCGACTGAGCTTATTTATTGCCATGGGTGAAGGCAGTTGCACAAGATAATTCATTTAATGTACAATGCATTGCAGTTCAGGACAGTGAATGGTCCTTGAATGCAATAAACGTCATACTGCCTGACTGACATAGCTTTTAAAAGCACTTGTTGAAAACATTTATAAGTGGTTTGTAAGCCTTTAGATCAGCTGTTACAGCCATATTCTCGTAGCGGTTTCCTTCTAAAAATCAAAATAAATTTGGGTGCCCCCCCCTTTTTACTATTGAATAGTAACGGCAGAGTGGGCAATGCTATGGTAACTGTAAAGAATATAAAAATGGATTGTAATTAAAATTCATTGTATTCTGTTTGATTGTTTAAAGCCTAGCTGTAGAACTACACAAGTGTTCTAATTATCCTTGGCTTTCTATTAATTAATTTCCACTATCAACATCAGTCACTGTTCCATGACTTTCTATCAACTACTACTAGCATCAGCCATCTTTCGCAGGATGAATAGTCAAATATAGTCGACTTACTTAGGTGGCTCAGGGCATCAATCAATTGATGTTACTGTAGTGTCTCTGGTCGGGTAATCCTAGGGTTCGAGTCTCGATGGTGTCAGGATTTTCGACATTAGCTACAATAGGTCGAATTCAGCCACTGGATGGGGAAGAATTCCAGCAGCCGCCTGCTCTGATCGGTAGTTCTGCTTGGTTTCTCCGATCAACACCAGGCAAATGCCAGAGCGGAATCCTAAGTAATGAGCCACGGATCGCGCGCGACCTTTCCTTCCCCTTCCTTGTGTTTTCCTCCACATTACTTACACACATTTATATTCACATGTGCTACACTACAACACATGTCGGTAGCATAGACTGTATCCCGGCTGAGGCGGTGCTCCAGTGGTATGGTATACCTCGTTGGTGATAACCCCGCTAGCCGACGTGCAGATCGGAGCGGTATCTTGCTATCCGGGTGGAGGAAGACCACCACGTCCTCACGAGAAAAAAACCTTCACTGCTCTTACGGGACTAATTACCTTAAGTGTTGACGCCCCCGGAAACGCCAATCAATCAAATATAAACGAAAATTATAGGAAATTGAATTGTCATCAAAGTGGATAAAACGTTGTAAGATATTTGTAAAGTAATGTTACATTACAACTCTCGATCGGTTCCAAATTCTGCCTAACTATACCACTTCTTTATTTCTGTTTTGATAATTAAAGGGGTAGCTGAAAGACGGGCATAAGCCATAAATTTAAATTTTTGAAGTTGACCATATCATGATTCTCTCTTAATCTTATTCCCATAAGTAATGCCGATTTCCTTTTTCTGGCCGTTTGTCATGATGACGTCTGACCGAATCTATTGGCCCTCCATTGATTTGCACGTGTTCGGCGAACATCAATCGAGCTGTATCTCAAACCTCCACGAGTGAAGCTTACAAGCGTCTCTACTGAGCACTTCAATTCTCCAATATCGTATTGTATAACGTGTACGATACTGTTGCGATTATGCGTATTTAAAACTTTGAATTTATTAAATAAATATTAATTCATAATTTATTTTTTCACTTTCCATCTTGATTTTTTGATTAGCCTTTGGTTTTCAGAGTCCTACAAACGTGCACGTGGTCAGTTTACTTGTTTGCATCAGTTTGTTTTTGGCGTTGTTGAAATTCACGATTCGTGATTACAAAGTGAATTCACAAGAGCACATGTTTTGATGTATTAACCCACATTGCAGAGCAGATTCTTAAGCCTTTGGCCCGTGGTTCACGATGTCCAAAATACCTTTTTGGTGAATTTATTTCACATCGGTATCTCTTACAATAAGCACTGCAAGAAATGTCGCAATGGAATGTTGTTCTGCGGAATTAAGATGAACAGTTGACAACTTGTTATATATAAGCACTCTACACAGCCCCTGCGTAATGCACTCGGAAAGGAAAGGACCTCATTTCAAGACCAGACTTTTTCGCACAGAGTATGATCGTAAGTCTTTTCTAAAAATTGGTTTGATTATTTCATGGGTTGAACTAGGAGGTTGGTGAAAGGTACCATCCAATGACAATCGTGCTTAAAAGGGAATGAAGTTACGGAACGTAGTATGAGAAAGTCCACAAAATAATTATACGTACTTATCCCCAATTAGGAGACATAACATTGTCTCTTACAGAGTATTTATTGCCGTAATATGGCGTCACCGAGATATATAGAAACGATCTAGTAGACTTATTTAGATTGAAAATCCCTGAATCTTTGAGACCTATTCCAGTGAAGGTGAATAAACTAATGAGTGGAAGATATTAATGAATATAGAATTAAAAATAATAGAGCAATAGGGGAGTTCCAGGCATGAGAAACGGGAGCACTTTCAGACACCATGCGTCGAAGCCAATGCGACCACCACAAATCGCGGGATTTGTGAACTGTCCGCCCTTGGAGGGGCCTGGGACGGGCCGAGCGCACCTGCATTGTGCGGAGGGGCGGGTGGCCGAGCGGCGCGCGGAGGCCTTATTAGGCAACGCGTCCTCCGGCGCAGCGGCGCGGGCTCAGGAGGCGACGCCGCGACGCCAAGTCGCGACGAGCGAGGAGCATGGCGGCGCGGCGCTGGCCAGGAGACCCCGGCGGAGCGACAGGCAGGGAAAGGGCCAGAGCGTAGGGGTGGAGAGGGCGAGAGCGTAGAGAAGAGGTGGAGAAGGCGAGAGCGTAAGGGTGGAGAGGGTGAGAGCGAAGAGGTGATGTGGAGAAGGCAAGAGCGTAGATGTAGAGAGGGCGAAGGTGTACAGGTGAAGAGGGCGAGATCGTAGATGTGGAGAGGGCGAGATCGTAGAGGTGAGGTGGAGAAGGCGAAAGCGTAAGGGTGGAGAGGGCGAGATCGTAGAGAAGAGGTGGAGAAGGCGAGAGCGTAAGGGTGGAGAGGGCGAGATCGTAGAGAAGAGGTGGAGAAGGCGAGAGCGTAAGGGTGGAGAGGGTGAGAGCGAAGAGGTGATGTGGAGAAGGCGAGAGCGTAGATGTAGAGAGGGCGAAGGTGTACAGGTGAAGAGGGCGAGATCGTAGATGTGGAGAGGGCGAGATCGTAGAGAAAAGGTGGAGAAGGCGAGAGCTGTATGTGAGAGGGTGAGAGTCAGAGAGAAGAGGTGGAGAAGGCGAGAGCGTAAGGATGGAGAGGGTGAGAGCGAAGAGGTGATGTGGAGAAGGCGAGAGCGTAGATGTAGAGAGGGTGAGGGTGTACAGGTGAAGAGGGCGAGATCGTAGATGTGGAGAGGGCAAGAGCATAGAGGTGAGGTGGAGAAGGCGAGAGCGTAGGGGTGGAGAGGGCGAGAGCGTAGAGGTGAGGTGAAGATGGCGAGAGCGTAGAGGCGGAGAGGGTGAGAGCGTAGAGGTGATGTGGAGAAGGCGAGAGCGTAGATGTAGAGAGGGCGAGGGTGTACAGGTGAAGAGGGCGAGATCGTAGATGTGGAGAGGGTGAGAGCGTAGAGGTGAGATGGAGAAGGTGAGAGTGTGAGGGTGAAGAGGACGAGAGCGTAGAGAGCGTATATGTGGAGGGGGCGAGAGTGTAGTAGTGAAGGGGGCGAGAGCGTGGGGGTGGAGACGGCGAGAGCGTAGTTGTAGAGACAGCAAGATCTTAGGTGTAGAGAGGGCGAGAACGGAGGTGTGGAGAAGGCGAGAGCATAGGAGTGGAGAGGGCGAGAGCCTGGGTGTGTGGAGAGCGAGGGTCTGGGTGAGGCCGATAGGGGAAGTCAGGGAGTGGGTGCAGACAGGGCGGGACGAGAGCGAGAGCGAAAGCTATGGCAAGGGTAAGGACAAGAGCGTCGGTGTGGGTGAGGGCATTGAGGGTGACAGCACGGGCGAGAGCGAGGAGGTCGGCCTGAGTGGCCGTGGGCGCAGGGGAGGGCGAGAGTGAAGATGAGGTTGAGCCAAAGGGAAAAAGAGAGCGAGATAGAGAGGCTGAGGGCGAAGGGAAAGACGAGGGCGAGAGGTAGAGCGTGGGCGTCGCGCAAGAGAGGGGTTGAGAAGAGATAGCGGGCAAATGGGGGGCTGGCACGGCGGGGGTCGGGGAGGGGGAGGGCGTGGAGAGGGGCGGGGAGCGCGAATCAGTGAGAGCGTGTGCTGGGCGGGGGCTTTCTCTCGAAGCCCCCTCGCCTCGATGCTGAAGGGAGGAAACAACCCCCACTCGCAGGCGCGGTGGCTGGCTGCTGGGCCGTCACCTTCACGACAGACAACACACCTCGATACACGGGGCACAACTCGCTCTATATACACCTCATACAAAGTTTAATATGAGAATTGTAGGATATGTAAATCGTTATAAAATATGGTATAAATATGAAATAATTTAGAACGATCCTGAGATCCATTCAACCTGCTTTCAAAATGAGTACCAGTATTTAATGGCTGTAATAAATTGGAGAAAATACCCACATGAAGCATGGCGCTTATCAGGCCAAGTTCACTTCCAGAAAGCAAGTAAGATCTTCAATGACCCGTTAATTTACAGAGGGTTCTTGAAAGGAAGAAACAAATGCCAATATAATAATAACAAAAGGCTAATATAGAAAGGAGCTCAACCCCCTGTAACCCTAAGCAGGTGGTTCCTGCAGTACGCAATTGTACAAAGTGTATTGTAAAATGTTATAGAATACGGGACGTAGTTATAAAACAGATCCTGACGTAACATTACAGTAGTGTAATGGGGCATTCAGAAAACACATTCTTTTAAAAAATGGAGGCGATCTCTTTAATTCACTCTACATTTCCCTCTTCCACAATGTAACCATCACAGACCACTATTAGCACTCGTTCATTCATTCTTTTTTCTTTCTTTCTAAAGACTCGTGCGCTCACAAGCTCTGAAAAGCATTTTTACAGCCGGCTCGATGTGTTGCACAGCAGTGAAATAGTGAAATTTATTTCTTATTCCACCGCATTTCTGTTGTTCCTATTTTTTTCCAAAATCACTATTCACCTTCGTTTATGATTTCAAGTTAAAATGTATACATGTCAAATGCGAAGATACACGACATTATGCTTCGTGATTTCTCTCAATGTCGGATCTTTCTTGTCGCCGTCGATAACAAACTCATGGTGAATATCGTTAACCCTCCAACCGATGTTTCTGGAAGATTCCCTAGCGAGAGCCGAATGACTTCACTTTCCCATAAAAATGATTTGTGACTGCTATAAAAATCCGGAAACAGGTTTTTGAAAAACTGTTGAAAACATAACTTGAAGACATATTTGAAAAACTGAACCAATTAAATAACTTCAGTTACAAATAATGGATTCTGTAGAGATAAAAACCAACTAAATCAACGAAACAAAATATCAATGTATTTCTAAGAAAAATGACTTAAATTTTCCTCAGTTAGATTAATAAGAAATGCAAGGGAAAGCAGGTATAAAGATGAATGCTAATGAGCGCAGCCTATGAAACCAGTTCAAAATATAAACTACATTCTTACAATGATTATCCCATTGAAAATGAATTAGAGGCTTTTGGTAATTTTGCAGTCTAAAATTTTTGTCGAAATATTTCGAATATTAGGCAACACAACGTACTTCTCGCTTGAGTTCCATTATAGACTTCTACTGTAAATTAAGTTTATATAATTTTGTTTTAATGTAAATTTTATTAAATAAATGTATGCTAAATTATATAAATTCTTTAAAGTTTTAGAAATTTGCAGAATATTTAGGAAAATGCAATGCGCAGCATGTCCGAGGTTGCAAATATAATACATTATTTGTACAAATCTTGTATGCATGATATAGATATTTGGATCAGATGTGCATGTTGTCAGGGAGTAAAACTGAATAAATATGTTTGTCACCTACCCTAATTACATTGCAATAAAAAGTAGAACACGGACCATTACGCGATTCATCCTGGCATCGTCTTCCCTTGCAACACCCGCCAATACTACAACAGATCAACAAAGGGCATTTAACCCTCTTTAAAAAGCTAAGCCAAGCGATAAAAAAACAAAGCTGCGCCACTTCTCACACGATTCTCTTATACATGCATTATCTCTCCATTTACACCTCTTTATACGTGCATCCCAGTATGACACAGCTTCTGCAAAGAGACGGGGGTGAATATTTCATGACTTCTCGGGAAACGTTTCCCAAGCTTTTATAGAAATTTCATTAGGAGGTTCGAACTGTCTTAGAGAGAACGAAACTGGAAACAAAGTTTGAGGTTACCATCGTACAGGACTTGTTTTTCTGAGCGGCTTCAGATAATAAAATAGTTAAAATAATATCTACATACTTCCGATAAGTGCCATTTAATAGTATGTGTTTACTAGGACACTACATGGAGTTGACAAAAAGGGGGAATTACAATGCGTATGTTAAGAAAAATGTTGAAAAGACAGGAAGCAAATAATGTGTTGATCTGCAGAACGAATAATCTAACACTCGCGACTCACTTTGTGAATATTTCTTTGCGATTCGATTTTGCCCTTCCGTTGTTGTTTAATTTGATCTTTTTATTTAAAAGAATAAATTAAAAAAACTTTGGGCAGTAACAATGTAATCCATACTAACTACAAGCCTCCCGCTATTCGCAAATGTCGATTCTGGTGAAAGTGTGGCTAACCTTATATACATCTTCATGCTAATGAAGGGCTTGGGTAAGAAGATATGAGACACACTTCAACTCAAATCAAGATATTAATATTTAAGAAGAGCAAGAGGTTGTCTATAGATGATGTGGCTTATCTTGTTACTGTCTCAAGTACTTCATATAATTACTGGCATTTCTCTAATGTTATTTTTCGCATACAATGTCAGCGATTTGAGAAAAAAATATTTACGTTATCGAACGTGGACTTCCATCGAACGGTAAGTGATCTGCAAGAGCAATAACGAGGCAGATGCGTGCGGGTCCGTTATGCGCGTTGGGTGAGCAGTGAGCAAAGTGCCCAGTGAAAGGAATGGGGGCACCTCCTTCACATTTCTCTTCGACCGACGAAGGCTGTCGCTCCATTCGCAATTGCGTAAACGATTCTTGAGCCACCCGCATTCCACTCAGTTTTATACTAGTTAGTAGTTGTAGCCAATATTACCACAGCGAATTTTATGTACAACACAAGTACAACGATGCAAATGTATGACTGAGCACGTGAGTTTATGTGTATAGGTTTGTGTATGCTTATGGATGCAAGAGAGTGTGCAAGTGAGAGTGAATATCTGGATGTTAATTTGCGTATATTTATGGGTGGGTATGTATATTCGTGATTATATAATATGGTACGGTGTACGTGAAGATGTATACAATAAATATTGAAGTACACATATGTGCGTGTTCTTGTGCAAGATACAAGTGCGTGAGCACATGTGTCTGCTTGTACGAGTGCTAAGGTGTGTGAGCAATGTGTGTGTGTATACGGAACGTGCGTACGGAGTGCAGGCGTGTGAGCGCCAGCGTGGGTCGTTTTCCACTCGGGTGAAACGCTGCGCGCAGGCGTGCGCGTGCCTGTGGCATTTGGAGCTGCGCCGCGCAGCAGCACCACCACCACGCCGCGCGCAGAGCCGAAGGCCGCTGCGCAGCACGTGACCGCGCGGCCGAAGACCTCCCCTCCCGCCCCTCCCCCCCTCCCGCCACCCCGCCCCCTCACGCGGCCCCACGCCGTCCACACAGCACGCGGGGCGATGGACCAGGCGTTCCCCAGGGGCCACGCGCTGGCCACCGCTCGGCGGAGGCCCTCTCGGGCCCGGGCACTTGCCGAAACTCGAGGACGCGGACGGGCGCTTGCTTGTTTGCCGAGCGCGGAACATTTGGCGCGCGCCCGACCCGCAGCGAGTCGTAGTTTAGAACGAATCAAAAGAAACAGTCATTCCCCGAGCACCTCCGTTACTCGCGAATCCGAGTGCGCATAGCAGTCACTGGCTACTCGCCGAGCGCCGCACGAGTCCAGCCTCCTTTACGTGCATTCCAGTTTTAAGCAAAATCCCCAACACCACAGATGAATCGTCTCAAACAAAACATTTCTTCCCCCAGTTGCAGCCTCGCATTATCGCACTAGGAAGCAGATTGTCGTCGGGTGGGAGGTTTGGATGACGTTCCCGGTAAATACGGTCTTGAATCCTGTTTTGTTTCACTTTCTTCCTCACTGTGATCACCATCGGAGATGTCAACAACCTTTCGTCACCTCCCAACTCCTCCTACGTGCATTCTTGAGGCTTGCGTCCGTGGGTTCACACGCAAAACATGTCACGACGCCGCTAACGGCAACCGGTGACGCAGGCGCGGCGCGGCAGCGGGCGCCCCGCGGTCCTTGCGCACTTACCTAGCAGGGCGGCGGGCATGGGCGGCGCGGCGCAGCGTGGTCCCCGGGCGAGCGGGGCGGAGGAGAGGCGCGACGCCGGGAAAAGGTCACTGCGCCCGTCGCGGCGGCGCGCGCCACGCCTCGGCACGGCACACAAACGCACGACACGGCACGGGCGGCGTCACGGCACAGCGGAGCACAGCACAACACAGCGCGACGCGACGTGACGCGAGGAGCGGGGCGGCGTGGTGTGGCGTGGAGCGTGTGGAGATGCGGCCTGTGCGGGAGCCCGCAGCGCACTGGCGGCGGGAGGCGCGCAGCGCGGCGGCGGCGGCGGCGGCGGGAGGCGGCGGCGGCGGCGGCGGCCGACAGGTGAACTCGATCCGCGCCGCGCCGCAGCAGCCGTGGCGGGGAGGGGGCGGGGGCGGGGAAGGGGAAAGCGGCGCCGCCAGGTGACCCAGCCCCGCCGCACCGGGCCCTCCACCACCAGTTGGGGGTGGAAGGGCCGCGCAGATGGGTGCTTGGCAGTGAAAGCTTCACCTTGACAACCAACAATTGGTGTGCAAATATTCCATTTGTTTGCCGTGAAGGCAGTGGCGTAGCTTCAGTTCGTGTCACCCGGAGCCAAACTAATGGTATCACTCCCCTCCCGTAAATTACTGAATAGTTCATACATTATTTAATAAATATATAAATATATTTGCACATGATATTTATTTATAATATATAAACAACTATGTAATTCAAAATAATTGAAATATAATTTTTAAATAATCTAAAACGAAGTATACTAATTAAAAAATGCGGGTTTTTTATAAAATATATTTCTTAAATAATTCATTAAAATTAATCAATTCCAACTATAAAATTTTATAATTTGTGTCACTCCTAAAATTGTATTATTCAGGACACACAGCCCCCCCCTACCTCTTCCTAATTACTAGATTGAGTGAATGTGATGTTTTGGGTAAATGTCAATCCAAGTACACTAATTATATTGACACATTCATCGACGTAAAGGTTGGACCTCGTCTTCCTTTTCTCAAAGAGGGAAAAATACTTCTATAATATAATGTATTTCAAATCACATATCCAGAGGATTACAATTGGTGATATAAACATGTTCTTGTTTATACTATAATTTTGTGGTTATTTGCATATTTTAAAATGTATAAATAATATGAATGATTTATTATATTTTTTACCGTTTATGAAGCAAAAGAGCATCAACATAAAATCAAGACATAAATTACTATTATTTCCTAAACTGACGACTAAAGATATTAGATATTGGTTAAATATAAAATCTACACCTTGCAACCACTTTCTAAAGGAGACTTGCACTTCCCAGTATTTTGAATAGCCCGGAAATTTCGATAAGTTTTTCAATAAAATTTGAGGTATTATTATTAGATTAATTATAAATTGTCATAAAGTTTTATTAATTTATACAAGTATACTCAGAATAGTTATCAACAAATGGGGTTTGTATATTCAAGAAAGTTTAAAAAGTCTTAAATAAATGGAAAGTTCTTAAGTAATATCTTATTTTTAAACAAATTATAATTATAAAGTAATAATTAAATTGAACATTGAGAAACGTGAAAAAATAATTATAAAACGTGCACATCTCTTATTACATTTTTACTTAATAAATTCACTTTAATCATTATATTATTATGTGGCCAATATTTCAACAGCTAGCATTCTTTTAAGACAAACGTTAGTTAACAAGTTACTTGTTCTTTTCGAAATAACTGGTTAGTTTTTTCAAATGGAACAAAAATAAAATGAAATAGTTACGCAATTAATATTTTCATTTTTATTTGTACTACTAAAAAATCTAATTTTTTAGAACTTAGAAAACAAAGAAATCTGATTTTTTCGCCACCTGACAAAGACAGGAATTTTCTGAAAGAGAATCATAAAATTGAAATTGAGCCGCCTGGTTGGAGCTACTCATTGCGACGAACTAGTGTTGGGACATGAAGCCAAAGAGGAATGAGTATTAAGGAAGAAAAAAGTATTTTAAGGATATGGCTTATACCTCACCCCGCCCTTCCATGAATATGTTTGAACTAAAAAAAGTATTTTGATAAGAGAAATACTCCTTTGAATGTGATGTGATAAAAAAGACGGTAACTGTTTTCAATAAATTGAGTAAAATTACAACAAAAAGTGTCGGCTTGGGGCGGGGAGGGGGCTGGTTCCCCTGGATGCTTCTCTGCGAGGAAGCCAAGGAATACAGCTTCGCGACGTGCTAGTTAAAATCTTTATAAACACTTATATCCACCTCGTTTTTAACACATTTTCCCTTGAGTCATGGAGTAAATGCTCATTCCTCTTTGACTTCATGTTCCAACACTTGAGTTCGTCGTAATGGCTATCACCAACCAGGCGGCTCAATTTCGACTTTATCATTCTCTTTCAGAAAACTCCTGTGTCTTTGTCAGGTGGCGAAAACATCAGATTTCTTTGTTTTCTAAGTTTTAAAAAATCAGATTTTTGGTATCACAATCAAAAATGAAAATATTAATTGCGTAACTAGTTCATTTTATTTTCGTTCCATTTGAAAAATATTAACCAGTTATTTCGAAAAGAACAAGTAACTTGTTAACTAACGTTTGTCTTAAAAGAATGCTAGATGTTGGAATTATAACAACCTTTTCTTTAGTTCTGAACAAATAAATGAAGCTTTTATTCATCTTCAAGAATTTCAGATAAATAACAGTATTGTTCTCGACGTATATAAATAAACAATATGAATTAAATGGAATATTATTATCTTACACTTGTTACATGTTTCAATATATTCATACTTACGGAGCCGTATTAAATTCGCTAATTACATAGTTATTTAGCCGACCTGAATGGCTGAGGTGGCTAAGAGCGAGTACCGACTCACCGCTTCGGTCCGAAGGGTCGCGGGTTCGAGTCCCGCCTTGGGCATGGCTGTTTGTTCCTTGACTTTGTATGTGTTGTCGCGAAGGGCCTCGCGTTCTGCTGATCCCAGATCAGAGGAGCCCGCAAGTGTGTTGGTCTTGTGTAAGGTCGAATATGCGTCCCTTCGGGACGTAAAGGGCAACGGACTGTCGGCTGGATAAAAGCCCTAGGGAAAAAAATAGTTATTTATCTTAACATCCTATACGCGCGTTTCGTCCCCGTTCAGACTCCGCCGCCGGCCACTCGAGTCGTCGCGCGGTCCACACGCGAAGCCTGGCGCTGCCACCGGCAGATGGCGCGCGGCGCCAGCGCCGTTCCGGTCCGCTCGCCACCGCCCACGCCCCTCCCACACTCCTCTCACACACAGCCCGTGAAGCTACTTTGGGACGACTGAGTGAGTAAACTACTTAGCTCACTGTTCCGTACCTGCTTAGGTTACTCAATTGATGTCACTGCAGATCCTCTCACCGGAAGGTCCCACCGGGAGCGGTAGCTCAGTGCATCAACTGGTGTCACTGCAGCGCCTCTGACCGGGAGGTCCTAGGTTCCCACTCCCCACGGCGGCAGGATTTTCAACACTAGCTTTTCAGCTAGGTCGAATTCAGTCGCTGTCTGATGGAGAATTCTAGCGGCCGGCTGCTCTGATCGGTAGTTTTCCGTGGTTTCTCCGAACAACACCAGGCGAATGCCGGAGCAGTACCCGACCAAACGGGCCACGGACCGCGCGCGATCTGTCCTTCCCATTCCTTGTCCTATCCTCTCCCCTTACACACACACACACACACACACACACACACACACTAACATGCACTACACTACCACATATCCCGGGAGACCGGTCGGAAGCTGAGAGCTTTTCCTGGCTGGGGCGGTGCCCCGCTGGTGGGAGAGTCCTGGTTAGGGGGAAACCCCACTAGCCGACGGTAGGTCGGCGCCGGATCTCGCCATCCAGCGGGGGAAGATCACGCCATCTCCCGAGAAAAAACATGCACTTCACTAACGGAACTAATGAGCAGAGCAGTTGACGCGCCCGGAAACACGAAAAAATCAATCAATCAATCCGCAAGGTCCTGCGGGTCGAGTCCCGTCGGAGGATTTTCGACACTCGCTCGTCAGCTAGGTGGAATTCAGCCGCTGTCTGGAGGAGAATTGCAGCGGCCGGCTGCTCTCATCGGTAGTTTCCTGTCGTTTCTCTGATCAACACCAAGTGAATGTCGGAGCACTTTCTTAACTAATGGTCCACGGACCGCGCGCGCTCTTTCCTTCCTCTGCCTTGTTTTATCCTCACTTCTTGCTTACACTAACATTCACTACACTACCACATATGTCGGGAGACCAGTTGGGAGTTCAGAGCTTATCCCGGCTGGAGCGGTATCCCGCCGGAGGGAGATACCTGTTTGGGGAAAACCCCGCAAGCTGACGTGTATGTCGACACCAGATCTCACCATCCAGAGGAGGAAGAACAACGCCAACAACCGCGATAAAACATGCACTACACTTACGAAAATTATAAACTTAGCTGTTGTTGCGAAGCAGAATTGCGGGATTAGTACGGGATTAATAATCTTAGCAGAATCACTAATAATTGACTCAATCAAGCATTGCCAATCCGTGAAGGTACTGCATATTATATCTCGAAAGGTAGCGGTGTATCACTCCATGTGAATTTGAGATCCGGCGACGACCTCCACGACGGCTTCCACGATTTTCTTCTTCAGGTTCATTCGCCAAGTGTGTTTGAATATTGCGTTTAAGTGTGTGTGTGTGTGTGTGAGTGTGTGTGTGTGTGTGTGTGTGTGAGTGTATACGTGTGTGTAAGGGCCGAGAAAGGGCATCTACCTTTCAAAACAGCCAACCACTATAATTCTCCTCGAGATAGATGTTGCATTCGTCCTAGATATGTACAATTTTTTAAAATTTGGTCCGTTTTTGAATGAGAGTGAAAATGACTCGCGCTTGCATGCTTCGCGCGTTTTGACGCCCTTTGCAGCCGTGTAGTATGTCTCTGAGGGGAGGTGGGAAACTTTATGTTTATAAAAATTGAGTTGCCCTCTGACTGTGTGCTATGACCTGTTATTCAATTCTTGAGTGCAACAAACTTGACAGAAGCGGAAATTCACTGTAAGATTTGCAAAGTATACGATGATAATGATGTGAGCGACAGTAAAGTTCGAAAGTGAGTGAGAATGTTGATGAACGGACGGGTTAATGCGAATGATGAACCACGCCCTGGCCGACCATCTCTTATTTCTGAAGATTGGTTCGTGATGTGGGCAAAAAAATTCGAGAGGACTGACGATTCACGATTTCAAAGTAAGCAATTGATTTTCCACAATTTCTAGGTTAGTGTAGTACAACATTGTTTGTGAGAAACTGAATTTTCAAAAATTGTGCTGTTGGTGAGTTCCAAGACTTTCACAAGACAAAATGATTGCCTGTGCTTTACCGTTTTTGACTCAAGTCAAGCACGAAGGATTTGAATTTTGGATTACTTCGTTACGGATGAGACTTTGGTGTCATACAAGACTCCTGAGTCCCAACAATAGTCAAAGGATAACACACATCGTCGTCAAAGTGAAAGCAAACAGCCAATTTCAGCCCGAAAGATAAGGTCAACTGTCTTTTGAGACAGGCAAGGGATTTTGTTGGTGGAGTTTGTGCTGAGAAGCACAAACAATCAATTCTGATGCTTATTGAATGACCTTAGGAAAACTTCAGCGTTCCACACAAAACAAGCGGCGTGGTCTACTGTCTTCCGGTGTAAATTTGCTGCATGACAATGCAATGACACATGTTTTTGCACAAACAAAAGGTCTAATCATGTATTTTGGATGGGAGCAGTCTAGACCTGGCACCCAGAAACACATGTTCTGTACTTCCATGATTTTCTTAGTGGTCAAGGGTTCAACAACGACGACAATGTGAAAACCGCGATCACGTATTGAGCTTCTCCAAAGGCGGCAGATTTCCTTCACGTGAGAATTCAAAAACTTGTTGAACGGTACGAGAAATGTTTGAAAAAACTTAAATTATGAGGAAAAATAGATTAAATAAAGTATATTATGAGAAAAATAGTTTAATGGTTTATGAATTATTTTTCATCTCATTAACAAACATCTCATCTCGATCAGGTTTTTCGTCCAGTTTCCCTGATCTATTGAGCAAATGCTGAGATGGCCCTTGTTTTGCTTTTGGACATAAATGTAACTTCATTATCTGTGCACAACTTCTATAATTAAGTGGGAAATATAGTTATTCAAATTATCGTTTCCATGTTGTCGCAGCAGGAAGTATTATTCCTTGACGAAGGACAACATGGATAAGAGACCAATATTTATTACTGATTTATTCTTGAAAATAGATTTTATTACATGGGAGCGGGTTTTTTCTTTTTCAAATTAACTTAAAATTCAAGTAGTATAGGACTTATTGTAGGGATCACAGAATTTTGAAAACGTACACAGAATTCACTTCTCCCCATAGCACGTCATACACAGTTTTACTCCAAGATGACCTAAATCTCCTCATGTCAAATAATCATTGGTTCAATGATTGGCAAATAAAAATAAATCACCAAAAATCTCAAGCAAAAATGTTCTCCTTAAAACGGATTCTTCCCACATATCCCTTAATAATTAATAACCATGCAGTTAAATAGCTTCCAAATGACACTCCTGTTAAATATCTTGGACTTCAAATAGATACTAAATTAACCTGAAAAAACACAAAACATCAATAGCTAATAACACACATATAAAAATATTAAAATTGTATCCATTCATAAATAGAAAATCAAAATTATCAATAGACTCGGCATTAATAATATTTAAATACATTATAAGACCTTCACTGACCTGCCAAATTTGGGGAGGTGCCGCTAAAAACAACCTTCAAAAACTGGAAGTACTGCAAAATAATGTTTTAAGAAATGTTTTAAAAGCTCCATGGTATATCAGAAATGATCAAAAAAAGAAGTATCTATAGAATCTCTGAAAACTTGGATTCTAAAACTTTCTTCTAATTTCTACTCTTCTCCTTCATCTTGCCCAGCCACTCCTTTGTACACCCTAGGTAAATCAGCCAATCTTTTTCCACGAATAAAATCAAGATATTCTAAAGACCTACTATATCCTCCTTAATTAGCTGTAAAGCAGGTTCCAACATTTCTAAATTAAATATTTATGTTTTTAATCCAAATATTGTATGCATTTTTCTGAAAGACCCTTCCTAGGTATCCTTAGTTGTTATAATTTATAATGTAAATACTAGTCTTCTACCATTGTTCATGTATAAAAACTCTTGAAAGGCTAAATAATGTCGAACAAGGAAATTAAAAAAATATTTAAAAAAAGAAAAAATACACAGTTTTAACTGTTTTTGACGTTAAATTATAAATAAATAAATAAACTTATTTAAAAAATAACCCTCGTATCTAGTGTCTAAAATCAGCCACCATCAGGACTCGAACCTAAGACTTCCAAGTCAGTGATACTAAGTCAGCGCTAGCAACAGCGTTGCCGAAGAGCTATTGAAGCTGGTCATTGACGTGATGAGTGGCAATTTCTTCACTTACTGATGCTGTATTTGCTGCTCCAATTTGACACTTCCCCAAGGAGCAGAGCTCTCTATCAGACATTAAAGCTTCTGTTCCTTTGCCTATTTCACTTTCTAAACTTGTTTTTATGATCACCTGGAGGAAGAACAATAACTGTCTTTTTATCACTAAGTACCCTTCGCGCCTTATCCATTTATTGTTTTTAATTTTGATTTTAATTAAGCGCAGTAGCGAACCGATAATTTCATTCTCTTTACGAATATTTGTTTTCTGTGTCTATGCTTTTTGTTCTAATAAAGATCATAATGTTTCATAGTGGTTCTAGCACATTGTTCATCATGAAAGTCTCGCGTGTTTCCTGATTCGTTTCGGCAAACTACACAAGTAACTTAATATGATTTGTCCATAAAATTATGACTTGTGAAATCCTTAAGCAGCAACTTTGCACGTTAATTAGAATTATAGTTCTATTGCGTCGTTCTAAAATTTAAAAAAGTGCTGTGAGTGATTTTATTTCTTGCTATTTGTATTTCGTATTCTGCAGTATTATTTCTGTAAGACTGTGAACATTACAGGTGAATCAAAAATTGCAATCTACTTGTTGCAAGTTGCAATGTATTTGTCAAATTTTCTAAAGAGATTGTAAAACTTGTAGTAACTATATTTAACTCATTTATTACCAATTTATGACTCGTATTCTTAGCTATTGGTTAGGATGTATTCTAAGCATAATTTTAAGTTACTCATACACTGAGAACATACAAAACACATTTAGAAGGCAATGTCAAAATGGTGAATCGCGACTCGAAAACGCTTCCATCGTTTGTGATCTGGACATTAATAATAAAGCGATTACATGAATTTTTATCATTTGGTGACAACCAAGAAGGCCATTTATTCACAGTCACATCCTATTGAAAATTAATGATTCTGTCTAGGATGACAGAGAGTAGATCTACTGAAAAACTACAGTTCCAAGAAGCATTTGAATTAGGGACGAAAGTGGATTATACTACCTGAAGGACATGATAATAAATATACAATAATATTATTGTTAGCAACAATTAAACATTTTTACCATTTTGTTCGGTTTAATAACAAACATAGGACATCTCGAAAGGAAATTGCCCTACATTTCGTGCTGCAGTCTTCTGTTGTCTCTTTCCTCCGTAGCGGAGGACAACCAATAAATAAATAAATAGAATTCTAGGGGGGAGTAACTTGTCTATAGGCAGTTAGGTAGATTTCATGCATTACATCGCCCGCGCGTGAGCTCGCACGGGCTGTCGAGGTGCACGCGTCTAGTGACAAGGGCCCCGGTTCCAAATTCCTGGTCGTATCGAAGCCGCGTCCCCGCCCGCCGCCAAGATGTGCGAGAAGTTCCTGAAGAACCGTCTGGACGACCCGTTCCTGGAGATGATGAGCGTGCGCAAGCCTACCAAGATCCAGCGCGTGGTGGACTCGGTTCCGCGGCCGCCGCGCGGCGCGCCCCCGCGGCCCGGCTTCCCGCAGTGGCACGTGGCGCCGCTCTACCTCAACCTGTCGCTGCCCACGGGCATGCCCCGCGAGGTCACCGTCTACGCGCGCGAGAAGCTCGGCAACAAGGTGCTCGCTTCGCAAGAACCTACCACATTGGTTCCGTTTTACTAATTGATTGATAAGTTGATTGATTGTTAGTGATGTATTGATTGATTGGTTGTAAGATGGATTGATTGTTAGTGATTCCGGGCGTGTCAACTACTGAGGTCATTAGTTCTGTAAGTGTAGTGCATGTTTTCTCATCGCGAGATGGCGGTGATCTTCCCCCACTGGATGGCGAGTTCCGGCGCCGACCTACCGTCCACTAGCGAGGTTCTCCCCAACCAGGTATCTCCCACCAGCGGGGCACCGCCCCAGCCGGGACTAATTATAAGTCCCTGACCGGTCCCCGGCATATGTGGTAGTGCAGTGCATGTTAGTGTAGGTGTGTGCGTGTAAGGGGTGAGGATAGGACAAGGAAGAGGAAGGAAAGATGGCGCGCGGCCCATGTCCCGTTTGTTAGGGTACTGCACTGGCATTCGCCTTGTGTTGAAAATCCTACCTTTGTCGGGTCTCGAACCTAGGTCCTCCCGGTCAGAGGCACTGCAGAGACATCAGTTGATACACTGAGCCACCGCTCGCGGTTTGGCGAAAATGTATTAGATTTGTTCGGATTTACTGATTGATTGATAAATGGATTGATATGTTTATTTGATTTTTTGATTGT
This sequence comes from Teleogryllus occipitalis, assembly GCA_011170035.1. Taxonomy (NCBI): domain Eukaryota; kingdom Metazoa; phylum Arthropoda; class Insecta; order Orthoptera; family Gryllidae; genus Teleogryllus; species Teleogryllus occipitalis. Next base: position 44,853 of record BLKR01001104.1, read on the forward strand.
TAATTATTGTATATTATTTTTTGATTGTTAATGTGTTGATTAATTGTAAGATTTATTGATTGTTATTGATTGATTTCGGGCGCGGAACTGCTAAGGTCGTTAGTTCCTTATCTTGGGAGGTGGCGGCGATCTTCCCGCGTTGGCTGGCGATTCGGCGCCGACCTAGGTTGACTAACAGGGAATTTTCCTAACCAGCTATCTCCCCCACCACTCCAGCCGGCCAAGCTCTATGCTTCGAGTGGTCTTTTGACAAATGTAGTAGTGTAGTGCTTGTGTGTGTAGTTAGGGATAAGTTAGGACAAGGAAAAGGAAGGAAAGGTCGCGCGCCGTCTACGGCCCGTTTGTTAGGGTATTGCTCTGGCATTTTTCTGGAGTTGATCACAAAAATCACGAAAAATTACCGATCAGAATCTTCCCTTCCTCTTCCTTGTCCTTACTTACAGACACTTACAATTACAAGCAGTTCTCTATCACACATGCCGGTAGACAAGTCGGGAGTTTAGAGCTTGTCCCAGTTAGGGTGGTGCCCCTCTGGCGGGAGATACCTGGTTGGAGAAAACTCCGCTAGCTGTCGTATAGGTCGGCGCCAGATCTCACCATTCAGCGGGAAAAGTTCATCACCATCTCCTGCGATGAAAGCTTACTCAGCACTAATGACTAGGGGCCGGGTTTTAATGAAATGTCATTTTTTTCTTTTCACTTTCGAACAATGCCGTTTAGTATAGAAATTTATTTTATGTTATGACAAAAGGAAATTACTCATTTTTACAGGTCATTATTTTGCATTTTTTGTTGATTTCGACTAATAAGTCATTTTTACCTGCTTCCGTCCTTTTCAATGAATTTTTTTCTGGTTTGATCGATTTTAATGTTATTTTAATGGTACTTGCTTCAAATAATATTTACGAGATGCAACAAATGTTCTTCACAGAAATTACTCTGTAGCCTATTCGATTTGTTTGCTCAGAAATTGTTTTGACAGCCGTTGTGAGTATGTTTTTCTTGTGACGTATATCAGCGCCATTGCCGGTTCCTCCGATTTCGGGATAACAAAAGCCAGAGATTTCCACAGTCCAAACCAACAGTTTGCCAGCTGACTTCGCTCGAACGAATGCAAGATGCCTCGATTACATCAGTAACGTATCCAACAGCTTGAGTTGTTCATCCGAACTGGTTTTTTTTGTTTTGTTATTTAAGGTTGCATCAACATCTAGGTTATTTGCGACCAGTATTGGAGTTAACGTTATGGTAACTATGATGCTGAAACGAAATGGTGATGCTAAGAGGTGAAAGGACGAACACAATACAACAATGCCCGAGGCGGGACATGAACCCGCGACCCTTCGGTAATAGATCACTACGACACTACTGCCTTTGGCTCGGCTACCTGGACGGCTGAATTGTTTTCGATAAGATTTTTTAAGTCATTTGTCTTTGATTGATTGATTTTTTCGTGTTTCCGAGCGCGTCAACTGCTTTGGTCATTAGTCCTGTCAGTGTAGTGCATGTTTTTTTTCGGGAGATGGCAGTGATCTTCCCCCGCTGAATGACGAGATCCGGCGCCGACCTACCGTCGGCTAGTGGGGTTTCCCCCTAACCACGACTCTCCCACCATCGAGGCACCGCCCCAGCCGGGACAAGCTCTAAGCTCCCGACCGGTCTCCCGGAATATGTAGTAGTGTAGTGCATGTTCGAGTAAGTGTGTGTAAGGGGAGAGGATAGGGCAAGGAAGAGGAAGGAAAGATCGCGCGCGGTCCGTGGCCCGTTTGGTAGGGTACTGCTCCGGCATTCGCCTGGTGTTGATCGGAGAAACCACGGAAAACTACCGATCATTTGTCTTTGATTTTAGGGCATTTTTAAAGCATTTTATCGATCGTTTTTGGCGATGTTTTAGATCATCAAAATCTGCACCCCTACTAATGACGTGTGTATGTGTGTGTGCGTAGTTGTGGAAGGCGTACGGCTGCGCGGAGTACTTCCTGCGCGACCTGATGGCGTACGAAGTGAGCTTCGAGTACGAGTCGCGCCACGACCCGCACCTCCGCCCGCACTTCCGCCAGAAGCTGTACCGCGCGCACCTGCAGCGCCGCGGCTTCGTGACGCGCGACCGCCGCGTGCTGTGCACGCTCGCGCAGTACAACAAGTTCCGCCGCTACCTCTACCGCACGCAGCTCTACCACCTGCACAACGCCATCTGGTGGCACGTGAGTACCTCTACGCAACGCGCTCGCGGCGCATAGCGAAGTCGCTAGCCTTTTCACCTCTGAGGTCCGGGTTCGATTCCCGTTGAATCTCATGTGAAAATTTGTTCCAACAAAACGAGTTTGGCTGCTTCACAAGGGCTGGACCAACCCCTGTGAAGTGTCCTAAACCCCCCCCCCCCCTATCCTTATTCCTTCGCAATTCTGGCCGCTGGGTAGTGACGCAGGAGCGCGTGGTGGAGGCGCGTACGCGGAGATGCTACCTGGCGGTCCTCTTGACAAGACTGCGACGAGACGTGACATGACTTAAAGGTAATGCAGGATTACTCCCGCGCAGTTCACGGTGGATTACTCCCCAGCGCAAACCGCTCAACGCCCCTTATGGGGTTTGGAGACGCGTTGCGTCAATTTGTAAGACGCAACAAATTAAAAAAAACGCCATGATTTTCGTAATTGTTGGACGGTCCTTTGGGTTTTTAGGCAGTTATTTATGTTAGGGATACTAGCGCAGACTTGGTTATGAGCTGAGTGCGATGTGCATTTGTGCGATGTGCTGATGTCATCCCCACCACTAGTTGTAATCATACTGCCAACCTAAGCGGAAGAATTATGAAACAGGAATGGATAGGGCCCATACTCGCCAATACCCCATATTCGCATACACTTTGTTCCCGCCACATTTTAATGCCAAATTACTTTCGAAGGCCAGTTTTCTTGCTTCGCTCGCCCAGATCTAAGTCACGGCGAGACTCGGGCCTTCGGCCCTCGCGTTCACTATGAAAAACCTTCAGTCTATCCACCCCATAATTACCTATTCACTAGAATGAAAATGCATTTTATGGTTAATTTCACTTCCCTGCATTTCGTCACTACGGCGACAGACAAATGAACATCGCACAGCGTATAACCCAGTCTCTGCTCGAATACCCTTTAGATTATATCAATTTTTATTATAAATATAAATATAAATCTATAAAAAAATGTAACACACGCGCAAGTTTTCTTGATATTCCACAGCGGAGGGTGCGGAGAGAGGAGAGTTCTGGCTATGTCACAGCTTAAAACTGTGGGCATGAACTTAACGCGCCAAAGCGTCCCACGAGAAATGCGACAACTGTTTTGAAAGTACGAGGCGGTTGTTGCCAGCATTGTAAATTGATACGAGCCGTTCCGAGTCGAACCTAAGTATCTCAACGGGCCGTGCTATTCAGCGCTGGGTGATGACTAGAGAACTCGAGTTTTGAGAAAACTTGCGCGAGCAATAAAAAATATTTAAAAAATATAAAACAATATAATAAATATATAACAAATATAATACAAATTTATATAATAAATGTCTGCCAAGAAAAACAAAGGACCTTCCAAGAAATACAAAAATATCAAAAAAGGCAGTCCTATAAGTAATACCAAGAAATTTAACCTTTCTGAAGAAAATCAATGCGATGATGCCTTGTTTAACGTAGCGAGGCTGTTCTGGCTAATCTCGAAGATATTGCTTCGATCCTTTCATCATCTAGCGGAGAAAGAAGGTATCATTCGGGCGACGAAACAGGCGATTTGAACGTAGCTCAGAGACTTATGGAAGATCAAAATCAACCCGTCGAAATCTACAGCTAAAGTCTTCACTTTCAGACCATATTCCTTCCCCATGCCGTTTAAAATGAACAACACAATTCCTTGAACTCCTCATAACAATGCCGTTAAATATCTTGGACTCCACATGGATATTACACTCAACTGATAAATACACGTGGATAACAAAGTCCAACAAGCCAAAGCCAAAATCATACAGTTAAAACCACTTATAAATAACAGTAAACTTTCACTAAATAATGGCATTACCTAATATAAAACCACCATAAGACATCTTATCCTGTACGCTGGTCCAATTTGGACAAATGCAGGCCATAATGTGAACAAAATTCAGATTATCCAGAACAAATTGCATTATGGTTTGTGGTGACAGGAACGTCTCACAATTCAATATCACGTATTATTTAGTCGTTAACGTCCATTAAGTCGAATCTCGCTCAGTAAAAAAAATTAATAGTCGATCTTAAACACCTGGACGTAAACAAGAGGGAGTTAATTCTGTGCCTTGGAGCAAGGGCAACCATGGCGGTTTTGAGATATCTCGAAAACAAATTTTATCGTTGTCTATGAAAAATATATTATAATAATTTAACTTAAAGCCAACTTCAATGTATTGATATAGCTTTGACCTTAATTTAATCAAATTCAATGAGAAAATTATGTCAGATGTGCAAGGTATCATTTGTTAAGTATGCTAATGCGCCTTGTTGAGAAAAGGCGCTTGCCTTTATCTTGCCCCGAAAATTTTCAATTCTACAAATCAGATATATTTATAAATTAAAACAATAATTTATATTGTTAACATGCTCAATTAGATAATAATGCATCGCTAGGAAGATGTATTTTGGTTAAATTTACAGTCAACTTCAATGCGAGTAACTACTTATCCATATCATGTATTTCCTCATCATAACTGACTAAAGAATTCTTGGTAACATTGTTTCAAATATTGTCACGATTTGAATTGATACTGGGTAACAAATATGAGGTTATTGCAAATCAGTAATACTATTGAATGTGTAGCTTTTGTATAATTCGTTACTTTTTGACCGCCTTCTCTTCTTATGTTTTCATGATACCAGACAAAAGAGTTCTGCATGTTGAAGTCTCCAAGGAGGTTAAAAATCTAGTTTTTCTGTTATGTATGTTCATCTGTGGGCGGAAAAAATAATTAAATAAAATCATTTTAAATGATAAATATACACGAAATTTGAAACGTTATAGTTTATATTTGGTTTTTGTTTATGAAGTGTCCAAGTTACAAACACAAAGGTTCAATAAACAATTTATTGCCAAAAACCAAGTACAAAGCTATAGTGCCGGATATCCTGAAGAATTGGTACAGAGACGAAGCCGTGTTGTCGTAAGTCCAGAAGATGTACCAAGGTATGCCGAGTCCACCAAGTAACCAGAAAGAAGAGTCCGTTGTCGTAGCGCTGTTGTCGTAGTCTATCGCACTTCACCGTAACCACCACTTAAACACTGTCTCGACGCACTTTCACCGCTGCTCGCTCGCTCACTCACTGACCGCTGCCTCAGCTCCGCGTCGAGGTTTTATAGCCCCCCCGGGCCGTAGGCCCGCCGACTGGCTGTGTAAAAGGGGCGGGGTCGAATCTCGCCCCGCTCGCTCCGGCGTGGCGGCCGCACTCAGCCGCGCACCGCTGGCCCGCGCTTGTTGCTGGCCGCTGCCGCCAGGGGCGGTAACGCCCCCCTGACGTGCTCCTGTGGCGGCACATTCAATCATGTGCGGCCGGCCACGACACCCTCCGCGCCCAATTGCGTCGTATACGGCGCAAAACGCACCCTCCTGGTGCTCCTCCGGGGACGCAACTGCGCCCTGGGTGTCTCCACTGCTCCTTCTCCTCCTGGCTCGCTGACCTCCTCTGGTGGGGGTTCTGCTGTGTCCTGGCCGCTGGTCCCTGCTGCGGCTGTCTCCTGCGGGATGTAAATGGTTTCCCTCATCACTTTTTTATAGAACTCCTGTTGTGATACCTTGGGGAGTGAATCCACCCTGCTGGGGTTCACCCTGGGTCTCAACTGCCCCTGGTGGCGTGTCACTACCCTACCCTCTGTGCGGACTAGGTATGTCCTGTTCCCTTTTGCTGCCGTTACTATGCCCGGAAGCCAAGCTGGGCATTTTTTAAAAGAGGTACAATATACCATATCACCCACCTGGAATCTTGGTTGCGTTTCCACCGACCTGTAAGGATCCACCGGGCTTAGCAGTGACAACAACGTTCTCGGTTGTCTCCCGTGAAGTACCTCGGCAGGGCTCCTGCCGTCCGCGCCTGGCAAGGTGCGGAAGGTGACCAAGACCCGCAGCAGCGCTCTGGACCTGTGCGTACCTGCTGCGCGCGCTTTCGACATGGCTGTCTTGAACGTTCTCACGAACCTTTCCGCTTCCCCGTTCGATTGCGGGTGAAACGGCGGTGCACAGACATGCTGGATCCCATTGCTTGCGCAGAAATTCGCAAACTCTTGGGATGTGAATTGGGTTCCGTTGTCTGACACCAACGTGACCGGTAGCCCCTCGGTCACAAAAATTCTCTCTAGCGCATTGATGGTCTGAGTCGACGTGGTGTTAGCCATTTCCACTACGTATGGGTAATTAGACTTGGCGTCTACTACGACCAACCCCATCTTGTCCCAAAATGGGCCCGCGAAGTCTACGTGTACCCGTTCCCACGGCTCACTAGGCTCAGGCCAGGGAACCAAATCCTTCCTCGGTGCGCTCTGATTTAGCTGGCAGGCCTCACATCTCTTGAGCAACTGTACGATGTCGGAGTTCATCCCCTCCCAGAAGCAGTGACGACGCGCCAGCTGCTTCGTGCGGACCACCCCCCCGTGTCCCTCATGGAGGAGGTCCAATACGGTCTTCCTTAGTACCTTCGGGATGACGACTCTCGTAAATTCCTCTCCGGCTAAGAGCAACACTCCTGCCTTGCAAGTCAACCTGTCTTTCTTGTTATACCAGGATGCATTGCTCCTCAAGCACCTAAGTGGCCAGCCTTCCCTAACATAATTCCTCACTGCCCGCAGCTCTGGATCTTTATCCGTCTCCTGCGCGATTCTTCTGGCTCCCAATGGGAACTCCGACAGTACCAGGCATTCTTCCGTATCAATCTGGAGGCACTCTTCCTCCAGCTTGTCGAACTCCAGGTCCGGACCTCCTGGCAACCTGGATAAAGCGTCCACATTGGCGTGCTGCGTTGTGCTCCTGAAGTGGATCTGGTAATTGTAGTCTGACAAGAATAGCGCCCACCTTTGCAGTTTCTTCGCTGTGCTCTCCGGGATCCGTTTTCCAGGGTGAAATAGTTGCACTAGCGGCTTGTGGTCAGTAATTATATGGAACTTACTGCCATATAAATAATCGTTGAACTTTCTCACCGCGAAGATTATTCCTAACGCCTCCTTTTCAATTTGCGAATAATTTCTTTGATGTTTGTTGAGGGATTTTGACGCAAACGCAATAGGCCTCTCCACCCCATTGCTGTCCTTCTGCGATAACACCGCCCCAAGACCATACTCAGAGGCGTCCGCTGCTACCGTGGTGAGCCTACCCGGCACAAAATGATTTAACTTAACTGTTTTGACTAGTTCTTCCTTCAACCGGCTCAGAGCTCTTTCGCAGTCTTGGGACCATACGAATTTCACTCCTTTCTTCCTCAGCTTGTTTAGTGGAGCTGCGATAGTAGAAAAATTCCTAATGAACTTGTTATAATAGTTCACTTTTCCCAATAATGCTTGCAGCTGCTTCACGTCTGCCGGCGGTGGCAGTCGTAGGATGGCTTCTACGTGCTGGCTAGTGGGTGAAATGCCGGTGCTATCCAGCACGTGCCCCAAGAACACTACCTGGTCCTTAAAGAATTCACACTTGACCTTGTTCACCCTCAAACCATTGTCTTTCTTTACCACGACCAAAGGTGTGGCCCACTGGCTTGTTGATACTGGAGTGATAACACCGTCCGCCTGCAGCCGTCTCAGCTCTTCGGCTACTTTTTCCCTGAGGGCCCACGGGACTGGTCTTGCTTTGAAAAAGCGTGGCTTGTGCCCCTCCTTCAACTGGATGCTTGCTCGGAAGTGTTTACATTCCCCGAGCCCGGGAGAGAACACTTCTGGAAACTCTTGTTCTAGCTTCCCGACGACCTGTGTTTCTTCGTTCTTCGCGACCTGGTTCACTGAGTCAATTACTCCAAACCCGAGTTTATCAAAGGAGTCGAGGCCCAAAATGTTCGTCACGTCGTAGCGGTCCACCACGATCACTTCAATATCAGCCTGCTTCTTCTTGTAAGCTGCCCTTAGCGACACTTTCTCCAACACCTTAATTGGGGTCCTGCCGAAAGCGTACAAGCCTTTCTGCACCCTCTGACACCTGGGTGCCCCTAACCGCCGGTAGGTTTCTAAATTGATGAGTGTTACCGCGGCCCCTGTATCTAGCAGGAAATTCACCGGCACTTTTCCCAACTCAATTTTGACCATTAGTTTATCTTGCTTGCTGGTATCGAGCACTTGACTGATCATATCGATTTCCATGTTTTGCTCTTGTTTCTTGTACCGCTCCGCGTGCCTCTTTTTTCCGCAAACCTCCCTAATGTGGCCTACTTTCTTGCACCAAAAGCACTGCGCGTTTCTGAACCTACATTGTTCTCTTGCATGTAACCTCTCACAGTTTTTACACGACTTCTTTCTTTGCACACTGTCACTGTCACTTCCCCTGCCACTGGCTCTCTTGAACACTGGTTTGCCGCTGGGTCGGGGGTTACGCCTCCACTCACAGTGGTTGCCGCCTTTGTTGCGGTAACCTTTCCCGGCACTGTCACTCTACTCACTGGAGTCACTGTCGGTCTCGTATTCTTTTGCCGTCTTTCCGCTGCGTACCGACCCACTGTTTCTGATGTGGTGCAAGTGCGATTCTGCTGCGATCTGGCGAGCTGTCTCACAAGTCATTTCGTACGTCTTACATAGGTTGTGTATTTCCTCTAATGAAGGGTTATCACTTTGTAAGGCTTGAAAACTAATTTTCTCTTCCGGTGTGTGTAGCACTACCATGTCCCTTATTAAAGTCTCCGCGTATGACACTTCCTTATCTGATGGCGGGCACTTGAACTGACAATGCCGCGCCAGCCCGGCTAGCTCTGTAATCCACTCACTGTGTGTTTGCCCCTCACTTTTTCTGCACTGAAAAATTTGAACCTAGCTGCTACCACATGAGGCACTTTGTTGAAGTAATTGTTGAGCTTCTCTAGCATTTCTGCCCATTTGACACTCGATATTTCTCTCTCTGGGAACAGTTTTTTCACTAGGTTGGTCACCTTGTTACCTACGCAGCTCAAAAAGAACGCCTTTTTCATTTTTGCGTCTCCTACCTTGTAACACAGTAGGTGCTGCTCCAACCTGTGTATGTACTCGGCCCATTCTTCTGCGTCCGGCCGGAAACCAGGGAACTGTGGAGGGGAGCGGGCACTGACCGCCTCCAACAATGCCGCCATCTGCCTATCAGCCTGTTGTTGCTGCTGCTGCATCTGCTGTTGTTGTAGCTCGAGCTGCTTCTGCTGTTGTTGCATCTGTTGTTGCTGTTGCTGCTGCATCTGTTGTTGTTGCAACTCGAGCTGCTTCTGCTGTTGTTGTATCTGTGCTTCCGCCAGCTGCCGCTGCTGCTGCATCTGTTGTTGCTGTTGCTGCATCTGTTGCTGCATCAGCGTAATTAAAGTTGTTATTTGTTCGGACTCCATGTCGTTGTTTTCTCCTCGTCGCCAATTTGAAGTGTCCAAGTTCCCAAACACAAAGGTTCAATAAACAATTTATTGCCAAAAACCAAGTACAAAGCTATAGTGCCGGATATCCTGAAGAATTGGTACAGAGACGAAGCCGTGTTGTCGTAAGTCCAGAAGATGTACCAAGGTATGCCGAGTCCACCAAGTAACCAGAAAGAAGCGTCCGTTGTCGTAGCGCTGTTGTCGTAGTCTATCGCACTTCACCGTAACCACCACTTAAACACTGTCTCGACGCACTTTCACCGCTGCTCGCTCGCTCACTCACTGACCGCTGCCTCAGCTCCGCGTCGAGGTTTTATAGCCCCCCCCCCCGGGCCGTAGGCCCGCCGACTGACTGTGTAAAAGGGGCGGGGTCGAATCTCGCCCCGCTCGCTCAGGCGTGGCGGCCGCACTCAGCCGCGCACCGCTGGCCCGCGCTTGTTGCTGGCCGCTGCCGCCAGGGGCGGTAACGCCCCCCTGACGTGCTCCTGTGGCGGCACATTCAATCATGTGCGACCGGCCACGACAGTTTATAATATTTCCGCAACATTTAGCATGCGTATGATTCTTTTCCATTAGCTTTCATACATATTAAATTATTTTAGAAGCTCATTCTCTTCTGTTACTTTTGTGCATATTAAGCATTACTTGTAACAACTTCTAAATTTTCTCAAAATAAGGTAGGACTATTTACACTCATTCCACCGCCAAACACCAATTTCTTCCTTCTAACATCCAATTTCTAGGTGAAAATGTCGCTTACCTTTATTTTGCCCTCAATGCAATCGGAGATATATTTTAAGCTAGTTCTAAAAATGCCATTTATGTGTTTAAAATGACAAAACTGAGTAAGTAGACGGGAAGTAGAACAAGGGAACAAAGTGATCTTGATCTAATCTAGAAAATGGCTGGAGACCCGCTTACAATTGTCTTGCCCCAAGACAGAATTATGAGGCGATCGTGGGGTGCAAACACTATCCTGTCAGTTAAAAATTCAACTCGTACAAACTGCTATATTATGAGTATTTGGGCATCATGACAAAATCGAACTCTACAGCTATCTTAACTCATTTTTCGGGTTGCCTATGTGTGGCGTTCATTTATCAGATTGCATGAATGAAACATGTGTCACCAATGAAATGCGATGAAAACGCCGAGTCCCTCTTTTATGAGTGATACGTGTTGGAAACAATCGTGTTTTTTTGGGCTTCCTTCTAACCATTGGAGATTTGCGTAAGAGAACTCAGCAGGCGCCCAATTACCGTCAGAAAGAATCGACCTAAATTAGAACCGGTGAAGTATTTTTACCAATCAGTCTCCAAGCACTCTATAGAATAGTGTGTTACACGATCCATATTGAATCAATGCAACCGAGTGCTAGGTGCTACTTGTAGTGCCACAAAAGTTCAGATTATTGATGTTCAACGCTTAGCCTTATTGGTAACACTCATATGTTTACCCTCGGGAATGTTTCTAAAACTTACATAAAAATGTGGTTAAAAAATACTGGCAAGCCCTGTTACTAAGTTCTTCTGTTGTACCATTTAAAATTCAATTTCTCTACCTTTTTAAGATGCTTTCCAGAATTTTACAGAAACCTGGAACAGTTTACTGACGTTATATTTTTGCGAGACGAGGACGTGAGTGAGGGCGAGGGTGATACCGAGTGTGATTGCAAGAAAAGCGTCAATGAGAGAACAGTGTGAGAGCGAGGGCGTGAATATACACACGATGATTGCAAGCACGTGAGAGAGTGAATGAGAAGGTGTTAATGTGAGTGCACAGGTGTAAGTGGCTGCAAATGCGTGAATGTGAATGCAAAAGCGTGATTGGATGCAAGTGCGTTAGTGAAAAAGGGTGTGAGTTAAAGTGAGAAAAAGGGTGTGAGTCAGTCAGAGAGAGAGAGAGTGTATGTGAATGCGAGAGCGTGTGAGTGCGAGGGCATGTGAGTAGAGGGCGTGTGAATGGGAGAGCGTGTCAGTGCGAGAGCGTGTGAGTGAGAGCGAGTGAGTGCGAGAGCGTGTGAGTGCGAGGGCTTGTGAGTGTGAGGGCGTGTGAGAGCGAAGGTGTGTGAGTGTGAGGGCGTGTGAGAGCGAGGACGTGTCAGTGCGAGGGCGTGTGAGTGAGGGCGAGTGAGTGCGAGAGCGTGTGAATGCGAGGATGTGTGAGTGCGAGAGCGTGTGAGTGCGAGGGCGTGTGAGTGCGAGAGCGTGGCGAGTGCGAGGGCTTGTGAGTGTGAGGGCGTGTGAGAGCGAAGGTATGTGAGTGTGAGGAGCGTGTGAGAGCGAGGGCGTGTGAGTGTGAGGGCGTGTGAGTGAGGGCGAGTGCGTGCGAGAGCGTGTGAGTGCGAGGACGTGTGAATGCGAAAGCGTGTGAGTGCGAAAGCGTGTGAGTGCGACAGCGTGTGAGTTCGAGGGCGTATGAGTGCGAGGGCACGTCAGTTCGAGGGGGTGTGGGTTCGAGAGGGAGCAAGTGAGTGATTGAGAGGGTGTGAATTCGAGTGTGAGAGCGTGAATGGTTGCAAGTGCGAGAGTGCAAAGGTGTGAGCTAGTTAGAGGGCGTCAGTGAGAGTGAGTGTGTGTGAGAGAGAGGGCGTGTGAGTACAAGGACGTTAATGTAAATGCAATGAGTGTGAGAGCGTGAGAGGGTAAAAGTGAGTGAACGAGAGGGCGTGAATGAGAGAGCAAGGGTATGAGTCGCCGCAAGAGCTTGAGTGCGAGAATGTGAATGTGTGATGAGTGCGAGGGACTGATAGAGTGCAAGAGAGTGAATGAGAATGCGTGAATGTGAGTGCGAGGGCGTTAGTGAGTACGAGAGCGTGAAAGTGAGGACGATGATTGAGAGTGCATGGTAGAATGCAAGTGTATGAGTGTGAAGGCGTGACTCTGTGTGCGTAAGTGTGAGGGCGTGAATACGAGGGCATGAATGTGAGAGCGGCGTGATATGTGAAGGCGATCAGTGTGAGTGCGTGAGAGTGCAAGTGAATGAGGGGTGCGATGGTGTGAGTGGGTGCCAGGACGTGAGTGGGTGCGAGGGCGTGAGTGGGTACGAGGTGGTGAGTGGGTGCAAGAGCGTGAGTGCTAGGGCGTGAGTGGTTGCGAGGGCGATAGTGGGTGCGAGAGCGTCAGTAGGCGTGAGCGCGTGGGTAGGCGCGAGGTCGTGAGTGGGTGTGAGGGCGTGAGTGTGTGCGAGGGCGTGAGTGAGAGTGTGGGCGTGAGTGTGAGCGAGGGCGTGAGTGTGAGGGCGTGGGCGCGAGGGCGTAAGTGGGTGTGAGGGCGTGAGTGAGTCCGAGGGCGAGTGAGCGCGTAGGCGTCAGTGAGCGTAAGGGTGAGTGGGCGCGAAGTCGTGAGTGGGTATGAGGGCGTGAGTGTGTGCGTGGGCGTGAGTGAGAGCGAGGGCGTGAGTGTGAGCGAGGGCGTGAGTGTGAGGGCGTGAGCGCGAGGGCATGAGTGGGCACGATGTCGTGAGTGGGTGTGAGGGCGAGAGTGCGATGGCGTAAGTGCGCGAGTGGGCGTGAGGGCGTGAGGTCGTGACTGTGTGCGAGGGCGTGAGTGAGAGCGAGGGCGTGATTGTGAGGTCGTGAGCGCGAGGGCGTAAGTGGGCGCGAGGTCGTGAGTGGGTGTGAGGGCGTGAGTGTGTGCGTGGGCGTGAGTGAGAGCGAGGGCGTGAGTGTGAGCGAGGGCGTGAGTGGGAGGGCGTGAGCGCGAGGGCGTGAGTGGGCACGAGGTCGTGAGTGGGTGTAAGGGCGTGAGTGAGTGCTAGGGCGTGAGTGAAATTGAGTGCGTGAGTGTGAGGGCGTGAGCGTGAGGGCATGAGTGGGCACGAGGTCAGAGTGGGTGCGAGGGCGTGAGTGGAGTGCGGGGCGTGAGTGGGCGCGTAGGCGCGAGTGGGCATGGAGACGTGAGGTCGTGAGTGTGTGCGAGGGCGTGAGTAGGGGCGGGGGCGTGAGTGTGTGCGGGGGCGTGAGTGAGAGCGAGGGCGTGAGTGAGAGCGAGGGCGTGATTGTGAGGTCGTGAGAGCGAGGGCGTAAGTGGGCGCGAGGTCGTGAGTGGGTGTGAGGGCGTGAGTGTGTGCGAGGGCGGGAGTGAGAGCGAGGGCGTGAGTGTGAGGGCATGGGCGCGAGGGCGTAAGTGAGCGTGAGGTCGTGAGTGGGTGTGAGGGCGTGAGTGTGTGTAAGGGCGTGAGTGAGTGCTAGGGCGGCGTGAGTGAGAGTGAGTGCGTGAGTGTGAGGGCGTGAGCGTGAGGGCATGAGTGGGCACGAGGTCAGAGTAGGTGCGAGGGTGAGTGAGTGCGAGGGCGTGAGTGGGCACGTAGGCGCGGAGTGAGCATGAGTTGTGAGGACGTGAGGTCGTGAGTGTGTGCGAGGGAGCGCTAGTGAGGCGAGGGCGTGATTGGCGGGGGCGTGACCGCGAGGGCGTAAGTGGTCGCGAGGTCGTGAGTGGGTGTGAGGGCGTGAGTTTGTTCGAGGGCGTGAGTGAGTGCGAGGGCGTGAGTGTGAGCGAGGGCGTGATTGTGAGGGCGTGAGCGCGAGAGCGTAAGAGGGCGCGAGGTCGTGAGTGGGTGTGAGGGCGTGAGTGAGTGCGAGGGCGTGAGTGGGCACGAGATCGTGAGTGGCCCGAGGGCGTGAGTGAGTGCGAGGGCGTGAGTGAGCGCGCGCTGTGGGCGCAGGACGTGTTGGAGCGCGAGCGCTTCGAGCTGCGCAAGTTCGCAGAGTACCTGCAGCGCGACGTGGAGCGCGACGAGCGGCGCGAGTACTTCCGAGAGGTGACCACGCGCCTGCGCGAGGAGCGCCTCGCCTACGAGCTCAAGGAGCGCAACAGGTGAGCTCCTCAAAGGGAGAGACTTTGCAGTGCACGCACGCACGTGCGGGACAAGGGAATCTTCAGTGATAGCGGAATAGGTCGTTGGATAACAGACCCTCGCGACCCCAACGGGTCGGTAAGGTAGGTTGAGCACCGGGTGGGCGTGGCGAGGCGAGTCGGGCCGGGTGCGTGCAGGCTGGACAAGTATTGCGTGGCCAAGGCGCGGCACATCCAGGAGGCTATAGACTATGGTGTCAGAGGACAGTTTTTGTGGTCAAAATTAATAACTGTAAATTGTGAACAATATGTTATGTATAAATGCATCACACGCATTATAACAAGGAAACCTCACATAACTCTGATAAAAAATACAAACTTTAAAAAAAATTACAATTGTTTAAGTAAAATGCTGAATAAATACATGCCAGTTTAACTCTCACTATTCACTATTTAATTGTACTGCATCCAAAACATCAACTCGTATCAAACTGTCTTCCAAAATACTATCATCATTCTTCAAATCGTCTTCCTCTTCTTCTTCTTCTTCGTCTTCTTCGACTTGTTGTTCGACTATTTCTTCTTCTTCGTCTTCTTGTTCTTCCTTTTTTGTGTCTTCAGAGCTTCCTTTGTCATTTTCCTGCGTCGCTATTATTTCAGAAGGAATGTTTTGAAAAGAATGAATGAATGGAAAGCATTGCTTTTTGTACGAACGCGGTGGGCGTGGCGTGGCGTGGCGCAGGCTGGACAAGTACCGCACGATGAAGGCGCGGCGCATCCAGAGGGCGCTGGTGCGGCTGGCGAAGCGCCGCCTGGAGGCCAACGAGCGCAGCCTGCAGGGCCGGCGCCAGGCCTTCCTGCAGCTGCAGGACGCCGAGATGGCGAAGCGCCAGCTGGCGCTGGGCACGGTGCGCGCGCTGCACGACCACGAGGTGGAGCGGCGCCGCCGCGAGTGGCTGCGCTGCCGCGACCACTGGCAGGAGCGCACGCAGCAGGTGCGCGATTCCAATTCAATCTCCTATGTTACGTCAGTGCTTTTGTGGCTCTCACACTCCACCAATACCGGTAGCGGTAGCTCAGTGCATCAACTGATGTCACTGCAGCGCCTCTAACCGGGAGGTCCTAGCTTCCCACTCCCCACGGCGGCAGGATTTTCCACACTAGCTTTTCAGCTAGGTCGAATTCAGTCGCTGTCTGGAGGAGAATTCTAGCGGCCGGCTGCTCTGATCGGTAGTTTTCCGTGGTTTCTCCGATCAACCCCAGGCGAATGCCGGAGCAGTACCCTACCAAACGGGCCACGGACCGCGCGCGATCTGTCCTTCCTCTTCCTTGTCCTATCCTCTCCCCTTACACACACACTTACACTAACATGCACTACACTACCACATATTTCGGGAGACCGGTCGGGAGCTTAGAGCTTGTCCCGGCTGGGGCGGTGCCCCGCTGGTGGGAGAGTCCAGGTTAGGGGGAAGCCCCACTAGCTGACGGTAGGTCGGCGCCGGATCTCGCCATCCAGCGGGGGAAGATCACCGCCATCTCCCGAGAAAAGACATGCACTACACTAACGGGACTAATGACCGAAGTAGTTGACGCGCCCGGAAACACAAAAAATCAGTCAATCATCATCACTTCACCAATCTTTATAAATGAGGTCTCTAAAGAAAGAGAATTTCACGGAGGCATGACAAATAGCACTTTGATTTTTAAAATATGAAAGATTTGTTGAAAAAAAGCATATAAATATTCACATCAAATGCAACCCGCAACACTGGACCGATTTAAAAACAATATAATCTTAAATAACTCCAAAATGAAGTGTTTTAGGGCCCTAAAAACTACAATTATGAGACCAGAGGCCTCAAAGAAATGTTCCTCACACCGTAATCTATAGGATGAGAACTTCTTGAACATTCCATTACATTTTTGGTAGTTCGACGCTTCTCGATTCTACCCCACCTCTTCGGAGCCTGTAGAATCTGCAACTGTATGTTAAATTAAACTAATTACTTGATATTATACGCGACTGAATTACACAGGTGTACCTCTCTGCTAGGTAATAACGTTAAATAAGAATAGTTTGTATTGATAAGGGTGTATTGTATTATTTTCAATTACAAGGATTCTTCAAGAAAAAAATATATTACAGGCTTAATATGGAAATGGAAAAATAGAGAAGAGGGTGGGGTTTAACATGCGCGAATTTTCGCACGGGTACACTAGATATGCCTTATTTTCCGTGGCGAGGCTCACGCCATAAAGCCTGCTCTTCCGACTGGCCGCGCAAATTCTGCTATACCTCCTTTCACCGTCTGACAGAGAAAGAAGGTATAACTTGGACAATTAAACCTGCGCGTTTTGAATGTAGTTCTAAGGCTTCTTTTTGGCTTGAGGATCTTTTACATGCGGTAAATCTACAACATGGAAGAGCCGGCTTTACATTCCCTTCGAAGGAAAGGGTACGATGGATTTTTTCGCCCTTAAAAATCCACGGTTTCGATCGGATTTGAACCCGCGAACTTGAGTATAACAGTCCGAAAAGCTAACAGTTTCACCACTCAAACCGCGAGTAATGTCCCTCTCCCGCTTGCCTCGGGGACATTGTTTGTCCTCGAGGGTTTCTGGTTGGAGGCCGTAGATCAGGGATTTCCAACGGGATCACTGAATGATTGACTGATTGTTAGTGATTCCGGGCGCGTCAACTGCTAAGGTCATTAGACCCGTAAGTGTGGTTCATGTTTTTTCCTAGGGAGGTGGCGGTGACAGCTGTTCCCTCGCAGGATGTAGAGATCCGACTACATGTCGGCTTGCGGGGTTTTCCTCAATTAGGTATCTCTCAACACCGAGGCACCGCCCCAGTCGGGACAAACTCTAAGTTCCCGACGGATCTCTCGGCATGCGTGGTAGTGTAGTGCATGTAAGTGTAAACGTGTGTATGTAACGAGTGAGGATATGGCAGAGGAAAGGGAAGAAAGCTCGCGCTCCGTCTGTGGCCTGTTTGTTAGGGTACTGCTCCGATATTTTCGCCTGATGTTCATCGGAGAAATCATGAAACACTACCGATGAGAACTGCCGGCCGCTAGAATTCTCCTCCAGACAGCAACAGAACTCGATCTTGTTCGTAGCTAGTGTCGAAAATTCTGCCACCCTAGGAACTTGTACTCTGGGACTTCCCGGTCAGAGGGACTGCAGTGGCATAAGTTGATGCCCTGAGCCACCTCTCCCGCCCATACATTTACACTTGACGTGCACTACACTTACGGGATGAATGACCTTAGCGGTTGACGCGCCCGTAATCACCAATCGTTGGACCGGGAACGGTAGCTCAGTGCATCAACTGTTGGCCCTGCAGCGCCTCTGACCGGGAGGTCCTAGGTTACACTCCCCACAGCGGCAGTATTTTCGACACTAGCTTTTCAGCTAGGACCGATTCAGTCACTGCCTGGAGGAGAATTCTAGCGGCCGGCTGCTCTGATCGGTAGTTTTCCGTTGTTTCTCCGATCAATACCAGGCGAACGCCGGAGCAGTACCCTACCAAACGGGCCACGAACCGCGCGCGATCTGTCCTTCCTCTTCCTTGTCCTATCCTCTCCCCTTACACACACACACTTACACTAACATGCACTACACTATCAGATATCCCGGGAGACCGGTCGGGAGCTTAGAGCTTGTCCCGGCTGGGGTGGTGCCCCGCTGGTGGGGGAGTCCTGGTTAGGGGGAAACCCCACTAGCCGACGGTAGGTCGGCGCCGGATCTCGCCATCCAGCGGGGGAAGATCACGCCATCTCCCGAGAAAAAAAACATGCACTACACTAACGGGACTAATGACCATAGCAGTTGACGCGCCCGGAAACACGAAAAAACAAAGCAAACCAAACCAATCGTTGGCCGCGCGTGTGCCCTCCGCCGGAGGGGGTGGCTACCTGGTGCGCGGGGCGCGTGCGCAGGCGTGGGCGCGCTACAAGTGCAAGGTGCAGTGCCAGCTGGCCCGCTTCGACCGCGAGCGCCAGCTGCTGCAGTGGGACCGCGAGCTGCTGGACGAAGCGCTCATCATGCGCGGACGACTCGTCGACATCGAGCAGCGGCGCATGTTGGGTGAGCCACGCCCACGCCTCTGGCCCTCCTCTGGCGTTGCTAAGCGCGCCTCCACACGTTCCGCGTTGAGTTGCGAGTATGGCTAAGTTGAGGGAGAACTGTCAAACGTTGGGCCGAAGATTCGCAAAACCGTCTTCTTTAGCTTTTGTCCAAAAAAATCCTGAACACTTAAATGATTCAGCTCCCGGGACAGTAGACACTCGCGTATTCTTCAGCTTGCACGCGCGAGGCGAAACGCTAACCAAATGTCTCAGCTGTTGGATTCCAATTAATATGCGCTAGGTCGGAGCTGCGTCTTAGCGCGGCTTAGCGAATGTCGACAATGGACAACTTTACTGGCGCGCGCTCGCTTCCGCCGCCCGGAAGGAAGTGCGCTCTCACGGCCATCTTTGCGATCGAGAGAATGACCTTAGACAAATCATTTGTTCTCTCTGTATGCAGTTAGTGGTTTTTGAGGGGAAAATAATATCGAGCGGGGGTGGTTTGAAATGTAGACACTTTGCTGTTAATTCATCCCAAAAGAGGGTTATAATTGTATACATTCACGATTAGATGCCAAATTTGAATAAATTTGGCTACCTATGTGTAAACATTTGGCATTCGCCGAGGAGCGAGCGACTCTCGCACAACCCCAAGGAGCTGAATTCGACGCGTTCAAAAGACGGACAAGCGGTGGGTGGGGCGAACACCGAATGTTCGTCGCACGCAGCCCGTCCACAACCCACGTGATTCGCCGACCAGTCGCTCGTTACTCGCCGAATTCAAAATGTGTGGAGACGTCTAAAAAACGTCCATCTACTTCTTCTCTAAGAAGTTCTACAATGTTAAGAATGTGCAGTACACATTGTACACTCTACAGGTGTGTCATAATAAATGCTACAAACAGGTAGGGCTTGTCGAAAATGATTTATTTTTGCTAATGATACACGGTTCGGGAAATTTCATGTAACGAAGTTACAGATGTGACATTTGCCCCTGATTAGTACGCAGTTTCTCTTGCACTGGTGTTTGGCAGGTACAAGAAATTTTTTTGATAGCGTCAGATCGTGAATGTCTTGTAGTATCCAATCAAAAGGCAAGAATTCATAAAACGATTTTTATTCAAGACCAGGTACAATTGCCGAAGTATCACCAGTAGAGTGTACCCAAAAGCGAAGCCGTGTCACCGTTGCCCAGAAGAGTCCCAAAAGCAACCGAGTCGTCGAATATTCACTAGAGAGTTTTTCGTTGCACCGGTCGTCGTCGTAGCCTATCACCACTCTTCACTCCTCAAGTCACTCGCCAGAACCCAATCGCTAACACCGTAGCTCGCTGTCTGTCTTGGCGTCGGGTCGGAGCTCTCTTATAGCCCGCTAGGGCTAGCGGCCCGCCGACTAGCTGCGGAGTAGGGGCGGTGGCGTGTCCCTACCCGCTTGCTCGGGCGTGACGGCCGCGCGCGGACAGCCCAGGCTGGCCCGCAACGGTCGCCTTCCTCTCCGGCCGAGGGCGATAACGCCCCGCTGACGTCACTCGGCGGCGGCTCTTTCAAACGCGCGTGGGCGGTCACGACATGTCTAATACCAGTGCATGGCGCGTTGCCAACCAATAAGAGACAAATGTCACATATGTAACTTCATTTTTATGAGTTGTTCCGCTACACATTCATTGGTAAAACGCCGTAATGCCTCATACATTGTAATTTCAAAACGTGAACGTTCCTAGCTCTTACTGACTCACGGCACATGAACTGCTTAATTTCATTGTTGCAATAATGTATATCGTTTCAGGTGACTTAATTAGTCGAATGAAAACACAGCCTATGTGTCTATCAAAGCAGATATTTTAGCTCATCTTTGTTGGGATTAAAAAAGCTCTTAAAAATATCAGCATCTCTTTTATAAAATAAATTAAAATTAGAACAACGAAGGAAATTTGTACAGAGTCTGCGTTTCTGTTTTGTTGCAGATTTGCTGGAGAATATTCAGACGAAACAACTGCGGGAGCTTAAAGCGAAGAAGGCTCTAAAGAAGAAAGAGAAGTTTGTGCAAGCCATTACAAAGGCATGGGGAATCCCAGAGGTTAGTCAGTTAATATAGTGTATTTCTGCTATTAGATGTGCAATGTCAATGCATGCGTAATCGTTCACCAGTGTCTCTCCACGTTTTAGCCACTGCGGTGCTCTTGACTTCACTCTTCGATCACGAAGTTCTTAAAGTTGAAACATTCCCGACGTTTTTTGATGCCAATTTGAAACCAGCCCCGTCTTTCTAATTAAAAACAAGCCCCACTTGGAGGAACATTTTGAAACATAATTATTACTCATAAATTTAATTTGGGCGCCAGGAAAAGATTACACTTGAAACCTAATGATTCCTACGTAATTTAAATGTCTCTCATTCCAAAATTATGTTGTGGTAGCTCAGTTAATTGGGGTTCGAAGTTCATAATTGTTGCTACTTACTCTGCAACTAATTATTCAATCTGACATCCATACGGAGAGGCGAGAAATCTGAAAATCTTATTAAAATGCTGTATTGCACGTAACGAACAATGATAATCACCTTTCTTTCAACTTAATAAATTAGAATTTATTATAATGATAATCAAAAATGAATCAATCTTTGGTCATGACTAGTTTTCTCTATATTACAATAGTTATAGAACCTTTGACCATTGTAGAATTCGTTATGTTCGGAATAATACACGCTTTAACCAACACAGATTTATTAACACAGAAAGTACATCAGGTACATTTCCAAAACCAAAAGAATGTACCAAATCACAACAGCCAAAGTCGAATACCAAATGTCCAGGAGATGTACAAAAACTAGCAGGGTCTAACAGATAATCGATACAGAATTCCAAATAACTTGCCGGGCCAACAATCACTTTATCACAGTACGTATCTCCTAGCTCTACTTCACACAATCACCAAACTCTAGCGCTCTGCCGTCCGGGCTGGCGCCGCCCGCTCTTAAAGCGGGCGGCGCTGCAGATTCGCAACCCGGCTGCTGGCTCTCCGGCCAGCTCGTCACTTGGGATTGGGCGGCGTTTTCCTTGCTCCGCTGCCTCCGCCGACTCCCTTAATTGCTGCTGAGCGCTGCCCTCTAGGCGCGCTCTTCAAACGATGTTCACAGCCGCGACAGAATTCACGTCCGTTAATAAGTTGTAGGATATGGATCACGGGATTGGTCAAATAATGAAACACATTAGTTTGCCAACGTTTCGGAATATTTAATTCCTTCATCAGGGCTTACTAATACACAAACTGGTCAAACTTCATGTTCGCCTACAGCCCAACTCCAATATAGAGTCGCTGAAGCACGCAAGTCCATTGCAAGTCCGATCAGTAAGTGTAAGTGTACTTACTTTCGGGCCGTGGCCCTGATCGGACTTGCAACGCTGCAAAATTTTGCCACAAATTGGCGGAAACAACTTTTTAGTGTAAATTGTGCTCCGTAGAATATTTTCTTCAGAGTTCGCCTTTGGTTTCTTTTCTCATCGACTTGTGATGAGAATGGATTGGGTTGATCGATCTTTGGAAAGTAGAATGAATAATTAATGAACCAACACTGAAGCCGAAAATACCTGAAATATGCGAAGAAATGTTCCACAATATTATTTTACAATATGCACGATCACCAATAATGAAGAGAATGTTTGATGTATGCAAGATTAAAGTTATTAATAACAAACAATTATCAATAGTTGCGCAACCAGGAATTTTCTGTGTAAGCCCCATACGTCCAAACGACGTGTTCTTTTCTTATAAAGATTTACATTCGTGCATTACATTCAATTCATTAATGCATTTATACTTAATGCAGAAGGGATTTTATTTGTTAATTTGTAGTTACTTATAACGTATGTTTGTGAGAGACAACTAGAAAGATAATCATTAAAATTGAAAATATAATGTAACGTATACACTATAATCTAAATAGGATTTTTTTTATGAAAGTTGAATCCACATGTCTTACCCACCCCCGTCGGTGTTCCATTGATTTTTTAAAATTATATTAAAAAATTAATCCACGCCTAAGATTTTCACAGAAAATATTCTCTAAATAACGTTGTCGGACCACAACAAAAATAATCCGAAAACATAAGCGCAAATTAAAAGACCCTCTAATCGAAACACCTACCCCTAACAGTATTCCTATAGACAGTTATGGGAGTCCTTTGCCAAACAGCTCGTTTTCTTACGACGCGCTGAGTTGCATGACCTCACTTGTGGTACCGACACGGATAACCAGCGACGATGGTTGAGTGCCAAAACCTAAGCACTAATCAAAAGTCCCTCTAATCACAACACCTAACCTTAACAGCACTCCTCTAGAGGGTTTCGTCAGCCCTTTACCAAATAGCTCTCCGAGTTCCTTATGGCAGTGGGTTCCAATATCAAGATCTGTCTTGTGGTCGTACCGCCACGGATAGCCACCGACGATAGTTGAGTGCCAAAACCTAAGCACTAATCAAAAGTACCTCTAATCAAAACACCTAACCTTATAAGCACTCCAATACAGAGTTTCATCAGTTCTTTACCAAATAGCTTTCTGAGTTCTTTAAGGCAGTGAGTTCCAATATCAAGATCTCACTTGTGGTCGTACCGTCACGGATAGCCACCGACGGAAGTTGAGTGCCAAAACCTAAGCACTAATCAAAAATCCCTCTAATCAAAACACCTAACCTTAACAGCACTCCTACATATAGTTTGGTCAGTCCTTTACCAAATAGCTCTCTGAGTTCTGAGAAGATCTGTCTTGTGGTCGTACCGCCACGGATAGCCACCGACGGCGGTTGAGTTGGCGTTTTTCAGCGCGGTGCCTCCACGGCGACCACTCGGCGGCGTGTCTGAGCAGAGCAATTGCCCCCCAAACCGCGCGTAGGGGAAACGTCGGTGGTCGGTGCGGAGCGCCCCGTTACTGCTAACAAATCGAGTACTTTCCACGTTAACAGAAGTATTTCGTGAAACGCAACCACCGAACCGCTGCGGCTCAATCGTAAGTGGAATAGGGTGTGAGATTCGAATTCGTAGGCGACTTCAAAAAAAGGCAATCTTAAGCTAGAAGAGACTGCTGAAAAGAAGTAGACGCGCATAAATTCGCATTTTGTAGATCCTCTTCACAGACACAAAACGTGTCATCGTTATGTGATTAGACGCGACGTGATATTTTCTCCAATTGATTCATGGTTGTCTGGGTTCGCAGGTTGTACATACTTTCATTCACCGCCATTGAATCAAAATTTATATTCATGTATAGGATAATAGTAAAAAATCGATTAAAATCTTGAATTTAATGCTGTATGAATTGCCACAGTTGCACATTTCCCATCATTGTACTCTTCTACCGGGTGATCTGTCTCACGATACTATCCGCTAATTGCGTTGGTTAAAATGTATTGCATTGTAGCGATGTTTACAGATATATTTTGGCCATTAATCAAATCGAAGGCGCCATTTTGTTTGTCATGCCAAGTGTCTTGTAAACATTTTTCAATTGCCATCATTACGCCATTTTTCTATTGCACTCTTTTTTGGGGGGGGGTGATTTAAAAACAATTTTTTAGATAATATAATCATATTTTTAACAAAAGTATTAGCGCAAGAAACATTGACTACACTGCTTAAGTGCACCTTCTCTACTCGTCCGAGAGGTCACTTTTTCGCCTGCTTGTCTCAGTGTGACTATTTAGTGCATAAAAATTGGTCTCTCAAGGTACACTCATGTGTATCGATTTGGGATTCCGCCAAAGGGTACTTTAAGAGTGGGTTTGTATTAGGCCGAAGAAAATTTGGGACACGATCAGCAGACTGATTCTGTTAAATGGTAGTGCTCGCACTGCATTCGGCTGCACAAAACAATCGTCTACAAATTATTACTTTCAAACGTCATGTAATGGAATCGAAAAAATAAAAACTCACTGGGTATTAGATTTAATATTAGATACGTTTGATATGGAATGAGAAATGTTTGTAAACGAAACTTCACATTTATATTCACGTAGTGAGATTAGGTTCATATCTGGCAGCAACACATTTCATCAGATTCTTACGCAATTTACTGCCATAATTTTAAAGAATGAAATGCGAGTCTTCCACAATGCTTTTCGTTTATAAACTAACGAAAACAGCTTGTCAATGTTCATGGTGAATGTCTCAGCTCAGCCGAATAATTCGAGATACCGTTCGGCCGACTTGGAAGGTCGGCCGTGATCACCAGAGCGCGTCGGACGTAGTGAAATATTTGGTCGCAAACCACCGTGTTCTCTCGAACGCAAATTCTCTAGAATACAGATTCACTCTGAGCATTCCCTACACTTCTTTCTGCCTAACTACTATATCCTCCGCCCTTACTTGTCACCCAATCGAGGCAGGGACGACATGCACCTCTTAGCTTTCTGCCGACCCGCACAGAGGTGGGGGCGCCAGAGGTTTAGAACTAAAACTTGCGCCATATTTCACAAAGGGGCTAAATAATCTGTTATTTATTGGTAATGGGCATCTTGGAATCGTTCAAAGCAATTCAAATCGATTCATTTGAGTACGATCCCCGAGACTGATTGATTATTGTTACTATCACATAATGATAGCAAGCCTTTAGTAGCAAAGAGTTAAGATCTTGTGTCTTGTCATTGACAAAGACAATATGTCAATTAAAAGACGTATAACAATTAAATATCGTATTGTCTTGACGGTGACAATTGTAGTGACACAGAGGCGTACTTGGCAACGTCGCAGTCTGAAGATTGTACGGTTGTGTATTCTGTAATAAACCAGATTAATTTTAATGCTTTTTTCTTTAGTTAAACTAGTATTACCTTATTTATTTATCGTATAAATTTGGTTGGTAATATGTCTTACAAAGTCTCAAAGTTGTATTACTTCAATCGGTATACCAAAGGACAGATCCTCGTTGCGGACTTGGAAATACGTAGCAACAAAGCGTCCGTCATCGAACAGAGCTTGTAAGCAAGCTAGACTTGAAGATGTATTACTACCCGGTTGACACTTTACAGCAGGTTCATCAGAGGAAGCAGTTCGAGAATGATCTTCAAATCATGTTTCTCGGGTCAATGACAAGCTTCGGCCGAACGGTAGCAGGGCTTAACACGTTTTGCGAGAATGCTGCGGAAGAAGGTAATCAAACCAGCTATTATTTTATAAAGACATTTTTATTAAAAACATATATTGCTATCTAAAACAAAAATTAATTCTTCAAAGTGATCTGGCAGCTCAAGATGTCACCAGTCTAAGTAATCTGCCAACGCACCCCTTCGCAGGAAGATACTAAATTAATCTTCATAGCTCTCTTGCTTCTTATTCTATCGTTCCCAACTAAATATTTTCTTGTCAATAAAAATTCTACTTAAATAAAATTTCTAAATATTCCACCGTAGCCTGTTCACATTAAGTTGTTAAATTCAATTATTATACTTTTACTAATTGTTTTACTGAATTCTGTAGTTAGATCCAGTTTTCCATGAATATATAACATTTCAGTTTATTTTGCTTATTCATTTTGTCATTTCATTAGCATAGTAGGTTAGTTAGTTTTCCCAATAAGTTACTATCTTTAAAATTTCAACCATGTACTACAAAGATATTTCACTCCCGCTGGCCAATCGGCGAGGAGCGCAATCTTAGGTTAAAAATTACCACAATATGGCCAAATTCCCATATTAATAACCCTTATAGTGACTGTTAGGATGGGGGAGGAGGATAGTCAATGTCTAGGTGCATCCGACTCTCATCTTAGTCACGCTGCCGCTTGTAGCGTCCCCTGCAGACAGATGTCTATGCATAAATAATAATAGTAATAATAACAATAATAATGTCTAAAAATAATGTCTTATTCTATCACATTTCAGAAACGCTAGTGGCAATTGCTTAATACAGGTCGTTGCTGGCCGCGAGGATATTTGACCGCTTAAAAGAGGGCGTATTTATATGCGTCTTGTAGAGAAATCAGATCCCTCTCAAAACAAAATGGTGGTTAATGGCGGGGAGCGCTAAATGGAGGTGCGCGGCGCGGCGCGGCGCGGCGTGCGCAGGGCAAGAGCCCGTGGCTGGTGGAGCAGGCGGTGCTGGCGGCGCTGGCGCAGAACAAGGCGCCCACGGGCGGCCACGAGGTGCTGGCCACGCTGCAGGACATCAAGGACAAGCTCGAGGTCTCGGCACAGCTGGTGAGCATATTCTGCCTTCCTTTTTGTGGCCAACACCAGTGACCTGCGCCAACAAACACGCTGCTGTCCGGGATGTGGAAAACGAGATCCCAGAGCCTTACTTGGAATTTTCCCCAATACATCTGTAAAATATAAAATTGCGATATAAATTGCGTCAATGGCACCGGCTTAGGTGGCTAAGGGCATCAATTGATATCACAGAGGTGCCTCTGACCTGGGGGTCCTAGGGTTCAACTCCTGACGATGGCAGGATTTTCGGCACTAGATAGATAGATACATTGTTGTTCAAAACACTTTTCAAACATAGTGTTGCTAATTAAACTTGAGTTTTTCGTGAATACTAAGTAGAGGGCGATTCTATAGTTTAGCAGACAGGAAATATCGCCAACTTGCGAAAACATTTGGAATATCTTTTGGATACACTAGGTTCACTGGCGCCACATTTGATATTGCGGGTACTCCTGGGTTATATATATTTGGTGTTTCTCTAGGCAAAACGTGATTTTCGAAGTACTCAATCGTGTCTGTTTTATTGGAACGTCTTCAAATAAGACCCTCTTTATTTGTACTGTTCCTACACTTCCCAATTTTTCCCCTCTCATCATACAATTGTGTAACAAAGTGAACAAATCAATCAATGAATATCCTCCGAAAGCAAACATTATTCAAACCCTGAAACGCTTATCATACAACTATTTACCGCCAAGTGTATAGAATGCAGCAGGAAGTGTACATGTTATGGCTTAAGTTCAAATCTGACTAATTCTCTAACTAGCTGGTTAGTGTTCACGTTATTCAAAATACGAGGCTCATACAGCAAGTAAGTTTCCCTAGAGCGTCATAAGAAAAAGAAAATACAATTTTCAGGAAATATTTTATTGTTGCCGATAGAGCATCTTTTGCACTATTTTTGTACACCACCAAAATTGAGACATTTGTCATACCGTAGGATAAACATTTGTATCCTTGGGTCCTACAAGTCTGCCACTTGGGAAAGTACCGGTGTTTGACCGCCACCTGTATCTCTGCGTCACTGTGAAAAGCGTAATGCTGACCATATGGAGTTAATCACTACACTGTCAGAAATTTTCCATTACTTTAATAAAATTACATTAAAGTAGTTATCATGAACACATTCGATTTAATGTATACATGTACATTAGAATGCAATAATCAAAGCTTTGTGGTCATATCTACAAAGAATGAGAGAATGACCTTCATGGACTAGTGATTATGAATTTACCAAATGAATGATGAAAGGCAGGGGAAACGGGAGACATTAATCTACATTGATTTTAACTTGTGCATTAAATCAAATGCACAAATATATTAAGTCATTTTTAATGTACAAGTACATTGAGTTTCATGTACATTAATACATTAATCTACATTGTATTTAATGTCATTTCTGACAGTGTAGACCATGTAATACTGGGTAAATCAGCACACACTGTGTAAATTATTCGCAATGTTTGTTGTTGCTGTTGCAGCCGGAAGCAGTAACGTACGCTCTGGATTGCTTACTGGAAAACGTGATTAAGGAATTCATACGGAAGAACGTACTCAGAGTCCTTCAAGAAGTGCTAGATAAACTTGCAGATGTAAGTATTTTCATATGACTGAAATGAGTTGCAATGCATTAGTATTTCCGTAGCCCACAAAGTATTCTAGCGTCGGCGATGGGTTGCCGAGATCGCTAAGGCAGTAGGGTTGTAGTGATCTCGGTCCGAAGGGTCGCGGGTTCGAGTCCCGCCTCAGACATAATTGTATTTGTGTTTCTTCTTTCACCCCTTATCATCACCATTTCGTTTCACCTTCATTGTTACCATAACGTTAACTCCAATAGTGGTCGCTAATGACCTAGATGTTGATGCGACCTCAAATAACATAAAAAAGTGTACTAGGGAGATGTATAAAACTTTCTCTAGTGGAGATTATAGAACATAGGAATGCATTTAAATATATCGTACCTGAGTTGATGTATACATTTGGAAGTTAGAAAATAATAATAAAAAGAAAAGTTACGGAGGTACAGGACACCATGTCACAATTACTAAATTTTTCAGGAGAGCAAATTGGAAGATGTTTGACAGGAGATCACACGGGAGGAGGGGTTTCTAGAACCTGGAAATTTTGAAACGAGACACACAGTCTTAAGCCATAAAATATATTATTTTCGTAAATGTGTTTAACCTCTAGGGAAAAAAAAGCTCATTGGACGTACAGATACATTTTCACATTCACAGTGATTATGACAAACGGATGAACACATTCGTCTAGGTGTATATTCATACCAGATCTATTTGTGTGAGTAAGCAGGATTTGCCTAGGAACCTTATTGACTAGGTATATAGAATTTGAAAAATTTCGCTAGTTGCTATTTACTCAGATGTAAAAGACAACTTATGTTGTGCTGAAGACATTAACTCGTGACTCTGATTTGTCCAATAATTATAATTACTATTTATATTAATTTATGCCGTTCTAATTATTTGAAAAAAATATTACGTGCGAAAAATTGCAAAATAGTTGTACAATTTGAAAGAACTCTATATTTTCATAATTTAAATTTTACTTTTGAAATAGTGTTACCTGAAA
Source organism: Teleogryllus occipitalis (assembly GCA_011170035.1). Taxonomy (NCBI): domain Eukaryota; kingdom Metazoa; phylum Arthropoda; class Insecta; order Orthoptera; family Gryllidae; genus Teleogryllus; species Teleogryllus occipitalis. The sequence goes on from BLKR01001104.1 coordinate 74,055, forward strand.
TTTTATCTTGACGTATGTAATTTGGAAGTGTAGAGTTAACGAGTTCATTTCAGTTCTGAATAACAGTGAACTACACTGAAGGATAGGGGATTACATAGTGGGTTACAATGAGAGAATCTTAACAACATGCATTATATAAACTTCATGAAATCATATTAACAGTACTACAAATTGTGAAATGAAATACTATATGACAAATTCTCACAATTCCACAAAACTATGAAATTATATATTGGGTTCCTACAATGTAACAGATGAATTCGGGGTAAAACTCTAATAAACGTTCGCATTCATCCTTGAAATGTGGCAATGTAGACTCGATCATTCCATGTAAACAGCTAAAACTGATTCAAAGTTCAAAAGAGCCCCAAAACATGTTAACTGTTTTTAAAAAGCACGAGAATACTCCGATAAAATGTGGAGTCATCCCTTCCAAAAATACCCGCCCAAAAATACATTATCAAAATAGAGTGAAATTTGTCGTACAAGTAAAAGCCGTATGTAAACAAAAAAACCTTTCATTGGTAAGAGGCCCCAGAAAAATTGTGGGCCTTCTCACTCACTCACACAGGCACCGACTAGTGAGTGACTTTCACAGGCACCAGCTGGTGCCTTTGATGCTCAGGGCACCAAATGATGTCACTGCAGCACCTCTGACCGGAAGGTCTCAGGGTGAAGTCTCCGCAGTGGAAGGATTTTCGACACTAGCTTTTCAGCTAGATCGAATTCATCTGCTGTCAGAAGGAGAATTCTAGCGGCCGGCTGCACTGATCGGTGGTTTTCCGTAGTTTTTTCCTATCAACACCACGCGAATGCCGGAGCAGTGCCCTAAAAAATGGGTCATTACCTTGAATTGAATTGAATGTGCCTTATTTTACGTGGCGAGACTCAGGCCATGAGGCCTGCTCTTCCGTCTGACCACGCAAATTTCGCTACGCTCCTTTCACCAACCGTGGGAGAAAGAAGGTATCACTTGGGCGACGAAACAGGCGATTTGCATTTAGCTCAGAGGCATCATTTAGGCTTGAGGATCTTTTACATGCAATAAATCTACTAACATGGGGCAGCCGTCTTTACTTCCCCTCCGAAGGAAGGCGTACGAAGGATTTTTTTCGCCCTTAAAAATCCACGGCTTCGACCAGGTTGGAATCCGCAAACTTAGGTATAACAGTCCGATACGCTAACCGTTACACCATCGCCGCCGCCGTACCTTCAACTTCCTTGCCTTATCCTCCCCCTCTATGTACAAACACATACGATTGCACCACACTATCAGACATGTCAGAAGACCAGTCGAGAGCTTTGAGCTTTCCCCGGCTGGTGGGAGAGAACGGGGAAAATCCCGCTAACCGACGCGCAGGTCGGCGCTGGATCTTCCCATGCAGCGGGGGTAAAATCAACGGCACCCCCTGCGATAAAAACATGCTGCACTTATGCGCCCTCAATCATCAATCAATCACATAGGCTGCCCACCACTATGCAAAAGACAAAAGGCATTCAAGGCAAAATACGAAGATCATCGTGGACGATAAGTACTCACTAGCAAACAACAGGATGAAACTGCCAACCACTTAATCAGTGCTTGTTGAAAGGTTAGACAGATTAATTGCATGAAACCTATAATTCATGGCAACCGAGCTATACTGGCATCTGTGCAGGAAATATGGCAACTGATGAGTAGTGGAAGCACAAGCCGAACAAGGAGGTCGAAAATCTCAAAACAAAAATACTCTAGGGTTTTAAGATCGAGATAGACCATCAATTGGACCATAATCATCATTGAAGAGAGGCTGGTGTGTCGGCAAAGTTAGCTGATGTGGCCATTCCTGGAGATTCCATAATGGACCAGGAGAAGGCCGAAAAAATAAAGAAATATTCACTTCGCTAGATGTGAGGGGAGTGGGGGGGGGAGTTGGCTATTTCGACGACAGCACTATTATATCACATCTGTATCTAGTTTTTATTTGTAAAATACACTGTCAGAAATTTCTGCATTTCTTTTAATGTAAAAGTACATGAAAGAAATTTTCATGTACGTAAATTTTATGTACGTAAATATACACGTACTTTAAAGTTACTGTACGTGTACATTCAATTTAATGTACGAGTACAATTAAAGTTAATGGACACAAGTAGATTAAGTTAACACTCGTACTTTAAATTTACATTAATTTTAATTTAAGCATTAAATTTAGTGTAAAGCTACATTAATCTCCCTTTAATGTAAAGGGTACATTAAAATTCCTATACATTCGTACATTAAGTCTACATGAAATTTAATGTAATTTCTGACAGTGTAGTTTCTATTACTCAGGAGCGCACATTTCTGGTCATTAGAGTTTGTGAACAACGCTTGTCGCCAACATTTATTCTTGTTTCTACTATTGTTAGAAAAAACTGCGGATATGTAATCAGGGGGCTCGAGAAAAGAGTGCGTATAATAGCAACGTAGATCGGAGGAGAGGAAAGAACTGGAGAACGGAGCCGTCCAAGTGCAGAGCGCACGTACTTTTAATATATACTCCAAATCCACCCGAAAGTGCCAGGAACGTATGAATATTACGGGAATTGTGATGTATGGAAGTGGGAGCCCACCATGCCACAATTCCCATGTTTTCACACTTTCTAGACTCTTTCTTCAACTAACTCGAACCCACGAACCGTCAAACGTAGCTTGACGCATTCGAGCCTTAGAGAACTCGGCTGTCCGGGCCAAACTGTAAGTTGTAATATTTCTATCATTAAATGTTTAACTCATCGAATCGTTCATGGAAATTGTAAGGTATGCATCAAGCTACAGCAGACAGAACATACAGCATTCGAGCCTTAGAGAACTCGGCTGTCCGGGCCAAACTGTAAGTTGTAATATTTCTATCATTAAATGTTCAACTCACCGAATCGTTCGTGGAAATTGTAAGGTACGCATCAAGCTACAGCAGACAGAACATACAGCATTCGAGCCTTAGAGAACTCGGCTGTCCGGGCCAAACTGTAAGTTGTAATATTTCTATCATTAAATGTTCAACTCACCGAATCGTTCGTGGAAATTGTAAGGTTCGCATCAAGCTGCCATATGTGTCATGCCATTGATTATGAACTTGGGGGCGCGCAAGCCAGACGAAAAATTGGTTCAGTAGAGACCCTTCAGACAGCAGCGCAACTGTTGCCATTTAATATCCTCTCACCCCATAGTCCACTCAGACATCAATCAGAAGCTGAAGGGAAATTATACCACATAGTGATATTATGAAGATTTTTGTGTAACCCGGGAACACAGGCTTTGGCATATGCCTGCCCACTTCCTCCACCTTGAAGCTAAAGATGTGAATTGCGCTATGAAACTTAGGCTCCTGGTGCTCGCCAAAAACTCTCCACCAGAGGTCGCGTCCACCTACGTAGACACGATCACCCACTGTGGGGCTTAACCGTTTGAGAGAGCACTCTTTGCGTAAGGGATTGCAGAGATCGTGGGCGTGGCAGCGTTTGAAAGCGCGCCCTTTGCGTAGCGGATGGTGGAGATCGGGAGCGTGGTCACCGATTGAGAGCACGCTCTTTACGTAAGAGATAGCGGCGATCGTGCGCATTGCCGTTTGAGAGAGCACTCTTTGCGTAGCGGATGGCGGGGATCGTGGGCGTGGCAGCGTTAGAGAGAGCGCTCTTGGCGTAGTGGATGGCGGAGATCGTGGATGTGGCAACGTTTGAGAGCCCGCTCATTGCGTAGTGGATGGCGGAGATCGTGGGCGTGGCCGCCATTTGAGAGCGGGCCCTTTGCGTAGCGGATGGCGGAGATCAGGCGCGTGGTCGCCGTTTTAAAGCACGCTCTTTCCGTAGCGGATGGCGGAGATCGTGGTCGTGGCAGCGTTTGAAAGCGCGCTCTTTGCGTAGTGGATGGCGGAGATCGTGGCCGTGGCAGCGTTTGAGAGCGCACTCTTTGCTTAGCGGATATCGGAGATCGTGGGCGTGGCAGCGTTTGAGAGCGCGATCTTTCCGTAGCGGATGACGGAGATCGTGAGCGTGGCAGCGTTTGAGAGCGCGCTCTTTGCGTAGCGGATGGCGGAAATCGTGGGCGTGGCAGCGTTTAAGAGCGCGCTCTTTGTGTAGCGGATATCGGAGATCGTGAGCGTGGCAGCGTTTGAGAGCGCGCTCTTTGCGTAGCGGATGGCGGAGATCGTGGGCGTGGAAGCGTTTGAGAGCGCGCTCTTTGCGTAGTGGATGGTGGATATCGTGGGCGTGGCAACGTTTGAGAGCGCGCTCTTTTCGTAGCGGATGGCGGAGATCATGGGCGTGGCAGCGTTTGAGAGCGCGCTCTTTGCGTAGTGGATGGCGGAGTTCGTGGGCATTGCAGCGTTTGAGAGCGCACTCTTTGCGTAGCGGATGGCGGAGATCGTGGGCGTGGCAGCGTTTGAGAGCGCGCCTTGGCGTAGCGGATGGTGGAGATCGTGGGCGTGGCAGCGTTTGAGAGCGCGCTCTTTGCGTAGTGGATGGTGGAGATCGTAAGGGCAACGTTTGAGGGCGCGCTCTTTTGCGTACCGGATGAAGGAGATCGTGGGCATTGCAGCGTTTGAGAGCGCACTCTTTGCGTAGCGGATGGCGGAGATCATGGCATGGCAGCGTTTGAGAGCGCGCTCTTGCGTAGTGGATGGCGGAGTTCGTGGGCATTGCAGCGTTTGAGAGCGCACCTTTGGCGTAGCGGATGGCGGAGATCGTGGGCGTGGAAGCGTTTGAGAGCGCGCTCTTGCGTAGTGATGGTGGATATCGTGGGCGTGGCAACGTTTCTACGCGCCTTTTCGTGGCGGATGGAGGTCATGGGCGTGGCAGCGTTTGAGAGCGCGCTCTTTGCGTAGTGGATGGCGGAGTTCGGCATTGCAGTTAAGAGAGCGCACTCTTTGCGTAGCGGATGGCGGAGATCGTGGGCGTGGCAGCGTTTGAGAGCGCGCTCTTTGCGTAGCGGATGGTGGAGATCGTGGGCGAGCAAACGTTTGAGAGAGCGCTCTTTGCGTAGTGGATGGTGGAGATGGTGGGCGTGGCAACGTTTGAGAGCGCGCTCTTTGCGTAGCGGATGAAGCAGATCATGGGCGTGGCAGCTTTTGAGAGCGCGCTCTTTGCGTAGCGGATGGCGGAGATCGTGGGCGTGGCAGCGTTTGAGAGCGCGCTCTTTGCGTAGCGGATGGAGGAGATCGTGGTCGTGGCATCGTTTGAGAGCGCGCTCTTTGCGTAGTCGATGGCGGAGTTCGTGGGCATTGCAGCGTTTGAGAGCGCACTCTTTGCGTAGCGGATGGCGGAGATCATGGGCGTGGCAGCGTTTGAGAGCGCGCTCTTTGCGTAGCGGATGGCGGAGATCGTGGGCGTGGCAGCGTTTGAGAGCGCGCTCTTTGCGTAGCGGATGGCGGAGATCGTGGGCGTGGCAGCGTTTGAGAGCGCGCTCTTTGCGTAGCGGATGGCGGAGATCGTCGTGGGCGTGGCGGAGATCTTGCGTGGCAGTTTGAGAGCGCGCTCTTTGCGTAGCGGATGGCGGAGATCGTGGGCGTGGCAGTTTGAGAGCGCGCTCTTTTGCGTGCGGATGGCGGAGATCGTGGGCGTGGCGGCGTTTGAGAGCGCGCTCTTTGCGTAGCGGATGGCGAGATCGTGGGCGTGGCAGCGTTTGAGCGCGCTCTTTGCGTAGCGGATGGCGGAGATCGTGGGCGTGGCAGCGTTTGAGAGCGCGCTCTTTGCGTAGTGGATGGCGGAGATCGTGGGCGTGGCAGCGTTTGAGGCGCGCTCTTTGCGTAGCGGATGGCGGAGATCGTGGGCGTGGCAGCGTTTGAGAGCGCGCTCTTTGCGTAGCGGATGGCGGAGATCGTGGGCGTGGCAGCGTTTGAGAGCGCGCTCTTTGCGTAGCGGATGGCGGAGATCGTGGGCGTGGCAGCGTTTGAGAGCGCGCTCTTTGCGTAGCGGATGGCGGAGATCGTGGGCGTGGCAGCGTTTGAGCGCGCTCTTTGCGCGCTGGATGGCGGAGAGTGGATGGAGTGAGATCGTGGGCGTGGCAGCGTTTGAGAGCGCGCTCTTTGCGTATTGGATGGCGGAGATCGTGGGCGTGGCAGCGTTTGAGAGCGCGCTCTTTGCGTAGCGGATGGCGGAGATCGATCGTGGGCGTGGCAGCGTTTGAGAGCGCGCTCTTTGCGTAGCGGATGGCGGAGATCGTGGCGTGGCAGCGTTTGAGAGCGCGCTCTTGCGTAGTGGATGGCGGAGATCGTGGGCGTGGCAGCGTTTGAGAGCGCGCTCTTTGCGTAGCGGATGGCGGAGATCGCAGGCGTGGCATCGTGGGCGTGGCAGCGTTTGAGAGCGCGCTCTTTGCGTAGTGGATGGCGGATCGTGCGCGTTTCGAGAGCGCGCTCGTGGGCGTGGCGTGCGTTCGAGAGCGCACTCTTTGAGTGATGGCGGAGATCGCGTGGCTCTTTGCGTAGTGGATGGCGGAGATCGTGGGCGTGGCAGCGTTTGAGAGCGCGCTCTTTGCGTAGCGGAGATCGCGCGCGTAGCGGATGGCGTCGGGCGTGGCGTTTGAGAGCGCGCTCTTTGCGTAGCGGATGGCGGAGATCGTGGCGTGGCAGCGTTGAGAGCGCGCTCTTTGCGTAGCGGATGGCGGGGATCGTGGGCGTTTGAGCGCGATCTTTGCGTAGCGGATAGCGGGGATCAGCGTTGACGAATGATCGTTTGAGCGCGATTTGCTGCGTCGTGGCGTTCCAGCGTTTGAGAGCGCGGGATCGTGGGCGTGGCAGCGCTCTGCGTAGAGATGACGGAGATGGCGTGGCATCGTTTGAGAGCGTCTTTGCGTAGCGGATGCGGAGATCGTGGGCGTGGCAGCGTTTGAGAGCGCGCTCTTTGCGTAGCGGATGGTGGTGATCAGCGTGGGCGTGGCAGTGTTTGAGAGCGCGCTCTTTGGTGTAGCGTACGGAGATCGGGCGTTGCAGCGTTTGAAAGCGGAGATCGTGAGTTCGTGGGCATGGCGGCGTTTGAGCGCGCTCTTTGCGTAGCGGATGACGGAGATCGTGGCGTAATAGCGCTGAGAGCGCACTTATGCAGCGGATGACGGAGATCAGGGGCGTGGCATTGTTTCAGAGCGCGCACTTCGCGTAGCGGATGGCGGAGATCGTGAGCGTGGCAGCGTTTGAGAGCGCGCTCTTTGCGTAGCGGATGGCGGAGATCGTGAGCGTGGCAGCGTTTGAGAGCGTGCTCTTTTGCGTAGCGGATGGCGGAGACCGTGGGTGCGCGTCGAGAGAGCGCTTGAGCGGATGGCGGAGATCATGGGCGGCAGCGTCGAGAGCGCGCCTGTGGCATCGGAGATTTGGCAGCGCGAGCGCGGACTTTGCGTAGCGGATGGTGGAGATCATGGGCGTGGCAGCGTTTGAGAGCGCGCTCTTTGCGTAGTGGATGGCGGAGATCGTGGGCGCGGCAGCGTTTGAGAGCGCGCCTTGCGCAGACGGAGATCGTGGGCGTGGCAGCGTTTGAGAGCGCGCCTTTTGCGGCGGATGGCGGAGATCGTGGGCGTGGCAGTGTTTGAGAGCGCGCTCTTGCGCAGCGGATGGACCGTGGGCGCGCCAGCTGCTTGAGAGCGCGCCTGTGCAGTGGATGGCGGATCAGCGGCAGCGTTGAGAGCGCGCTCTTGCGCAGTGGATGGCGGAGATCAGCGTTTTTGAGCGCGCTCTTGCGTAGCGGATGGCGGAGATCGTGGGCGTGGCGCGTGTTTGAGCGCGCTCTTTGCGTAGTGGATGGCGGACTCAGCGTTTGAGAGCGCGCCTTTGCGTAGCGATGCGGATCGTGGGCGTGGCAGCGTTTGAGAGCGCGATCTTTGCGTAGCGGATAGCGGATGTAAGGTGGCAACGTTTGAGAGCGCGCTGGGCGTGGCGCAGCGTTTGAGAGATCGTGGGCGTTAAAGGTTACAGAGCGCGCTCTTGCGTAGTGGATGGCGGAGATCGTGGGCGTGGCGGCGTTTGAGAGCGCGCTCTTTGCGTAGGGCGGAGATCGTGGGCGTGGCGTTTTGAGAGCGCGCTCTTTTGCGTAGCGGATGGCGGAGATCGTGGGCGTGGCAGCGTTTGAGAGCGCCTGTGCAGTGGATGGCGAGATCGTGGGCGTGGCAGCGTTTCTTGAGTGGATGGCGGAGCGTTTGAGAGCGCGCGATCTTTGGTAGCGGATAGCGGGGATCGGCGTGGCAACGTTTGAGAGCGCGCCTTTGCGTAGCAGATGACGGAGATCGTGGCGTGGCATCGCGGAGAGCGCCTTTGCAGCGGATGCCGGAGATCGTGGTGCTGCAGCGTTTGAGAGCGCTCTTTAGCTGAGGCGGTGGGAGGTTGAGAGTTGCATTTTTTTGCGTGAAGGATGACGTTAAGGGTTGCAGCAGCTTGAAAATTTTTGAGTGGATTATGGAGTTCGGGCATGGCGGCGTTTAAGAGCGCGCTCTTGCGTAGCGACGGAGAAGAGATCGTGGCGTAACATCGTTTGAGAGCGGCACTCTTGCATGGAGATCGTGGGCGTGGCAGCGTTTGAGAGCGCGCTCTTTGCGTAGCGGATGGCGGAGATCGTGAGCGCGTTTGAGAGCGCGCTCTTTGCGTAGTGGATGGCGGAGATCGTGGGCGTGGCAGCGGATGGCGGAGATCGTGCGTTTGAGAGCGTGTTTGAGAGCGCGCTCTTTTGCGTAGCAGAGCGTGCTGGCGTTGAGAGCGCGCTCGTAGGTGGCAGCGTTTGAGAGTTGTTTTTTTTCAGCGGATGGCGGAGATCGTGGGCGGCAGTGCTTGAGAGCGCGCTCTTTGCGTAGCGGATGGCGGAGATCGCGATGGGCGTGGCAGCGTTTGAGAGCGGAGATCGTGGGCGTGGCATCGTTTGAGAGAGCGCTCTTTGCGTAGCGGATGCCGGAGATCGTGGGCGTTGCAGCGTTTGAAGGCGCGTCGCCTGCGTAGCTGATGGCGGTGATCGTGGGCGTGGCAGCGTTTGAGAGCGCGCTCTTTGCGTAGCGGATGACGGAGATCATGGGCGTTGCAGCGTTTGAAAGCGCGCTCTTTGCGTAGTGGATGGCGGAGTTCGTGGGCATGGCGGCGTTTAAGAGCGCGCTCTTTGTAGCGGATGACGGAGATCGTGGGCGCAACATCGTTTGAGCGCGCACTTTGCGTAGCGGATGACGGAGATCGTGGGCGTGGCATTGTTTGAGAGCGCGCACTTTGCGTAGCGGATGGCGGAGAATCGTGAGCGTGGCAGCGTTTGAGAGCGCGCTCTTTGCGTAGCGGATGCCCGGAAGATCGTGAGCGTGGCGGCGTTTGAGCGTGCTCTTTGCGTAGCGGATGGCGGAGACCGTGGGTTGTGGCAGCGTTTGAGGAGAGCGCTCTTTTCGTAGCCGCGATGTGAGTCATGGCGCTGGCGCTGTGAAACGCGGTCTTTGCGTAGTGGATGGCGGAGATCATGGGCGTGGCAGCGTTTGAGAGCGGTCTTTGCGTGGTGGATGGCCGGAGATTATGGGCGTGGCAGCGTTTGAGCGCAGCTCTTTGCGTCGAGTGGATGGCGGAGATCATGGGCGTGGCAGCGTTTGAGAGCGCGCTCTTTGCGTAGCGGATGGCGGAGATCATGGGCGTGGCAGCGTTTGAGAGCGCGCTCGTTTGCGTAGCGGATGGCGGAGATCATGGGCGTGGCAGCGTTTGAGGGCGCTCTTTGTAGTGGATGGCGGAGATCATGGGCGTGGCAGCGTTTGAGCGCGCTCTTTGCGTGCGTTGGCGGAGATCATGGGCGTGGCAGCGTTTGAGCGCGCCCTTTGCGTAGTGGATGGCGGAGATCATGGGCGTGGCGGCGTTTGAAGGCGCGCTCTTTGCGTAGCGGATGGCGGAGATCATGGGCGTGGCAGCGTTTGAGAGCGCGCTCGTTGCGTAGCGGATGGCGGAGATCATGGGCGTGGCAGCGTTTGAGAGCGCGCTCTTTGCGTAGTGGATGGCGGAATCATGGGCGTGGCAGCGTTTGAGAGCGCACTCTTTGCGTAGCGGATGGCGGAGATCATGGGCGTGGCAGCGTTTGAAACGCCCTTCCTTTGCGTAGTGGATGGCGGAGATCATGGGCGTGGCAGCGTTTGAGAGCGCGCTCGTAGCGGTTGGCGGAGATCATGGGCGTGGCAGCGTTTGAGAGCGCGCTCTTTGCGTAGCGGATGGCGGAGATCGCCGACGGGCGCTCCCGTCGCCGCTCCGATGAGCAGCGCCGCTCAGTACGTCGTCCGGGACGCGCGGCAGCGGCGGAGACGGCACCGGCCGCAGGCGCTCCTCGCTGCAGATTGCGCCACCGTGCCAGCCACAACAACACGCCACTTGATGGCACCGCAGGGCCTCTGGTCGGAGGTTCTACCTAGACACAGTCGATCCCGGTTATAGTGCAGTCGAATATAGGAATCCTCGGTTGCATAATAAACTAAAGTCACGCGGCGCGGCAGGGGCGGGGACTGACGCAGCCGCTCCCGCGCTGCATGTTCACCGCATCAACAAGACGTACTTGATAGCACTGCAGTGCCTCTGATCAGAGGTCGTAGCTAGATACAGTCAATTCCGGTTATTGTGAACTCGGATATAGTGAACGCTCGGCAGTCTCCTGTTACGCTTGGGGTGTGACTCTCACTTTCTCCGCCAGATGTCGGTTGCAGTTAACTATATACGAAGTGTCTGGTTGGAAGAAACTGAGATTTCATTAGGGCGGGATGTTGTGGGAGAGTTTAATTTTGACATGGTATTTTGGCAAACGAACCCTGGCATCTGCCAGGGTTCGTTTACATGCCACAAACGTGACATGGCAACTGTGGATTTTCCGCCCTTCTAAAATCAGTTATGGAGAACTTAAGTCACTGGTCCCGTTTCAATTACATTACAAATGAGCATGAGAAAATTCGCTTACAGTAAACCTGAACCTCGGCTAAAGTGAACGTAGGAAATAAGTCCTAGTACTGAATTGGATCTCGTATGTTATTAGGGGAGTTGAAGGGCCTTCGGAGAGTGGGCCGGTGTTCCAAGAGTGCGAGAGGCATTGAAGGTATCAAGACCGTATTTCGATACTTAGAGACAGTATAATGCTAGTATCTAGTGAAGTACAGTATAATCTAGTATGAAAGAGCACAAAGTCTGGTGAAGGATATAGAGAAATTTCGAATAAAGAATAAAAAATTTTCGAAGCGAACAATTGAAAATAATTTATTTTTTAGGGACAAATAAAGACATGGAAAAATTTCAGTTCGTGCTGATAATAAATTTTGCTGTATTTCTATGTTAATAAAATCAATCATTGAGGAGAAATTCCATTTAATTTTGACATAATCGAATATAGTGAACCAAAACTGTTACCCCAGACGTTCACTACAACCGGAGTCGACTGTAGCTAGGAATTCAGCTGCTGTCAGGAGGAGAATTCTAGCGGCCGACTGTTCTCATTGAGAATTTTCCGAGGTTTCTCCAATCAACGCCAGGCGAATGCCGAAGCAGTACCCTCACAAACGGGACACGGACCGCGCGCGATCTTTCTTCTCTTACTTGTCCTATCCTCATTCCTTACGTACACATACATGCACTACACTACCACACATGCCGAGACCGGTCGGGGGCATAGAGCTTGTCCAGGCAGGAGTGATGCCCCGCCGTTGAGAGATACCTGGTTGGAGAAAAGCTGACTGGTAAGTCGGCGCCGCATCTCGTCATTCAGGGGGAAAATCATCGCCACCTCCAGCGAGAAAACTGCACTATATTTACAGGACCCTTAGCAGTTGACGCGCCGGGTATCACTCGAAAACATCGATTTTTCCAAACGTCGATGTTCAAAATCTATGTTAATAACACATCGACCAAAATCCATCCATGTTTTTAAATATCGTTGTTTTTAAGGTTGGTATAGTAACCTCCAAAATTAAATACGCGAGCTACAAAATTTAATTTGTCAGTGGACGAGTGTATTAATTTATAATTAACATTTAGAGAGAGAAAAACGCCTCTCCATATGCGAAAAACGAGGAAAGGCAAAGGAAATTCCATGGTTCAGTATCAACTCGGACGAGGAATAGTCTGCTCGGTGAAGGTCGTACAAACCACGTTCGTGTTGTTCCATCACAAACATTCGTTATTATTTCATATCGTAACTTGTAGTATCTTCGACCCTCTAGTCGCCCTCAACGTTTTAACATTTCTTTTGAAACATCCTGCACTGTCCCGACGTGCCCCTAACGTCCACTGCGGAGACAAAGTATCGGTTTTCGTTTTCTTTGAATTTAGATTGTTTTAAAAAACAGTGCGTACCAAGTTGAAACTATATTAATGGCCAAAGGAAGGCAGCTGCTCCTTAAGGATCTCTATACTTGGTTTTTGTAAAGTGGCGCCTGGGGGGCTTGTCTTCACGATGGAGTATGGCACGGCTTCTCGCGTCTTTCTGGGTCGTGCCACTCGATGTCGCTTCATTTACAGCACTACTTGATATGGTCGCGATCATGCGACATCTGTCGGCACCATCGAGAGAGACGCAGAAAGCCGCGTCATATTCCATCGTGAAGACAAGCCCCCTAGGCGACATATTACGAAAACCCAACTATAGGGCGGTGCTTGCCCCCAAAAAATCAATCTGAGGAAAAGTTGCAGACAGTATTAAATTTACGCTGAATTGACTCGTTTAAATTGTGCCATTAGCACAAATTTTGAGGATGAATTTAATTTCATGCACCCGCGTACGCGAATAATCAGTTTTTTTTAGAATGGGCCGCATCGCGGACTATTGCGTACCTAATTTTATGGAATGAATTGCTGTTTTGTTTCCTCCAGATATTTTCTAAAACATCTCTATTTTCTAGAACAAATACGTTTTCCGTTACCAACGTGAAATTAGTCTTAGACAAGGATTACAATCCCGATGCTTGCAAATCGGTCGTACACAACAAGATAAAGTTTGTAATTGTTCAAGAAATATTTTGAAGTGACAAAAGAATGGCGATCGTTCGGACTCACGTTCTGCCCCTCTCAGTCCTCAACCCACCGGCCGCCACTGCTAAAGGTTATGCGTCTACGAAATTGGTAGTATACGCGCAAGTTTTCTTGATACTCCACAGCGGGGGTGCGGGGAGAGGAAGGCTGTGGTTACGTAACGGATTAAAAGGGTGTACCAACTGTGGGCATGAACTTAACGCGCCAAAGCGTGTCATCAGAAATGTTACGATTGTTTTGAAAGTACGAGGTGGTTGTTGCCAGCATTGTAATTTGGAACGTGCCGTTCCGAGTCAAACCCAAGTACCTCTACGGGCCGTGCTATTAAGCGCTGGACGAGGACTAGGAAGCTCGTGTACCAAGAAAACTTGCGCGTGCAATAATAGAACTCGCAGCGAACTTGTTCTTGCGAGATCAGATCGGAAAATACAAAAACAACAGTTACATTCTCAGTGATTCGCGTACTGTTTTATGAGAATAGAATCACGAATCAGGTGTACTTCTAAAGAAAGTTTTAAAGCTAAGTTAAATTGTTTAAAATAGTGGATTGAATGATATTGATGAGCGCGTAAACAAGAACTTCAAAGAAAGCAAGTTTTCTTTTATTTCTTTTTCATAATATTGTATTACTTACCTGGTTTAAAGTCTTAAGGTTTATGAGTACATGCGTTCGAAAACCAGTGACGATAGGAGCGAGTTTTCGTATTTGTATGAATACAATCAAGCAACATTATAGTCGAGTTCCATACGCTTTTTAAGAGCATTATAAATTTATAAGAGAATAAACGACATTTTCTGTTGCAAGAAATCGTTCATAAAATGGCATTTTAAGACACAAATAATGACGTATTAGATTTTATGGCACGAATGATTGCGTCATCACACTTTCAGCCAATCGCAACGAATCTTAGGGAAGTAGCGGTAAACGGAAAAGCCGACCACCATTTTCTCGCACATATGGCTAATACCCTTGACGTCACAAGAGAATTGTTTCGCAAAATTAAGTTTGATTCCCTTAAAAATTTATAATGCCGTTACACAAAAAATAGCGAATTCAACTCGGTTATAATGTTTCTTTATTGCATTCATACAAATTTGAAAACTCACTCCTAACGTCACTCGTTTTCGAAACATGTACTCATGCAATAAAGCTTAACCTTATAAACTAATTGCGTAAACCACTCTTTTTGTTCGCCAAACGAACCAAAACTAAAACGAATGAACAAACGACTTGAGCAATTGAAAGTTGTCTGCAGTAATCCCAGAGGCCGAGGGCCATTTTGTGTGGTGAATGCTGTTCCAGCAAGGTCTGGGGATGTTGCTGCCGATTCCACCGCTTGCGCCGGAGGCGTCGGGCGACGCGCCCGAGCATACGTCCGAGATCCTCTCCATCACCTCGCCCGCGCCCTCGCCCGCCCCCGCCGCCCCCGCGCGCCGGCGCTCCTCGATGGGCGTCGACCGCAGGAGGGTGCGTCCCCGCCCGCAAGCCAAACTCCTCCTTTCTCCTCAACGGATTCTTCCTACTTATCCCTTCATAATTAATTACCAGCTTCACTATGCGCACGTTTTGTTGAGCTTTCCTTCTGCTTGTAGTGGTAGTTGAGCTTAGAGTGAGTTTCTATTTTGTTAGCAATACAGAAAAATCAAATCCGTTCGCTTACCGTTACAAATAAGTTTTCTATAATTCGGCAACGAAAATATCTAGTTTTTGAAATGTTAATCTCTCGCTTTTTTGAATTTATTATTATTATTATTATTATTATTATTATTATTATTATTATTATTATTATTATTATTATTATTATTACTATTATTTTTTCATCTTTCAACTATTAATAGTTAATTTGTTGGGAAGGGATTCTGAAACACAAGGAAGCGTGCGCAGATGATTTTCTCCCCCATACGTCACATAGTTTTTTACTGTTTTTGACTAAATAAATAAATAAACCATGCACTTAAATGGCTTCCAAATGACACTCCTGTTAAATATCTTGGACATTAAATAGATACCAAATTAACCTGGAAAAACAACACATCAATAGCTAATAACACACTTATAAAAATATTAAAATTGTATCCATTCATAAATAGAAAATCAAATAGACTCAGCATTAAAAATATTTGAATATGTTGTATGACTTTCACTGACCTACACCTGCCCAATTTGGGGAGGTACTGCTAAAAGCAACCTTCAAAAACTGGAAGTACTGCAAAATAATGTTTTAAGAAATGTTTTAAAAGCTCCATGGTACATCAGAAATGATCAAATTTTAATAGAATTATCTATGGATCCTCTGAAAACTTGAATTCTAAAACTTTCTTCTAATTTCTACTCTTCTCTTTCATCTTGCCCAGCCACTCCTTTGTACACTCTAGGTAAATCAGTCAATCTTTTTCCACAAATCAAATCAAGATGTTCTAAAGACCTACTACATTCTCCTTAATTAGCTGTAAAGCAGGTTCAAACATTTCTAAACTCAATATTTATTTTTTTAATCCAAATATTGTATGAATTTTTCTAAAGGACCCTTCCTGGGTGTACTTAGTTTCCAATATTTTTGTCTTCAAACATTGTACATACATGATGAAATGTAGTTAAAAAATGATTGTGAATACTATGTAACATACAAACTCTTGAAAGACATAATATTGTCGAACAAGGATAATAAAAAAAGCTATTTAAAAAAAGGGGTCGTCCATAAATTATGTAACACTCAATAGAAGGAGGGGGTTTGAGGCAGCGTTGCACTGCATTACTTGGGGGTAAGGGTGTTAGTTTACTTTTACGTAACATTGATTTACTTTTAATTTTTCGATATCTGATGAAAAAATTACTTTTTTATGTCTTATACCAAAAACAAAATATGAATTACTTTTTTAAAAGCAAATAATTTAAAGTTAAAATGTTTTTTTACAATAATTGCAAATATTTTTTCATAATTTTGTGTTGAATCTGTACAATTACGAAGAAAATGATTCAAAACTTATCTATCGCATATTCTAGAATCCAATTAAATTGGTGCAGTAGATTGTCGCTCGTGCGTAATCCACGACATGTGCACGGGGTGTAAGAATTCTTTTTGCCGCTGTTAGTTAGATGCCCCATCCTCACATTGTTCTCGTAAATGATTGAAACTTAAGTCAAATCGCATAAAAATGTCTTCAATGATTTTCAATAAACCGTTTGACGTTGTACTATGTGTGTGATAAAAATCAACAAAAATCTCTTGAATTGTTAAATCGTCCAAAACAGTCCTCAGACAAATCGACACTTGTTCCATTTCCACGAAAAGTAGATGAAACTTCCTATGCTTCACGGCATAGGAAGTTTCATCTACTTTTAACGTAAACAGCTTTGCGGACATTATAAGTTGTCATTTTTGTCTTAGGATCTCATTTGACATGCATTCCAATATTTCCTTAATAATATCATGATGCAACCACGTACTTTGTGATCTAGTTAACCAAGTGGCGAGTTCCACCGAATTGTTGCTCCTTGTTTGTAAAAATTGTATGAGGTTTGATTGTTCGTCATTGCCACTTCCGCGTAAGGCTAAACCTTGCCTTGCTAATAAATTTATAGTGCTAAATATTTTTTCCAAAGCAGTTCGATTGTCTATCATTTCTTTTTGTTTTTGATCAGATAATCGTTCACAAACACTTTTATTTTTTGAACTGCCTATTGCTTGTGCACAAGATAAATGTAATTCTCCAGATTCGTGTTTCTTGAAAACAATGCCTGCATTTTTCCAACAATTGAACCCATCTTCAACGAACGCTTTTAAAGATACCTGGCAGCTAGAACTTGAATGAATTGGCAACTACTTTTCTTTAGCTTCAATACAAATTGAACATATAGGTTTCATTTCCCGGTTAAGTGTCAACCACTTATAAATATTTTGCCAAAGTTTAAAAGCAGCAGGTACTTTTTCTCCTGAAAATTAACTTAAAAATAAATATTTTAAATAAAATATAAATAATATTACCATATTATAGGCAATTCAAAAAATGTATATACAACTGAATGCAAATGAAATTAAAAGTTGTATTGAAATTCAAAAATTAAAAAAGTAATTTAATGTAATTAAATTTTTCTCTATTTATATTTTATATAGAATTTAAAATTAATAATTTTTAAATTAAAATGTACCTGGAGTAGAATAGCTTAGTTTTCGTTGTAGTATTTTCTACCTTATTTATTGTGCTGGATTATACATCTGATGACAAAGTAGACGTATCCTAAATTAAATAAAATAAATATATATATACAAAATATAAATGTTTTTAACAAAACTATTGGTATATATTTATGAAAATGCTAATACATACGTTAGAATTTGTTGAAAAAGAAGATAAAATTGTTCCTTGTTTCTTTCTTTTACACATATTGATTGCATACATTGAAATTGAAGATAATGAAAGTGAACAATTAAAAATCGTTAATTTTTGATACAAATCGGAAGCACAGACGTGAAATCGTCTGTGTACTATGCGTGAATAAAATAAGTTTGCTATTCAAATGTTAGCTATGCCGAAGACAGACAGGCATAGCCCGATATCTTATTTATATCAGAAATGTATCTGTTACATTTTCGATTGATTCATAAACATTAACAATCATATCTTGCAGCATCGCAGCAACACAGCATTTAGTTTGAAATATTATATTTGCTTTCCGGAATTATTTATGGACTTTTACACATAACTTAAATAAAGGGATTTAATCATAGTTAAATTGTAATAATATTCATAATTACTGTCTATTTTAAAATCACAATAATTTTTATTATTGCTTCAAAAATTTTATTATTTGTCTGTTTTTCAAAAAATTAATATTTATTTTCAATACTTTTGGGGTATGGAATTCCATACGCAGATATTTTCGGGGTATGGAATGCTCCATACACTCCAGACAATCAGCGCTGCCTATGGCGGGTTGTGCCTCTTGATAGATGGGGCTCCCTTCCAGAAAGGGTCTCTCTTGACAGGTAGGGCTTTTTGATAGGTAAGTCTTCCTTGATAGGCTCCCTTGGTAGGTAGGGCCTCTTGATAGATGGGGCTCTTAGTTATCTTCAGAAAATTGTTGGTTTTCTACAAAGGAAGATCCAGTATTTTTTCAGTGAATTGAATCTAGAGGGAATTCCTTGGATAAAAATCTTTATGCTAGAATAAGTAAGACAAGGAGAAATATTCTGCAATTAGATTATTTGAAAGCTTCTCTTTGTAGTTTGTCAAGTTCATCTGGAATCTACAAATAGAACTGTTTTTATGAAGCTTTTTTGTTTGAATTTTATTCCATTTTCCTTCTCTCTTCTATATTATGTGGTTTAGGTCCACAAAGAATAGCAAAGGTGCAGGTGCATCAGTCTTCTGTTTACAGGTATTATTTGTAGCATTCTTCCTTTCATTATTTGAATTTAAATTTTTGTAAAAACTCTGTATTGCTTTTATCAGGTCATCAGTTTCCTCTTCCTTGAGAAATTGTCTAAGATTTTTGTGGATCAATCTACCATCTGTGTTCTCAGAGTAAGTTTAAAAATTTAAGGGTAAATTTAAATTTATTGGAAGGTTTTGTTCATATCTTCTTTTTTTATTGTCTGTTGAAGGTGATAATTGCATCAAGATAGAAGTTTTCACCCCCTTTTTTTTAAGGTCCTGTTCCTCTTGTAAAATGGTTTTACAGACCTCCTCCACCCTGTTTTTCAAAATACATACTATATTTCGTAATGTAATTCCCCTAATGTTCTTTGGGGTTCTGGGAGAAACAAAACAAATTGCTTTCTTTCTTGTTGTATTCTTCAAAGGTGTGTTTGGAATGCACAGTGACTTAAGGAAGTTTATATTCTGAATTCTTATAGCATTCTTACATTGGATTATCTCACATGAATAATCCCATTTAACTTTCTTCAAGAATATGGCTCAATGATATCAGAAAAGACCTGAAGCTGCTGGGAGTGAGAAGTTCGAGAAAAAGTTGAAGTTCAAGAAACCTTGGAAGTGTTTAGAGGAAAATCATTGATGAAATCAAACCCCAACCTGGGCTGTCATGCAAGAAAAGAATGCAAGATCAATGCATACATTTGATACAAAAATGATTTTGTTCAATTTTTGTTAGCAAATGAAGGCAAGCACTCAGAAATGGGTTAACCGACAACTTTGTAAGAAACAAGTTATTCCCCGCCACCTATTGTGGAGGAAGTCAAACTATTCTCTGTCAAGGATGGAAGATTAATGAAAATATTGGGCCCTAACTTTCTTGTGATTTTCAAAACCATTGGAAACTAACAGCATAATCAAGCTAAATATATTAGCTAACTGACATCTGTTGTAATGGCACTGTGGCTTAGCCAGGACAGCAAGCAGCATAACATTATCATATGAGATATTGCAGTTTGTTTTTCTCACATAGTCTCATAGAATTCTCGTCATTGGCAGTTCAGAGTGGGAAATTTAATGTCATTGAGCTGGAGTATTTATTCATGGATGTTTTCTTGAGCCCTCATTTCGCTAGATGCGAGAGGGGTAGGGTTTTGGTGATTTCGATGATAGGACTATTATATCACACCTGTAGGTTGTTTTTCATGGTAAAATAATTTCTATTATATGGGAGCAAACATTTCTTATAATGAGATTTTGTGAAAAACGCTCATCGCTAACATTTATTTTTAATTCAACTAATGTTAGTAAAAGATTGGGGGTAGGTATTCCAGGGCTCAAGAATATGTGTGGGTGTGAATACCTAATTTCTGGTCATACATATCTCCTCTGTGATATGGACAATGCAAGAATAAAAAAAGAAAAGAACAGTGCCTTATATTTAAGTCCTTGACAACTGGGTTGAGTTGGTGAGAAAGGTTAGAAATCCAGACACAATAAAAATGTCCTTTACCATGTTACCAGCACTGACCAATTATTGAAGAAGAAAACAAAACAAAACAAAAAGTGTATCAAATAACATATGGTTTTGTTAAGGAAGGTTTCCCGTATAATGCTTGAGAAAGATGAACCATTAAAATATTTTTAAATATTCATATGATAGTATTGAAAACTTTGATTCATTTAACATAAGAAACCAAAATAGTGTATGTAGGCCATCACTTGATGGTGCAAAGTAGTTGCAGAGATCTAATGGAAAGAGGCGAGAGAAAACTGCGAAGATCAGAGACATATTAGAATTGTTGGATTACAGTCCTCTAGGGCACCATCAGTTTTATAGTTCATAGAATGTCAACAGCCACATAGTGTCTGAAGATTCACTTTTTGATGACTAGATGGAGGATATTCAAATTTTGGGACACCTCATAGTTATAAATATTTAAAATAGTTATGTCTTATGCTTCCATAGTTTGCCACAGTATTGCCTTAAAATAATACCATAATCATGCTTTATGATAAAAGTAATAAATAAATCAATTTTCTTCTATCACAATTATTTTCTCTCTCATTGCTGTTTATCTCAATTTCAGCAAAATATTGGTTAACCCATTCTGGCATGCACGTCTTTAAATCATTACACATGGCATTGGTGGAAGTAGTGCACAGATGAACTGCTCAGTTCAATCAAAACAAATTCACCATCACATTTCACAAAGAAATAATCTCGTACAAATTCATCATCAGTAAATTTAGGTTTAGTACTCGACTTTCTAATACACAATTCTTACCTTTAATAATTAATTTTCAACCAGTTCAACATTGAAATATTAAGAGCTTCCAGCAAAGTTATTTGTGGCTTTGATGTATTTCTTATTCAATATAACAACCAGTTTTTTGGGAACTACTGCTAACTGACTCACACTCTTCTATTGCCACAAAAATGTATTCCTGCTACTCAAATTTATTGTCCATAACTTTTCTCAAACAAAATATTGCTTTGTTGAATGGCATTCTCAAATATGCTGCTAAGACACAAGTCTAAAATATTAACAAAATAAAAGATAAATTACCATACTCTCTTTTCCCCTCATGGTTTGTCAACTTTAGGTAGTAAGAAGATCAAGTATTCCAGGCCTATCCCTAATACCGGACTCTCTGGTAAATTTTCTTAATAAAAAATTTCTTAATAATCCAAATATTTAATTTTCTAATACAATTTAATCCATACATATCAATCGAATATGTACTAATAATAATCTTATTCTGTAATCTTGTGGCAAATTATTAATTACATCTTTCAAAAACATTAAACTTGGCTTTCCTTTTCTTCTTGAATTAGCTATTTCTTTGAACTATTCAAACAGTACATTACTGATAGAAAAGTAAGCGTTGATTACTCTCTGTTTTCTGTAAGTGGTTAACAATCAATTGCTATGGAAGCACACTTTAAAGTAAATTTTTCTTGCTGTTTTAGAGTTCGTCCATATCCTCACCACCTCGAGAACCATTGACTCGAGGTATAAGGTAAAGCTCAATTCTTTTTGTTTATTTGTAATTTTCCTTCAAAAAGTAGTAATGATGGTTACATAAATAACTTCTTTACCAGCTTTGGAAATGTTGCAACAATTGGGAAATTTATTCCTTCAAAGGAAATGTTACCAACAAAAGATCGACCTCCTACACCAGTGGTATGTATTCATTTCAATCTTACCAGAATTGTAAGTGAATAATTTAATGATTAATATCTATATCCCTTTTTGTCAATTTAAGCCCTCTCTAGAAGCGCTTGCAGTTTTAGTTAAAGAAGAGCCAGTTGAATTAAAACCACCAATGGAGGACTCTAACGAAGAACAACAGAAACTAATAAGCCTTTTCAAGACCATATACGAGTATCTTTACTTCTCTCTTATTAGATATTTTGAGACAAGACCACCAGTAAGCAAAATAATGTACTCACCTGGATTATCAGGTAAGTTGAAAATAAGGCATATTAGAACACACATTCGTAGATATGTTTTTTCCCAGAAAGATTCATACAGTAGTTTCTATTTACAAACTGACCATTTTTCTATTAATTACCATTCTAAGTCATTTCAACTCAACTTACATTCTCATAAGGTGGAATGATGGACAGTATTTTTCTTGTAGCTCCTTTCTAGTTTTTTGTAACATTTATTATCATTATTATGACTTTTCTTCCTTATATACTATGTCATGTAGAGAGAGTACTGTAATACTGCAATGTTGACTTTTCAACAGAAAATTCGTATTGAGGAGCTCTGTACCAAGAAAATGGACTTTATCTAACTCCTATATACAGTAAATTACTTTCTCTAGTGCATTGGATAGTCAGATACTATGTTTTGTGGGTCAGTGATACCAAAAAAAAGTGATTAATGACAAAACGTCAGTATAGTTGTCTGTATATAGTATAATGCCTAAAGAGTTAACAGAAATTTTAAATTTGATCAGTGCAAATAGTTTTATAATATTTTAGGAAGTAATGTTATAAATAATTCAAAAAAGGACATAATATTGTAGCACCAATAGTTTTACTGTCTTCCTTTGTCGACTAATTACATGAACAAGCCCTCAAAAATTTTCAAGCTCCAACTTTAATTTTTAAAAATCATGAAATGCTGAAAAACACAACTTTCGTTAAAAAAAGTTAGTCACAAATATGGGAAAACATAATCAAGAGCAAAAAAACTTTTGATGTACATGACCACCTAATCAGATTATCACATAAGTTTTTCTGATACCTTTTACCATAATTTTAAAAAAATTTGATTATCATCATACTGCTGCATCAACACAAAACCAATAAGCCAATCAGGAGTACACTCAAATACAATGTGAGCAAGCCATGTATCAGAGTAGGCAAATAAAATGAATTTTTTATGTTCATTGTAATTCAAAATCACAGAATAATTGTATTATTGTTTAAATATCCTTCAATAATACCCCTAAGTATAAATATGCTAATATTATATACATATTCTAATATTAATAATAAATATCCTTAAATTATGGTATTATCATTTAAAAAACCTATCCATGTGATTCTTGTAAGCCTCTCTTGATTAAGATAGGAATTCCACCATTGCCTAGCCACTTTGATTTACGAATCAGTATTTTTTATCCAACATGACATCAAGAGTGGGAATATATTTTCAAAGAATATAGATGCTTATAACTATAACCTATATTCATCAGATATCAATATCAACCGCTCACTACAAAAAATTCACTTACAGTACACATACATTATTTTACAATATATTGACAGATGACATTGAACAATTAAAGTTGATAAACAAGATTAAGTGCCAATTAAAGTCTGCAGAACTGTTCCGAACTATCGAAGACTAATACAGAGCATCAAAATGGAAAGTAATATTAATTTTAACAATGATAATTAATGAAGTACTTACCATTTGGACTGCATAATTTTGAAAAAATAAAAAATGCTTGTTACAAGTATTGTACGGAAGTTTCTAGGCCAATGAACCCCGACCAGGTTTTGAATCTCGACCAGGGAATGAATCTCGACCAGGTTTTTCGTCCACTTTCTCTAATTCTACAAGTGAATGCTGAAATGACTCCTTGTTTTGCTTCTGAACATAAATAGAACTTCACTATCTGTGCATGCTTTTTCTAGAGTTCGGTGTGCAATATAATATTTTAAATTCTCGTGCAGGTCTCAAAAGAAAACAAGAACATCACCAATTCTGGCTTGTTTAATGCTTAAATTGATGAATAATGATTAACATTAAAAGCAACTACCAGGAATGTTTCTGAATATATTAATCAGCCTGTTAAAAACTAGTAATTTAACTGGAATTTTGTAAAACTATGTTAAAACAGTAATAACAATAAACATCCAAAACAATTTGTTTTAATAAAAGAATTATTAATTGATAAACTACTTGAAAAGAAAAAAAAACTTTTGAACCAATTTAAAGCAATTGTATGAACATACTTGTTGAATGTTTCATGACAAATCAGGAATTCTGAATTAACTATTTACACAATTAAAAATTGATTTTTGTCACCATTAATCATAATTACTAATATTTTTAAAGAAACACAACACTAATAATTTTTAATATAATTTTCCTTGAAACAAAAGCAACTACTTGGATTTTCATACAAGAAATTTTAAAGAATACTAAAAAAGTTAACATAAAAACAATATTACATGGTAACAATGAAACCCAGATTGCCTTTCAATTAACAGTTCCTTTCACAATTGCAATGAATTCTTTACATGTACGTTGTTAGTTAAATGTTCTAATGCACAATACATTTCACATTATTTCTGTGTTACTTTGAATTCATGTCAAGTCTGCATTCATAACACAAAAACAAAAAACAATTTCTTTATTCTGAGTGATTTTCCCCAGTGCATGGATCTCAAAAACAGCAACAGAGTCCATTGCAACTGCTTATTTAATGATCCTTCAAAACAGACGAGCAGGTTGCAACATCTGTACATCACTTAGGAATAACAAAAAGGTCTTAGAGCCTCATTCCACAAAACCTAGAGCAATCTGTTTTGGATTATTTCATCCCAATCTTAAAAAAAAATAGCAGCTTTCCACATAATCATCCACATTTAATTATGACCTTTCTTGAATTTCAATATGCATGTGATTAGAAACATTTTTTATGAAAGTTTGCCATATGCATCAAACAATTCTTCATTCAAACTGCACGAGGGACAAAAAAGGGGAATGCAAGGCATACTTACCTTCATCTTAATCTTGTGAAAGTTTCCTAAGCTTTAAAAGTTTTAATTCTCCACTCATTAATAAACAAATTTTCTAAAATTAACTACTACTTCAGAAAAGTTGTACAATATAATTTCATTCAGATAACTTCTCAATTAAAATGAAGGTTTAGTTTTATTTTCTGTAATACTTACATTGCAAATATAATTGTATCAATAAACATGTTTCTATTTTGTACTTTCTCATTCTTTCAGTCCCATGATCATTTAATTGAAATGAGGGTTTCAGAATATTATAGAACACCACTTTTCATAGGGAAATTTTCAGGAAAAAATTCAGAACAGCTATTGAGAAAATGCCTTTTGAGCATTTCTGAAAATGCAGAATTTTTGGCACACAGTATTTACAAGCAAAAGCTTTTTGAGATTTTGAGAAAATCATGAAATCATTTGAGTCTACAAATACAATGAATTAGAGAATGGACACATGCAATGTAAATATTAACGATGTGCAAAAATCTCTTCCCCCAATAAAAAATGTATGTATATAATTCAAAAGTCTTAATCACAAAGGCACTTAAATCTTTTCCACACTGTGATGCACTTTTATCATGAACACCTGATAGGTGGCGTCACAGTGGAGCACTATCTGCATCAGATAGTTTTTTCCAACTGTTCTTGCGCCACAGTGATGCTTTTCACTGTGTGTACTTTGCATTGTTTGGCATTGATGTGTATTCTTATTAATTATAAACACATTTCACTATTTTTTCATATATTTTAAAATTATTTACATTAATTATAATATTAAATATAAAGAATTTCTCATGAAATTTCTCTTTAATAGTATTTTTTGATATTTGAGTATAATACCAGATAATATTTTCTCTTCTGCCCTGAGATTGCGTAGTGAAGCCCATTATGAATCACCCGGTTCCAGAAATACCATAAAAAGAAATGCAACGTACACACACACTGTAGACTGTACTGTATTAATATACAGTATGTTAATATATAGTAATAGTCGGACATAAACAAAAAAGCAATATTTTTTCAATTTTCAACACTTATTTCAGGCTGTGCTACTAGGGTCCTCATGATGTACATCACAATGTGCAAGAAAAAGTTAAATCATGTTATTTAGTGTACAGGGCTTGTAGTAAGTTTAAAGAAAAAAAATTGGGGCAATTTTTGAGAAATCTAATCAAAAACATGTACATAAAATTATTTAAAGTCATAATATTGGAGAATAGATTGCTTAAAGAAACAAATCTTTGGATTCGCTAATTAAGATGTAAGACAAGTTCAAAAAAGTTATTTTGCAATTTTTGCAATTCAAGAAGTTATACTGAAAATCAGATTTTTATCACACTTATGATAGCACTATCTAAGTAAAACATTCAGAGACCTTTTTGAAGATCATTTTGAAAACATCCAACGGGCTCCACACAAAGTATCCCCAAATGTTTACAGATCTTGGGAACAGCAATAATAGACCTCACTCCTGACATGCATACCAACTTAAGAGCTCAAAAGCTTCTAATCTGCGAGTTAGGCATGAAACACACATCTACCTATACAAACATCATTGTCAAGATAACTTAAGGTAAAAGTTATAACTTCATTGATAGCAAAGTAATTAGAAGTCTGTGTCTAGTATCAACAATGCATTTATTTTATTTTTAAATAAAGATAATTTACAATAATACATTTTGACTTTTAAAAATTGTCAACACAAATTTAACAAAAAAACTCATTCCTTAATGCAGTTATTATTATCTGTGCACATTTTCTTGAGCCCTCACTTCGCTTGTTGCACGAGGAGTTTGATTACTTTTATAAGGAATTTTGTGTCAAATTTGTAGTTTGTTTTTCAATGCAAAATAGTTTCTTTTACATGGGAATGAACATTTTTGGTTTTCAGATTTTGTCCACAATGCTCGTTGCTATCATGTATTCTCAAATTCACCTAATGTTGGCAAAGCAGTAGGGGTAGGTATTTCGGGGCTAAAGAAAACGTGGTACCTATCATCAGTAATCACTATCATTTGTTCATAATGAAGCTTTCTAATCTCTTCACCATCTCTCCTGCCATTACACTTCAACTATTATCTCTGCGATAGTTCCAGATACTTAAAATTAAAAATTTATCATTTTCTTGTAAATTTACAAAACTTCGACTTTATTTTGTATTTTTTAAAATTTCTTTACTGTTAAAAAACGATATAAACTGATGTAAGATATAGGGAAGTATAATCAACACTTTTTTTTTGAGCACCAAAATTCCTATAAAATGAAAATAAAATGTTTGAAGTAAACATACAATAGCTGATCCTGTGCAAACAAGACAGACCTATAGAAAAGAATATGCCTGATATGGAAAATCGAAAACCCTCAAGTATATTCCCTCATTTATATTTGTTCATGTCATTCAGTAGTTATTTTCTGAGACTGAATTATGAAACATATTCTGATATGCATGTGAAAAACAAAAACAGATATGAAGCTAAACATTTTTTTCAGAATGATTATAATTTAAAAAACTATATTTTAAGATTAGCATAACAAAGTTCAAGTTTTACAGATTATTCTTAGGGTTCATATTTTTGTACAAAAATACTTGCTTGGGTAGCCTTTTCAGTTCCCAAACAAGGCATTCCTGGAGGTTCCATATTCCTCTTCAGAAGAAGAAAGAGGTTGTTTCACTACGCCTCTTAAGTTCAGCCATAGTCTGCTAGTATGCATACAAGCAGGCTATGATTAAGCAAAGTCCTCAGCCTTTTCTTGAATATTTTTTTCACTCAACTGTTCATTATCTTTAAAAACAATGAGAAATTCAAGCCTTACAATATAAGTTTTTAAAATAACTGTATGAGTAAGTATATCTTAAAACATGCATTGAGAATAGAATGAGACCACTTTTATAGAATGTGACAACTAAAACTACCCAAGATCTAAGACACATCATGTTATGGATTTAAACATAAAAAAATCCAATTTAAATTTTAAAAGACTGGATTTTTTAATCCTAATGTTGAGAAATCCTAACCAAGACATCACACTATAAGAAACACAGCAGGTCTTGAAAATGAGGTAGTGAATAAACGATACCAGGAAAACATTCATTTTATTAATTTCAAGATATTATTAAAATTTGTTTTTACTATAAAA
This sequence comes from Teleogryllus occipitalis, assembly GCA_011170035.1. NCBI lineage: Eukaryota > Metazoa > Arthropoda > Insecta > Orthoptera > Gryllidae > Teleogryllus > Teleogryllus occipitalis. Next base: position 101,784 of record BLKR01001104.1, read on the forward strand.
CAAATTAAAAAGAGCAAGTGATAATAGATTTACAGCCCACTAGCTTTAAAAGAAAAAACAACCAAATTTGGTTGAGTAGAATGACACTTCCTCACAAATGCTTCTCTTCTCTTAACGCTTTAAATCTACATATTTTTGACTTTTAAATGATTTTCAAGAGTTATAAACTCTTCTCTAAATATTTCAATTTAAAATTACCTTTTTTTTCAGTTAAAAGAAATAATCTTTGTGCAAGTGTTTATTTACTAGACTCAGAATTTTGGCCATGAAAAATTGATGTTTTAGGCCCGTGGTCTTCAACTCACTGCCCCAGGCTTAATTTTTGGCCACAAACAAAAATTATTTTCAACTGACTTATTGTGCAAGAGTTGACAGCCTGTGGCCATTTCATGTTGCAGTAGTTTGTGTTATTCATAAACATTACAAAGTAAAAGACAAAACATACACAAATATAATGTTAAGTAATCTGTAGATATTGTAATATAATTTTTTGATATTTGATTTATGCAAGTTCATGTTATTTTGTTACTAATAAATCAATGTGTCCCGCTGTTTCACAAAAACAAAAATGGCCCTTTCGTTAAAAAACGTATGAAGACCTCTGTTAAAATTATTGTAGTAGTCACAATTAAATTATAAGTATGAAAAGTGAAATTTTTGAAATCTTTAGGTTACAAATTTATTAAATTGTTTTTTTAGTACGAAAATTAATTATTTTGCATTTATGCGATTGAAATTCTGTGAGCATCATTTTATTCATATTCCAAATTAGCACCACTGAGAGGGTTGTTTGATTTTTGTTGTTTTTTTGGTTTTTTTTCCACAAATAATTTTGATAACTTTTCTAATGGATGATCACTAATGTATTCAAATCAGCTATGTCTGCAATGATAATCCCGATGCGTGTATTTGTATGCAAGACTAGTTCAAAAATAAAAAATTATAACTCAATTCCTAACAATGACATGCATGTGACACTTCTAGGTGAAAAATGTAAATAAAGGAGGCATAAACCATTCATTCAGTGCCTTTTACGCACTAAAAAATATTTGCAATACACCATATTCTACAAGATTCGGAAAAAATTTCCAATCGCTTTGCATACGCTTCTATATAAACTCTTCCTTTAAAATCAGCAACCTTCTCATTAGAATAATAATTGTAATTAGACACATTAAAGTTGAAATTGTCACTTCAAGACAAAAATAATTTTAATATGCAAAACAGTCCTAAAATAGACATGGTTTCATCTACATAAACTGTAGTCTTTAAATTTTAAGACAAATTAAATTTTTTCCCTTTTTATCAGATTCTACCTGAACCTGCCGGCGGCGCTAGCCGAATGCGTTTACTACGCTCCGTGAAGTCACGAAGGTTAAGCGCATTCGAGACTCGCGGGTTCGTGGTTGGGTAACCAGCCAGGAACCCCGGGATCTAACGCCGTCGAGCCCCTGGCCGAAGGGATAAAAGGCACTGACTGACTGCGACGTGACGAGACTTGACTAATATTAAAAAGTAAAAGCACCTTAATGGAGGATTACTCCGAGAAGTGCAAAGCGCTCAACGCCCCTTAAGGGGCTTGGAGACGCGTTGCGTCAAGGTATAGACGCAACAAATTAAAATAAAATAAAAAATAAAATAAACATTACTATTCTGACACATGATACCAAAATTCAACATGTCAGTATTGTAATTAAAAATATATTTTACATTTACGATTATTTCAACGCACAAATATTTTAAAATCTGTTACATATTCCCTTAGTTTATTTCTTTGATTGCAGGAACTCAACTTAGAATTTACGATGTTGTACGCAGACTAACTGAAAAAATATCAGAATCGGAAGATGCTGTACTACAGGAATCAGATGAAATACATATGGCTGAAGAGTACTTGATTCAGGAATTGCAGGGCAGGCTTCCTTTCCTCAAAGAAAGTTCTAAGGAGAACCTCCAAGGAGTACGAAGACCATCAATATGATAACACCAAAGGCCTGGCAAGACTACATCTAATCTAAAAACGTTTCTTCATTTTAGAAAACTATAAAAACAGAATTGAGTGTTCTTTTATAAATAAAACCTTATGAAGCATCTTGAAAATGGCATTTATTTAAGTTTGGCATTATTAAACAAAAGTAAAAGAACCTTTGGGCCATGTTAGCTTAGTCCTTGCAAAGTAATTGAAGTGCACACTACAAACATTACATAACAAAAAACAAACAGTAAATTAAGAAATGTTCAATTTCATTCTTTCATGTGTTTATCAATACAAACAATTTAATCAATAACTTATACTGAAAATGGCAATGATGAGCTGAGAAGATGGATGATAATGTAGTGAATGAATTAATCGTATGTTAGACGAAATGATCTCTCATTCTCTCGGCGGTGCACTTCGTGCAATTTAGCAACTTGGTCTAAATGAGATCCAATGAGAGTAGTGTTCTGATCAATCCATTGTAAGGAATTCATGTGTGCATTAAGAATGCGGCCAATTTGGACAATGGGATCAGTATTATCTTGGGATCGATTTGTCTCATTAATATGTTCTACAATCTCCTTTAGATCTTCAGACATCTGCTTCAACTGAGTGTCCAGGTTCTCTGCTAGTTGGTAAGTGTGTTCACGTTCTGGATCTGAAACACTGTTTGTTTCCAGCTCCTTTTCAAGAGGTGTAAGTAGATCTTCTAATTCCCGCTGCTGTCCAAGAATGAAGTCCAGTTCATGATCCAATTGCTGCTGTTCTAATTTGACTTGCTCAACAGCATTATTCAAGTTAATTATCTTTTCTCCATTGGCTATAAGCAAACGATCCCATGTATTTACCTGTGAAGCTTGGTTCATGAACAATTTCTCCTGCTCCTCTAATTCCAAAGTCCATTTATTAATGGCTTCTTCTAATTGGCAAAAATTAAGAGATGATGTACTTGCAGCAGATGAGTTAGTCACACTTGTAGATGTTGCTAAAGTTGTCTGACCGGTTGTTGTTGGAGCAGCAGGAGCAGGAAGGGCAGATGTTGAAGTTAGAGATGCAGGGACGGTAGTGCTTGAAGTAGTGAAAGTAGTGCTAGGTACAGTGAAGGTGGTGCTAGGTACAGTAAAGGTGGTGCTTGAAGGAGCAAATGAACTGCTTGCTACAGGTAGGGATAAATTACTTCCCAATCCAAAACCTGGACCAGATGTACCAGTTGGACCAGATGTACCAGTTGTTGCTGAAGTAGCAGTCGCTGGCGCAGACGTAAATGATAACGAAAATTTCGGACTACCTCCAATAGAGAAGGTCGGTTGAGGCTGTGTAGTTCTCGCTGCTCCCGGATCGCCTGCTCCAAGAGAAAACTGATTCATGATGGCACAGATGTTGCTGAGAACAAAAAAATTCGTTCAATTTCCAATCATTTTGCCTTTATCAAAACATTCTACAGTACCTCAATATCATTACTCACACAAATTATAGAATCGAAACAGATAACACTTTGCCCGGTTTTTACATTCATAGAAGTTCTACAATCCCTTGTCCGATGCTAATTTGTTTCCCCAAATCATGACGACAACACATGAAACTAAAAACGTAGGATCGATATACTACGTGTTAAATCTTGCGACCAGAATTATGCGCTGTTAGTGCTGCTCTCACAAGGGCGGTGCGCCAAACTACGATTTGGAGGCGCTCATAGCGCTTCCAAGCGGTCAGCAAGCCTCTAAGGGGAAGTGTGTGGCGACCTCTGCTGTGCGCGTAAGCAATTCCTAGAGAATTGTTTGGCTGTATTATGCGGTTGCCGAAGTGCGTGTGTCTTATCACATTTGTTATTTACAATGATATTTACTTTATTTCAGTTTATTTGTTCTGGCTGAATTTCGACAAATTGGATTTAAAAAAGTACTACTTTATCAACACATGTCAAGTCGCTACCTTCTTCTTGAAAATGGTTCAAAGTAAATATTATCACGACCTTAACGATGATGATAAGGTGCTGCTTTATAATAAAATGAAATGTATGAAGCATTTAGTTCCATGTACCCTTTCATCGGTTATGAAAAGTGCCAATGAATTTCGAACCTCCTGAGCTAAGTGTGGATGTGACTCCTTTCGTACATTTTCATAAACTGTCCAATGTTCATAAACACAGTCCCAAAAATGTTCGTAATTTTTCACGGAGTAGAGGAACTTTCAACACTTAGTAAACCAGAATTTAATAAAAGTTAACTATTAATTTCTCAATATATTCATTGTAATAAATATATGGTTATTTCAAAATGTAAATAAATATTGCACTTTATTATATTTTAAAAAATGTTTGCAGTTTCCTGTGTTGAATTCAAATTTTGATGGTAGAATTTCAAAATTCAAGCAACGTGCTTAAAATATATTAATTGTTATCCCCGACGCTTTTAATGCTAACATTTTTAATGAAAAATATTTTCAATATCTTTTACTTCACAAGTTCTCATGAACATTTGATGCCATTTCTTACAAAACAATTGAGACACGACTTGATACCCCTGGTGGCAGAAAAAAACCCCTGTGATTTGGTGACATACATAATTTTTAGGCTTAGTTTTACACAAATCTCTTTAAGAAGATGGCTTAGATTTTACACAAATAAAGTATTGATATTTCACAAAATTTTAGTGACTCATAAATATTTTGATGCCATGTTTGTACAACACATTCAGGCAATGCAAGTAAATGGCAACTTATTTATTGAGAGATATGTCCTTTAGTGGGTTGTTTATGTTATAGAAAAAATCTACGTACGATTTCACGTTAAACATCTGAAAATGACAGGAAAAGTTTAAGCGTGTGATTTGCGAATTACGAAGATGGGTGGAACCTGTAACTTACTATTGACTTGAAATAGTCATTTCATTTTTCTTGCTTCAAAGCAGAAATCTACTTTGGTCCTCTTTGTTCCGAGGGTACAATAATTTTACATTCCTGGTTTGGGGGAACATTAAGGCATTTAAAAAGGCTTTCTTTGTCTGTCCTGGCCTCTTTTGCCCTAGTCCACTATTGGACACAACTTAGTTATCGTGAAAAATAATCGTATTTTAGAGGAAAAGGGACATCTCACTGCGAGAAAGTGTACCTAAATAAAACAAAAACGTTTTTAAACCATTATAGGCAGAGGAAAACCTCCAACGAAGAAGTATCACGACGTTTTAAAAGAAAATCGACACGTATCTCGTGTTTCATCCATAAGCTGAAATAAATGAGACTGAGCTAAAATAGATGAGACTGAGAAATTGGAGGGTAACTTCCTACTGAGAATGGAGGACAGATGGCGGCCATGACTGTCAGCTAAAATAAGTAACTGTTTTTTAGGCTCAGTAGGAATGTCTTTGTTTTCAATTGAGCTAGGATGCGCAGCTTTACGTGTTTTGGTTTTGACGCGCTTCCTAGCCTGTTTGCGTTGGTTTGTGCATGAATTCTTATTACACTTTCTAGTTGCTCACAAAAAAAGAAAAAATAATAATAATAATAAATAATAATAATAATAATAATAATAATAATAATAATAATAATAATAATAATAATAATAATAATAATAATAATAATAGAAACGTACGCCTTTCACGTGGTAAGCCTTCTATAAATGACCTGAGTGCTCCCTCCGGCAACTCAGGACGCACATCAGCAAAAATTACTGGTTCTGCATTATGTGCTAGTCTGCCTGCTGCAGTGAACATTTCCAGCGTGAAGTGCTCCATGCATAAATACCTTAACCTTGTGAGAAATACCCAAGGGCAAGATGCCAAAATTGGGTCAATTGCCTTTAGCCATTTCATACACTTGTAATAAAATTAGTAATATATTATTGAGCTATTATAGTTATATCAAAATCACCTTAATGTTATTATAGCTATTATAACTTATCAATTACATGATTATTAAAGCAACCAGTGTTTTCATGACTTTAATACATTGGATGTTCATAATAATTTTAAGTGTTTACAATAACCTGACATATAATTACATTATTTAAATTAATTTCATGTACTATTTAGTGACATAGGTAATTTACTATATCACTAAATAGTACATGAAATAATTTTTATGGAACCATGCTAAGCATTTCATATCGCTTACCTTTCAGGATCTGTTGGAAACCTGAAGAATTGCCGTCCATTCCTTATGTTTTTGTTGTTTGGGCAATTGGGTACCCAACAACGCCTAAATTGGGACATTTCGAGTTTACAGCACAGAACATCGTCTCAGAAACACAAAAACGCAAAAATGATCACAGGACACCGTTACGTTTACGCACAAAGCACGTGAATAATTGCCGGGTACGGCCTGTAGATTTCGCGCACAGCGCCTTTGGGCCCTTCGACGCTATTGGCCCACCACGGGGCTAAGATGGCGGAATTCAAATTCAAATACAATTCAAATAAGAACAGGCCCCGGCCTATCTAGTGGCAGGGGACTGTTACGAACGGAAACCTTTCTCAGTAAACACGACGCGCTTTCAGATTGCCAACATGGATTTAGAAAATCAAAATCAACGGAAACAGCTATATTTTCTTTTCTTAAAGATGTCGCCTCATCATTGGATCAAAACATGGCACCTATTGGATTATTTTTAGATCTCTCAAAAGCTTTTGACGTCATTGATCATGAGATTTTACTTTCAAAATTACCTTCATATGGAATCCGTGGTATTGCTCTAGATTGGTTATGTTCGTACCTTAAACAACGATCTCAGAGAGTTGAAATACCTTACTGGAATAATGGAACATTATGTACGCACCTTTCCGACTCTTTGCCCATTGCACGTGGAGTTCCTCAAGGATCGATTTTAGGCCCTATTCTGTTCCTACTTTACGTAAATGATATGCCCTCTACGATTCGAAACGGAAGAACGGTTCTCTTTGCGGATGATACGAACATCCTTTGCAATAAAGAAACCGTAAATAGTACAATATCAGATGTTTCAAATTGGTTCCGAAATAACAAATTAATAGTAAACGAAAAGAAAACTGTTTTAATGCAGTTTTCCATTTCAAATAAACAATTCTGCGAAGTATTGAAAATGAACGGTATGCCATTGACTGATGTTAAGGCAACAAAATTTTTAGGTCTTTCAATTCAGTCAAACCTAATGGAACGTCCATTTAAATGAATTGAACACAAAATTAAGTTCATTATGCTACGCGTTCAGAATTCTTGCAAATTCAGTCAGCCTTCATACTGCTCGTTGTGTATATTTCGCGAATGTTCATTCCCGCCTGAGATATGGCATAATATTCTGGGGAAATACATCTTATAGCTCCCAGACATTTAGATTACAAAAACGAATTGTACGAATAATAACCAAATCCCACCCACGAGATTCATGTAAGCCTCTCTTCATTAATCTAGGAATTTTACCATTACCTTGTCTGTTTATTTACGAATCAGTGGTTTTTGTCAAAAATGACTTGCTTAAGGGCGGGAATATATTTTCAGAAAATGCCGATGTCTATTACTATAACACTCGACGTAGAAATCATATTCATCAGGTGACAGTATCAACAGCTCATTACAAAAAATTCACATACAGTACATGTACATTATTTTACAACACTTTGACAGATGACATTAAACGATTAAATTCGATAGAAAAGTTTAAATCTCAAGTGAAGTCGTTTCTGCTGCATAACTGTTTCTATACAATTAGAGACTATACTGAGCATCACAAGAAAAGAAACATTAATTTTAACAATGATACATAATGCATTATTTACCATTTGGACTGTATAAATGTGTATAAACAACCTGTAACAACTATTGTACTACAGCCTCCGGCTCAATGACCCCCATCTCGATCAGGTTTTTCGTCCAGTTTCCCTGATCCATTGAGCAAATGCTGAGATGGCCCCTTGTTTTGCTTCTGGACATAAGTGTAACTTCATTTTCTGTGCATGTCTTCTAGAATTCAGTGGGAAATACAATTATTCAAATTATCGTTTCCATGTCGCGGCAGGAAGTATCATTCCGAAGGACAACAAGGAGTCAAAATTTATTGCTTATTTATCCTAGAAAATATATATTACATGGGAGTTTTTTTTCTTTTCAAAATTTAAGTAGTATATGACTTAGTGTAGGGATCACAGAATTTTGAAAATGTGCATATTTGTGTGTTCATATTTGTGCACTTTTCCTCATAGCGCGTCATACGCAGTTTTAACTGTTTTTTTAAGTAAAATAAACAAAAAAAAATAATAAAAATAAACTCACGGCTTGTAGTAGGCTGCCGTTTGCCACCCATAGGTGACGGTGCTGCCCTCTACGCTACTAAAAGTCACGTGTTCTGGACATCTCTAGAGACTATACCGAGGAATGCGTTGCGAGAAATGCGCGACGAGAAATGTAGAAAATCGAAACAAGGGACACTTATTGTCCCCGACATACTTGAAAGGGTTTTCTCGGTCGCCTCTGTGGAGGCGAAAGAGTTCCTCGCTCGAGTCGGTCAGCGAGCACGTTTTCTCGGACACATTTCTTCTCCTTCATTTTTTATATGACATTTAGGCCTTCGCTACCGCAAGAAAACACTAAACCGCGGCGTAGAACTGAGTAGGGTTATAATATTTAGCAGCAAAAGATGTGTTAAACAACCAGCTTTAATTGGTTACATGAATTTTCTCTTTAAATATACTTAAATATATTTACTTGTATAAAAATAAAAATTTTAAGCAAGAAATTTAACAGGGAATTTTGAAAGAATTAAATTAATTACTTTTGTAGTTCGTATTTATTACTTATGAATTAATTTATTATTTGTGAATGTTATTATGAATTATTTGATCGTTCACCATTTATTCATAATTCATCCAACAAATACAGTATAACAGGGGAGGGAGAGTTTACGGAGCTTAAGAAAATATGTACAGATTGTACTTCTCCCCTAAACGTCACATACGTTCCAGTTTTTTACATTAAAGAATAATTTGTATGCAACGCAGTAATGTATTTCTCTTTAGACAATTCGAACTCGTTAACCCTTTCAATCCCAAATTATTTATTATGAAGAAACAAAGTATTTAAAGCATAAAATTGTTAAAGGCGAACATCAGAAGGCTTAAAAACAACTTTAACATTTTCCGCACATTAGTTAATTTTTTATGAAATGTTGCCATATGGCTACAGTGGGCACCTAGGGAAATTAATATATTATATTCGTCGATAAAGAAATACAGTAAAACTAGACTTTTTTGCTAAATCAAAAAAAAGCAGTTATTTGGTTATACCTTCACACAACATTTTAAACATTTAGTCCTTGAAAATCCACCCGGCAATGTTTACCATTACATTTTGCTAATTTTTACAGTAAATAGAGTTGCTTGAACGGATTACTGTGCGCCTGGAAGGCGTTACTTTTTTATCAACAATTTATAATCATTTATTTCTTTCAAACAAAATTCCATTTCTGTATTTTTACGTTCTCTTTCGCTAGGTCGAAAATAGATGTAAACAATATGATCAACCTTTGAATTTATTTATATTAGTTTTGGTCTGAAACAAGATGTACCTTTACTAATTTTTTACAATATGTTTCTCTCGATTATGTAGTTTTTCATTGTGCATTAGACAATTTCATTATTTCATTCGGCGTATATACAGAGCTCAACAATATTTTTCTACTAATAACAACTTTATCATCTTGACCGAAAAACAGATCACTGATGTGTTACGCATTGCTATATCAAAGGAAATACAAAGTTATTGGATTTATTTCACATATACACATTTATTCATGCTTCTATTAAAAGAACAAAAAATCTTTGCTTCGTATTACGTTTATATAAACTGAAAACAAGAAAGTGGATAAATCCAGTTGCTAAATTAAGAAAAAAATCTCCTAACGCGTGGAGTAGCCACAATCCCTGTTTTGTGAGTCCTTGATGCCGGAAAACCAATTGAAAGCAAAACGTCCGTCTGTCCGTCCGTCTGTCCGTCCGTCTGTCCGTCCGTCTGTCCGTCCGTCTGTCCGTCCGTCTGTCCGTCCGTCTGTCGTCCGTTCATCCGTCTGCCGTCTGTCCGTCCGGGTCGTTCGCCCAGCGTCCGTCAAGTTCGTCCGTCCGTCCGTCTGTCCGTCCGTCTGTTCGTCTGTCCGTCCGTCTGTTTGTCTGTCCGTCCGTTTGTCCGTCTGTCGTTTGTGAACGAACCTAACGTCTAAACCACACCTACGATCTTTTCCAAATTGAAGAAACCCCTGTCCATCTGGCTCTAGTTGAAACTTTGAAATTTTGAAAAACATTCTTTAAAATTTGGAAGTACGTTACATGAAGCTCCCCCGCCATTTTTAAAATTTCACAAGAACGGCTCCAAGTTTTTTCTTTAAATTTCTTGTAAGAATAGAGTAAAATACACTTATTCAGGTGGCGTAGATCCTATTTTTACGGTTAACTCTGAATTTTCGAAAATTGCAAATGGTTGAATTTTTTCCGGCGTCTTCCTACAACTACAAAATTGAAGACACAGATTTTTCCTATAAATGAAATTTGTTGCTCATAAATAGTTTTCTCATTAAGATCATGAAGATTTTTTTGAAAATTTTAGTACTTTTCGTGCAATAGTGAATGAAATATTTGCAATTTTAAAAAATAACGAAAACAAGATTTACTCAAAAACGGTTCCAATTTTTTTCTTTAAATTTTTGGTATGGATATTGTTAAATGTACTGTATAAGATGACATAAACTCCATTAAGCTCTATTCTTTTGTTTTTTCAAAAATTACAAAACAGTAATTATTTTGACGTGTCTCTCAAGTCGCTAATATTTACATTAGAGACAATTTCGTCACATTATTGTACTTATGAGTAGATGTCCTTTAAATAATCTCAGATAAAGTTTCTCGAAAACTCAACAGTTTTATGTTAAAATGAGCACAAATTTACGCATTTTTAGAAACGCTCAAATGGGATTTTCTCAAAAATGGCTCCAAAGTTTTTCTTCAATTTATTTCCAACAGATAGTGCTAATTGCACTGTTTAATATGACGTACGTAATTACACAAATGTAATTTTTTTAAATCTTTCACGCCGTTAATATGTACATTTCCATTAATTTGTGTACATTATTAAATTTGTGAGTAGAAGTGCTTCAAATTACTTCAAATGAAGTTGTTCGAAAACTCAATAGATTCCTATTAAAAATAGCTTCAAATTTCGTATTTACAGTAACCCTTATCACCGTTTTTTTAAAGACGGCTCCAAATTTTTCAATGAAAATTGATATTTAGGACCAGGTTTTAGTCTTCTTTAATATTTTTAAAATAATATTTCGGTTCTACTATTTTAAAACCGAAAAGTTGAGAAAATTTCAAAAACGCCTTCTTTGGGCGGCGATAGATGGTAGCTGGCAACAAGGAAGGACTGTACAGTACCAGTCCACACCAAGGGAATTAGAAAACTTTACTACGAGAAAGTCTGTGCCATTCTGTAGCACCTCTAGTTTATTGATGCAGTCTACTTACGTTTGATATAGATTGGTAAAAACAAGTGTGGTTTTTAGCAACAGTTTATATGTCTAATTGATTCGTTAGAGGCCAGTAGCAGTGCGCAAGATAACAGTTTGTAAAATAATTAAATGAAAATTCTGTGGAATTCTTGGAGCTCTAATTAACAAGTAGTTAAAAAAAAAATAAATTAAATACGTTCACATGATATCTTCGTAGGTGGTGCACAACATGCAGTCCACAGCGTTGGTTGACCTTTTGTATTTCATTCCATGCAAGTCTGGCGAACTGAAGCCGTTCATTGTCGATGTATTTCGATTTGTGGAGATTTATAAAAAAATGTTTATATAAATGTAGGGTGGCGAAGGGAAAATGTGTGCTCATTTTAAAAATGTGGGAATTTGATAGCTAAAACTCCCTAGTGATTGTAAAATGTACCAAAATGAAAGAAAGAAGAAAGAAATCGAAAGATTGAAAGCAAAAAACTTCTTTTCTCCCCCCCCCCGCAAAAAAATCAGACAAAAATCCTATACTGTTTTGTTCGTCTTGTACACATTTGTCATAACTGTGAAACAAGTAGATCTTAAAAGAATCCCAAGCACAGTACACACATTTGCTCCACAATCTGAGGTAAATGGTGGAAATACAGACTGTGATGATTCTTCACAGGTTGCTTAATAAAAATGGATAAAACCATGAAAAATTCATTTTTTTAAACGTCCAACGGGTGATTTACAACCTAGAATAATAGTAGTAAATTATAAAATAGACAAAATCTATTTTTTGTTCATGTAGACCCACTAGAAACCGACAAAGTTGAATTTTGCAGAAAATAGTACGCAATTACCCCACTCCACCCTACTGTTTCTCTTGCATGAAATTTGCATTGATTGACATACTCGTACATGTGACATAAATAAAACTAAAAGTTATTATTTATTATTGTAGTCTTTCTTTTGTCATATGCTTTTTAATTTTCAACTATTACAAAATGTATGGACAATATGGAAAAGTGTTAATTTAGCAAATTTAGACCTGTACTATTCTAATAGAAGAGACTCTCTCCGTAAATTTGTATAAACTTCGGATTTTTCAATGTTTATATCAGAAGGTTGAATTAATTATTGTCATTGAAAGAAATAGTAGCTTCATTAAACTGCAATAAATGTTCTAAAAAATACAGAATATAATACATAAATACAGTTCCGAATTTTTCTGTGTATTTGTAGTTTATATTAATACAAAAATGTGGAAAATCTGCATACGTTTGAAGGTATGACGGGAAAATGTTTAGACATTGAACTGCGAATTACGAATATGGTGGAACTCGTATGAAGCCACTAAGGTTGTAGGATCAAAACCCGATTATGAATGTTTTAAGTCGTCTTCACTACGTGTGGGGTATTCCCAGTCTGTCGTGTATTACATCTTCTGTACCATAATTCTTTCATATTCTCTTGGCCTGTCAAGGAACTGTGTGCGAGATGTGAAAGCAATCTGTGTAGTATTTGAGGAACTCGATTCCACACAATAATATCGCCGCTATTATTTCTACCTCAACATCCTACCAACGTTCTCTTTCTTTCTCGTCTCTCAGCGGGAGGGGGTGCCCCGCTGGTGGGAGATACCTGGTTGGGGAAATCCCCGAAAGCCGACGTAGGTCGGCGCGGGATCTCGCCATCTAGCGGAGATCACCGCCTCCTCCGACGATAAAAAACAAGCACTACACGTACGGGACTAACGTCCTTAGCAGTTGTCACGCCCGGAATCACTAATCAATCAATCGAGCCCAACACCATGCGGAACTTTTTTTTTCCTAGGGCTTTTATCCGGCCGACAGCCGGTTACCCTTTACGTCCCGATGGGACGCATATTCGACCATACACTAGACACCAACACACTTGCGGGCTCCTCTGATCTGGGGTCAGCAGAACGCGAGGGCCTCCGCGACAACACATACAAAGTCAAGGGACAAACAACCGTGTCCAAGGCGGGACTCGAACCCGCGACCCTTCGGACCGTGTCCAAGGCGGTACTCGCCCTTAGCCACCTCGGCCATCCAGGTCGGCACCATGCGGGACTTCGCAATAAAGAATCCCTTTTAAAACGTTTGTCTGCTCACAGGGAATACGATAATTTATTTCTACGAAAAGGGTGCGTCCCGTATTAGTTAAATGCTACTGCAGCTGCTCCTGCAAATTCTGCCGCAAACGCAGCTGCCACCTCTACGGCAACCGCAACCACCAACCCAACAACTACCATCACTACTACCGCAACAACTACCGCGACAACAGCAACTACAATCACAACTGTTCCTGATATTAATACTGCAACTACTGATACTACTACCGCAACTACCGGTACGGGGTTGCATACCGCTACTATTATAGCAACTATTACCATTACTACTAACGCTTCTACTTCTGCTACTACTACCGCTCTAGTATAGAGAGATTTCTATAAGACGGGACCGCTTTGACAGCTAGTGTTTCGCCATTGCTGGCAATATAACTGTACGTCCATGCACTCATTTTGTCAGTGCAGTTCAGTGTCAGTTCGTTTACAATTAGCTCTTTTGTAAATGGTTTCATCACTAACTCTTGTAAAGTCATCGCCTTGTGTGACGTTCATTTGTTTCCCGACCTGTCAAAGGGGTCCTATCTTAGAGTAATTCCTCTATATTACCATTACTATAACCATTATTACCATCTCAACCACTACCGCTACTTCTCCCGCAAACAAAGTAGCTACCATTACTGCAAACACTACCACAAGTACTATCGGTACTAATACAGCAACTATTGATACTCCCACAAGTAAAATAGCTACCACTACTGTAAACACTACCACAACTACTTCCGCTTCTACTACCGCAATTACTATCGGTACTAATACAGCAACTATTGATACTACTGCCGCAAGTACTATGCAACTACTACAACAAGTACTGCCATAACAACTATCGCTACAACTAATGCAACTATTACCGCTACTAATTCTTTACAACTGCACCGCAACTTCTTTCACTACTACTATTGCATTGCTACTGCTACTTCCGCTATTCTCACAGCAAATACTACCGTTACTGCTTCTGGAATTGCTACAGCTACTATTACCAGGAATACTATCACTACTATTACTGCAACTACTACCGTAACTACTGACGCTAATATTACAGCAACTAGTACCGTTACTACTACCATAACTGCTACTGCTACTACTATTACTTCTCCTTCTCTAACTACTACAACTATACTCAGTACTCCTACTATTATTCCTTTCCTCCTCCTCCTAATACTACACCTGCTCCTACTCCTACGTCTACTCCTAATCCTTTTCCTCCTTGTATTACTACTACTACTACTACTACTACTACTACTACCGCTTTGACAGCTAGTGTTTCGCCATTGCTGGCAATATAACTGTACGTCCATGCACTCATTTTGTCAGTGCAGTTCAGTGTCAGTTCGTTTACAATTAGCTCTTTTGTAAATGGTTTCATCACTAACTCTTGTAAGGTCATCGCCTTGTGTGACGTTCATTTGTTTCCCGACCTGTCAAAGGGGTCCTATCTTAGAGTAATTCCTCTATATTACCATTACTATAACCATTATTACCATCTCAACCACTACCGCTACTTCTCCCGCAAACAAAGTAGCTACCATTACTGCAAACACTACCACAAGTACTATCGGTACTAATACAGCAACTATTGATACTCCCACAAGTAAAATAGCTACCACTACTGTAAACACTACCACAACTACTTCCGCTTCTACTACCGCAATTACTATCGGTACTAATACAGCAACTATTGATACTACTGCCGCAAGTACTATGCAACTACTACAACAAGTACTGCCATAACAACTATCGCTACAACTAATGCAACTATTACCGCTACTAATTCTTTACAACTGCACCGCAACTTCTTTCACTACTACTATTGCATTGCTACTGCTACTTCCGCTATTCTCACAGCAAATACTACCGTTACTGCTTCTGGAATTGCTACAGCTACTATTACCAGGAATACTATCACTACTATTACTGCAACTACTACCGTAACTACTGACGCTAATATTACAGCAACTAGTACCGTTACTACTACCATAACTGCTACTGCTACTACTATTACTTCTCCTTCTCTAACTACTACAACTATACTCAGTACTCCTACTATTATTCCTTTCCTCCTCCTCCTAATACTACACCTGCTCCTACTCCTACGTCTACTCCTAATCCTTTTCCTCCTTGTATTACTACTACTACTACTACTACTACTACTACTACTACTACTACTACTACTACTACTACTACTACTACTACTACTACTACTACTACTACTACTACTACTACTACTACTACTACTACTACTAATAATAATAATAATACTAATAATA